>QZGG01000019.1:0-442730 GCA_006409495.1 Sedum album
GGTTTACTTCTTGACACTGCCAGACGAGCCTTCTCTGTTGATGCTATGGAGCTGGCTGAATCCATTCTTTTGATAGTTGAGAGTCTAACTTTGGAGGCAAATGATAGTGACAATGTGTAGGTCAAAGCAGCCTGACATTTTCCACTGAAGAATCTGGAACTGGAGAACAAGCTAAGAAAATCATTCTCATGTTTTTGGATAGATTAAGTCATACATCTGGACTCAAGAAGTCGCTAAAGCAGCAAAGGAACACGGAAATGGTGGCGAGAATCTTACCATACTTGACTTATGGTGAACCTGCAGCAATGGAAGCACTCATTCAACATTTTGAACCTTTTCTGAAGAACTGGGCTGAGTTTGACCAATTGCAAAAACAACATGAAGACAATCCTAATGATGAGAGCATTGCGCAGCAGGTGACAAAGCAAAGATTTGCTTTGGAGAACTTTGTCCGAATCTCTGAATCACTGAAGACGAGCGCTTGTGGGGAAAGATTGAAGGATATCATTTTAGAGAAGGGGATAACCGCTACTGCTGTTAATCATTTGAAGGAGAGTTTTGCCACTACTGGAGATGGTGGATTTAGCAATCCAGTTCTGAATGGGCGTCAGGCTTGAAGCTTCCATCCGTTCCATTGATCTTGTCCATGCTAAGGGGTTTGTGTATGGGACACATGTCCACACAAAAATGCATTGATGAGGGGGGTATTCTATCTTTGCTTCATGCCTTAGAGGGTGTGCCAGGTGAAAACGAAATTGGAGCACGTGCAGAGAACTTATTAGATACACTGTCAGACAAGGACGGTAAAGGGGATGAGTTCCTTCGTGAAAAAATTTCTAGTTTGCGGCATGCCAGCCGCGATGAGATGAGACGTTTGGCTCTAAGGAAGAGACAGCTACTACTTCAGGTACTTCGAAGTTCCATTGTAGTAGTAATATAGTTTATTTGTTCGTTTTGCATGTGTTTTACTGGTTGCTTTTTCATGGCACTCGACCTGGCTGGTGAAACAACTAAAATCTATTATAATTTAAATGCATACCTCTTGACGTAACTCCCATTGTATTGTGGGTCCATTTGGTTATGTTTACTGAAAAAACTGCAGGCTTCCTCAGCATAAATTGATCTACTTATTCAGAAAGTGTTTTATAGTGTTGAGTGTGGATTTCTAGGGTTATGTTTTTGTTTGTACATGCTTTCAAAATAGCAAAATTAACTGTCATACTGTGACAGGGATTAGGAATGCACCAAGAACTCGGTTCTGACGGTGGTGACCGCATTGTTGTATCTCGACCCTTTGAAGGTCTGGAAGATGTTGAGGAGGAAAATGGACTGGCTTGCATGGTATGTCGCGAAGGGTACAGTTTAAGGCCAACCGATATGCTTGGTGTGTACTCATACAGTAAGCGGGTTAACCTGGGATCCGGAAATTCTGGCATTGCTCGTGGTGAGTGTGTATACACTACGGTGAGTCACTTCAACATTATACATTTCCAGTGCCATCAGAAGCCAAGAGGCGGATGCCGCTTTAAAAGCTCCAAAGAAAGAGTGGGAAGGAGCTACTCTTCGAAACAATGAAACTCTATGCAATTCTCTATTTCCTTTCCGGGGTCCTTCTGTTCCAACAACTCAGTATATTCGGTATGTTGATCAGCACTGGGATAACCTCAGTGCCCTTGGCCGTGCTGATGGGAGCAGACTCCGGCTGTTGACATATGACATTGTTCTGGTACCAGCCATTTTTCCCATACACTCCATTAGTGCATCCTTGTTTTCATAATTTTTACACTAACGCAGTACCCATCTTTACTGGAAAAATACCGTGATAACTATTCTGTTACTTTTATGACATCAGTTTTATGATTCCTCAGTTGCTGCTATTGTTGTTCAATTCCTTTCTCTAATGTTTACCTATTTACCAAAGTCACTTATTCATCTGGTTGATCTTGCAGATGCTAGCTCGGTTTGCGACTGGCGCATCATTTAACCAAGACTGTAAAGGTGGTGGAAGAGAAAGCAACTCTCGGTTCCTCCCTTTTATGATACAAATGGCATGTCACCTACTCGACCAAGGAGGTCCTTCCCAGCGCAGAAGTATGGGTAGGTCATTGTCTGCTTACATATCGCATGCAACCTCAGACTCAAAGCTCTCAACATCTCCTTTAGGAATACAAACTTCTACTGCTGGGACAGAAGAAACTGTTCAGTTTATGATGGTAAATTCACTACTCTCAGAATCTTATGAGAGTTGGTTGAAACACCGCCGAACTTTTTTGCAGCGTGGTATATACCATGCGTATATGCAGCATATTCATGGTCGGACGAATACGCGCTCCTCTAGCCCTGCACCTAAATATGTCTTGGAGAGCAATACTGGAAGTAGCGCGGGAGGACTATTACCCATAGTCCAGCCCATGTTAGTTTACACGGGCTTGATAGAGCAGCTTCAGAGGTTTCTGAAGCTGAAAAAACCTGGCAGTGCAACATCTGATGTAACGTCAGCAGTGAGCAAAGTGACAATAATAGGAGACGATTTTGAACAGTGGGAGGTGGTGATGAGGGAAAGACTGTTAAATGTTATGGAGATGGTCGGGTATTCCAAAGAGTTGCTTTCATGGTTGGAGGAGATGATATCTGCTGATGATCTACAAGAAGCTTTTGATGTGATGGGAATGCTTAGCGAAGTGTTATCAGACTCTTGTACTAATTGTGAAGATTTTGTTCAATCTGCCATCGATGCTGGCAAAAGTGGATAGATATGAAACTGTAACCTTCCTACTTATGCTTGTAAACTTGGAGTTTGAGCTTTATATGTGTGTTATGGTTGAATTGGAGTGTGCCATTACAGCGGTATCATTAACTACTGATAATATTTGTCAAGCTTTTGATTATGATTGTTCGATACTAGTCTGACTTTTAAGTACATTTTGTAGTTTCCAAGTTTAGCATCGTATCTTTTTTCTTACCCTTTGTAATTTTCAATTCACACAATAGAGAATGAGCTTGCTGAAGGACCCAAAATGCAAGCAGTTGTGTGAACATCACTATCACTTTGTGCAAGTGTATATATGCAACTATAGGCTTGTTTGGTTACCTTCTTTTTGGTGAATCAACTCTTCCCGACTTGCTTTCCAACTTCAACGCTGATCTTGGCATCCCTTATGGTCCTCTTCTCAATGATATTATTCGAGTCAGCTATTTGCTTGTTTGTTGCTATAGTTATACCGAATATATGGATAGTGTTTGAATTTGTTGGAGCAACTCTGGATTTTTAATGGCATTCATCCTTCCTGCAGCCATTGCTCTTAAGTAAGTCCAAAACGTTATTGTAACGTTTGTTCTGACAGTACATACGTTAATGTTTGGAACTTTTAGAACTATTGCGGACTCTAATAAGTTCTCATTTCAGGGATCCACATGGCATAGCGACGGAGAAAGACCGGAAAAGAGCCATTTTTATGATCATCCTTGGGATACTTGCGAATGCAGTAGCTTTATATAGTAGTACATATTCATGGTGAGGTAGTAAGCCAGGCTCATTGTTATTTATTTTTTTATTTTTTTGATTAGAGGCCAAAGGCCAGAAGTACAATTCGAGGATTTAGAGATTAACCCAAGTTAGTCTGACTCAGTCTAAACATATTGAAAAGACAAATTAGGAACTAAATCGAGTACTTTGCCTCGGTACGTACAAAAAAATGGACTGAAAATTAAAGTACGACCATGATGACCATCTTCCGAAACGCAATGATAATAAAATGGGTATGACTTTGGACTTCGAAATAAATAGTCTCGGAGGAGAAGCAGGCATGGATTAAATTAGAGTGGTTCAAGCGAAACGTAATTGAATCGAACGGTTCAATTAGCCGAACCAATGATGTTAATCAAACGAAGAAGCTCGGTTCGAACCGGCTCCAAGCAAGAGTGTCAACCCAACGTAACATTGGACACGTGCCGAGATGAGGTGAAGCCACGGAATCAACGCCCAGCCCGGCTGACACCTAGCTCAGCAGCAAAACTCCGACCCCAAGCCGTAACAAAGACGGCGTCAGCAACCGCCATCCATCCGAGGCCGAGCCAACGCGAGATCCAGCATCTGGAGACACAAACCAACAAACCAGAACACCCAACAGAAGAACAGACAACAGCAAGAGCCACGAGCGTCCCATTCAGCCTACAACCACCAGCCAGACGAGCGTTCACCAACAACACAAGAGACAGAACATCGATTGGCGACGACGGTGGTGAAAGGTAAAACTGGTGAACCAACCGTCGTCGCGAATCGAGAGAGAACTGTTGCAACCGCTAAACCTAGCCACCTCACATAGACCTCCGCACAGCGACCACCAAACCCTTAGCATCCATACTTCGAACGAAGCAGAGAGAGTCGGTGGAAGAGAGTCTGTTGAAGAAAGACGGCAGAGAGGATATTGAATGCATATTGAATATTAATTTGAATGCATATTGAAGTGCTTTGCCAGACTCATTGTTATTGTTATTATTATTAATGAGCTAAGTTTTGTGAAAAATGAATGATAATTAGATTTGTGATTAAAGTTGGTTTTTAAAAAAATTGACAATTGGATTTGCAAAACTCTGATCCGTTGAGTTCGGTGAATTGTTTAAAATCAACTGTTCAGATTGTATTCGATGTTTCCTACATTTATTTAGGGATGTCCATCGGGCCCGAAAGCCCTAAAAAAGCCCTAAGGCCCGGCCCGGTCCAAGCCCGGCCCGGCCCGCACCCAAGGCCGAAAAAAGCCCGAGCCCGAAAGCTCCGGGCCGGGCTAGGGCTTGAATTCCGAAGCCCGAAAAGCCCGGCCCGAAAAAACCCGATCAAAAAAAATAAATTTTAAATAAGTATATTATTTTCAAATTTAATGTATATGATATTTATATCGTTTATATAACATTAAGAGAATGTACAACGATATACAAACATTTTATATATAAAATTATTTAAGTTATTTATATACATTTTAATTCAAAATATATACTATTCGTTGAACATATTATTTAAAAATAATTATAATAAATTGGTTTAAATATGTATTCAAATTAATTAAAATTAAAAAGAATTAAAATTGAAATTAGGTTCGGTCAAATCCGGTCAAATCCGGTCAAACGATCAACCCTCAAAGTCAAAGGGCCTAGAAAAGCCCGTGGGCCTTACGATTTTAATGAGGCCCGGTCCGGCCCGAAATTTTTTAAAAGCCCGAATATTTAGGACCGGACCGGGCTCGGACCTTACGATTTAGGGCTAGAGCCGGCCCGGCCCGGCCCATTGGACATCCCTAAATTCTCGCATTTTCAGCATCTTTCTAGACTTTTTATTAAACTCGCTGCACTTGTCTGCGTGTCTCACGCGGGCGTGCGCTGTCTGAGTGGTCCCCACAATATCTATAAATAAGCGACACATTTTTATTTAAATTTTTATAATTGAAAACTGGATAGAAAGTGAGAGACGTTGTCCAGAAAAAAAAGCAAAGGAAGCGAAGAAATATATAGAGAGAAAATCGGAGAGGAGATCATCACGGAATCGGATTTTAAACCTCCTCTTAATTCCCCGCCGGAACAACGCTCGCTTCCGACTCCAGCTGCGTTGAATTATATCTAATGTTTAGTCTTCAAAGGTTCAATCTTGATTTGCAATTAGTCGAATTCGTGTTTTAGGGTTTGGTTAGATGGGTTTGAATTTCGTATTTTAGGGTTTTGTTATAGAGAGGTAGAGGATGTTTACGCCGCAGAGGAATAGGTTGGAGAATGGTGGAAATGTAGAAAAGGGGTTGGAGAATGGTTCGTTGGATGGAGCAGCTGATGATGAGTCGGTTGCCAGATTGGAAAGGGAGGTTGGTGATTCATTTTCATTTTTTTCCGCAACTTTGAATTTCTTTACACAATTGTCTTTTATATTTTTTGATAGTTTTTGCGTCTTTTGTGAGTTATAACTTATAAATTCATTGATGAAAATGATCACCAGCTCTTGGAGTATCAATACAATATGGGGCTTATCTTGATAGAGAAACAGGATTGGAGTAAGAAGTTTGAGGAAGTGAGCCGAGCTTTGGAGGAAGCAAAAGACGTACTTAAGCATGAACGATCAAAATACTTTACTGCCATTTCTGATATTGAAAAGCGTGAAGAAAATTTGAGGAAGGCTCTCGGTGGGGAGAAGCAGTGTGTTCGTGATGTATGTGAGATTATTCGTGCAATTTTTTTCTGTGTATATTCATTTCTTTTCATTTGCAGTCAGTGGATTTGCATTACTCAATACATGATTTTTTGCCTAATGGTCGTTAGACTTCGTAAGACATAGCTTCTGTAGAGAATGAGTTCATCATAACATTAAGGGTTATTTAGATCGTTATGCTTATTTGTTAACCTTACCTATCACTTTGTAATGGGATCATGTTCTGTAAGAAAGGTTTTTGTTTACTCTAGAGTTGCATGAGCCATTTCTGAAATTATTTCTATATGCTTTTTCATGTTGAAATATTACAGTTAGAGAATGCTTTGCATGAGATGCGCTCCAAGTACGCAGAAATCAAGTTCACCTCAGATTTTAAGCTGGCCGAAGCAAATGCTTTAGTTTCTAGTGTTGAAGAAAAGTCATTAGAGGTTGAAGCCAAACTACATGCGGCTGATGCAAAACTCGCTGAGGTGAGCAGAAAAAGTGGGGAGATTGAGAGGAAGCTGTTGGAAGCTGATGCCCGTGAAGATGCACGGCGTAGAGAATACTCTAGTTTCAGCAAAGAGTAATTTCGGCGTCTTTGCTCATTTTACTCAGGAAGTTATTGCTGTCTCCTATGCTGAAGGCACCTCTTTTTGTGCCTGCTTGTTTTGATTTCACAGGCGAGAAACACATGAGTGTACCTTGTCAAAACAGAGAGAGGATTTACAAGAATGGGAGAGTAAGCTGCGTGCTGGGGAAGAGCGCCTTTCTGATGGTTGTGCGATCCTCAACCTGAGAGAGGAAAGGGCAAACAAGAAGGAAAAGATTTTAAAGCAAAAGGAGCTGGACCTTATCGAGGCGCAAAAGAGATTTTGACGATGATAAGATAGCACTGAAAGCAGAGGAAGAGGACTTCATGCGGCGATTGATGGATTTGTCATTCAAAGAAAAGGCAAGTTATTTCCTTTCAAATAACTCAGTCCGTTCTTCTACAGCCACTCACATATTACTCATGGGAACACAGGAGTTAGATGCTGTGAGACATAGTTTGGAAATCAAAGAGAAGAACTTGCTGGAACTTGACGAGAAGCTTAATCTTAGAGAAAAGGTCAGGAATTGTTACAGTTACTCTCATCTCTATTGTGTTATAGGGGTATTCATCAGCTACTGGTACTGTTTGGTAATACCACAGGTTCATATTGAGAACTTACAAATGAGCATGACAGACTACTAGAGGCCAAAAAATGTGAATTTGATTTGGAGATTGAGCTAAAGAGGCAGTCCGTCGACTATGATTTGAAACAAAAGATTTCTGAGGTGGAGAAAAAGGAAGCCGTGCAGTCAGCACATGGAGGAAATGTTATCAAAGAAAGAGCAGGGGGTAGAGAAGAGCTCGGAAAAGTAAGGGAGAAAGAAATGGATTATGAATCAAAATTTAAAGCTCTAAAGGACAGAGAAAAATCAGTACAATTAGAAGAAGAGAAAGAAAAGAGAGATAGACTTGCATGTGCACAAAGCTGAGCTGCAGAGTGAAAAGATGAGTTAGAGAAAAATAAGGCTGATGTCCAAGAACAGCAACTGAAACTGTGGACAAATTGAAAAACTGAAAATTACAGAGGAAGAAAGATCTGAATTTGTACGGTTGCAAGCAGAATTAAAACATGAGATAGACCAGTGCAGGTTGCAAAAAGAGTTGGTTCTGAAAGAAAGTGAAGACCTAGGCACCAAAGAGAAATTTTTGAGAGAGACTGGGAGGAGTTGGATAATAAGAAATCTGTATTCGAAGCTGAGATGTTAACTTTATTTAAAGATCAAAAAGAAAATTTTGAGAAACTGCGATTTTCTGAAGAGGAAAAATTTAGAAAGGAAACGCTAGCCAATGAAGAATACATACGTAATGAACTGGCTGTCTTGGAAACTGCAAAGGAATCATACGCTTCTGCAATGGAGCTTGAAAATTAGCTGCACTGGAAAATATAGAAAATGAGAGAAGCCAGATGCTTTGTGATTTTCAATTGCAGAAAGAAGAGATGGAGAATGATATGCAACGGAGAAGGGAGGAGATGGAGAATCAGCTGCGTGAAAAAGAAAAAGAATTTGATAAAAACAAAGAGAGAAGAGAAAACTTGACCTATTTACGAGAAGTGACTCAACAAGAGATGGAGGCACTGAAATTGGAGAGAATAAGATTAAACAAAGAAAGGATGGAAGTTTCTGAAAATCAGAAAAATCTGGAGGTTAATCAACTTGAATTGCACAAAGATATTGATGAGCTTGTTAGCCTTAGCAGGGAAATGAAGATTCAGCGTGAAAATTTTATTAATGAAAGGAATCGTTTCATTGAGTTTGTTGGGAAGAATAGGAGCTGTGAGAAGTGTGGAGAAATTACAAGCAAGTTTGTGTTATCTGATTTGCGACCTGTTCCTGAAGTGTTGAGTGACTTGAAGTTAGCTGAGCAGTACCTGAAAGATGGCGGAAGGGAAACTTTAACTGAGTGGACGAATGCTGTTGCCTTACCGGTTACTGCTTCAGGATCACCAACATCTGGTGGTACTGTGTCTTGGATCAGAAGTGTACCTCGAAAATTCTTAGGCTTTCCCCATTAAAAATTACCGAGCCTATTACCCAAGTAAATGAAGACACGCCTAAGTCAGCAGATCTTGGGAATCCAAATAAATCCCTAAAGAAGTTCGGTACGGAAACGGGTGCGGAAATTTTAAATGGTTTTGCAGATCATAATACAGATGCTAATGAGCTTAAGGATGATCCTCAAATGAAGAATACAGAACTTTCGTCCAGAACACTCTCAGCAATCCACTCAAAATGGCTCGGGTAAGCTGGCAAGAGGCGGAGGCCCAAATTAGCAGAACACGATCCGTAAAGGCTGTTGTAGAAGATGCTAAACATTTCATTGGTGATTGTTTTGAAAATAGTGCAATGAACACAGATAATAATTCCCTTATGGTGTCGGAAACTCGTGGGCAGTCTTGTCTTGCTGATGAGACCCCTTCAAGGAATGGTAGGAAGAGAACCCGCAAAGTGACTTCTCATATATCTAGTACAGAAGTTGATGATAATGATGAAAGTGAGGGTCACTCTAATAGCTTGGTCAGTCGGCAAAGGAAGAGGCGACAAAAAGCACCTCCAAAAGTGCAAGTTCCTACTCCTGTAAACAGATATAATCTCCGACGGCCCAGAATGTAAGCTCTCCTAGTTATTCATGTCATTTAATCCTTTGGCCAATAGATTAACTTTAAATGAGTTATATAAATGGTTCTCTCGAGATTTTTCTAGGACTTAGTGTCGTTATTGTATGGCATATCTCAAATTAAAGTCTGTGATGCTTGCCGTTGACTTTAAGCTAGTGATGTTGTGGCTGACCTTTGTGTATATTTGTTGGTGTTCAGGGCCTCTGCATGCCAAAGTAATACTGAAAATGGAAACAGAGAATCTGAAAAAGCTAGAGGTAAAGGTGGGGATACAATTAAGTTCAAACCCACTCCTGCTTCCTCTTTTGGCTCTGTAAGGGATGCTGAGAGAAGCACCCCAAATTTTCAGGTAACAGCTTAAATGTTTCCTTTCCTACTATTGTCTGTTAATTTCCTCTTACTGCAAGTTTTGATTAATCAAAACACCAATGACATTATAGATGTTAAAACTTGTGCTTCCGTGTACATGAATGCAAGCAAACCTAAACCTATCTTCATTTCACTACAGTATATTTTGCAGTGTAAAACATACACTTATTATTGGTACCCTTTACCACTTTTACATTTATAAATACATGGATTGCAGTTTCAAGCAAATGTTGGTGCAAATGACAACAAAGAAAATATGGTTGAGACTACAGTATTGAGCAATGAAAGATATCGTTCAGTTGGGGGAACAAGCCAATCCATACAAAATGAATTTGGAAATGAAACACCTAGGGGAAGTTTAGTAGATGGAAGCAGCAGTAGCGATGAAGAATTTGAGCATCCGGGTGAAACGTCAATAGGAAAGAAGCTGTGGACATTCTTCACAACATGATAAACAACACCTTACAGAAGTCCTTATCAGCCTTGCTAATTTATATCTTTCATTGTATAGCTTGTTTTCCATCTTGTTCAATTCTTGTGTTAGTATTAACCACTTCAGGGCTTAGATGGGCACGTACTGTCCAGTGGTGGCAATACTAAATTAATCCCTGGTAATATTATTTTATTATCTGGCAATATTAACTTATTTCATGGCAATAGCACAATCACTCTACTCTCTCTTCCGCTTAAACCCTAAAAACACGAATTGAAACTCACCTGCGAAAATCGGTTGCCGAATAATTGGGGTTTTGCGAACTCAGCGGTGGACTTGTTTGGTTCAATTAAATTCATCAATGGGTTCTGTGAAGAGGAAGCCGGTGGAGGAACCGACGGCCACCTTTCCCCTGAAACATCAGCGTAATGAAGATGACAACCGCACAGCTGCTGTTATGGACGAGCCGGTGGCTTGCTTGCACGATGTTTCGTATCCGGAGAATTACGTTGATACGAAACAATCTTCATCTGAGACCAAATCGAATCCGCCTGCCAAGGAGTTTCCTTTCAGTCTGGACCCATTTCAAACTGAAGCCATTAAATGCCTTGATGCTGGGGAGTCTGTTTTGGTCAGTCTTTTTTATTAAAAAGTCTGATTTTTTTCATGGTGAATGTTTATGACTTCCGAATTTACAATGCTGATTTGTGTGTCAAGGTTTCAGCACATACATCAGCAGGAAAGACTGCTGTTGCATTGTATGCAATTGCAATGTCTTTGCAGAACAAGCAAAGAGTGATATATACTTCGCCTATTAAAGCTCTAAGCAATCAGAAATACAGAGATTTCAAAGAAGAGTTTTCGGATGTTGGTTTGATGACAGGGGATGTCACTATTGACCCTAATGCCTCTTGTTTGGTAATGTTATAGTATATTATTAAGTGTTGTGTCTTGAGATATTTTGTTGTGATGTTAACTTTGGGGTCTGTTTCAGGTAATGACTACTGAGATTTGGCGTAGTATGCAATATAAAGGTTCAGAAATTACACGAGAGGTTGCTTGGATCATATTTGATGAGGTGCATTACATGCGTGATCGAGAAAGAGGTGTGGTTTGGGAAGAAAGTATTGTCATGGCTCCTAAAAATGCGCGCTTTGTATTTCTTTCTGCTACTGTACCCAATGCAAAGGAATTTGCTGATTGGGTAGCCAAGGTAGAGCTTGTTGCTTTTTTATCATTTGTCGGTAGCATAATTTTTCCCAACTTCACTGAAATTGGGAATTAAAAGTGAAAAAGGTACATAAATCAGATATTCGTAGTTAATCTTGATTTTGCCTCCTATGTAAACACGATGTTTTACATTTATAATCCCTTAAATTAAATAATTCACTTTTTTGATATTTATATGGAAGCATATACTAGAGAAACAACTTTATCATGATTTTTTATCTGAATGAGTGATCTTCTATAGTCTTATGTTTCAAGAAAATTGTTCATGACTTGTTAATGCCTTATTTATATTGCGCGCTTCGATATACTTTTCTTGGAATATTTATTAGAAGGCAGATTAGTTCATGACTTCTTCATAGCTGTTCACTTGTAGTGGCCATTGTGTAATTTGTATGCGTTGTTTTTAGGTCCATCAACAACCGTGCCACATTGTCTACACTGATTATCGTCCGACTCCGCTTCAGCATTATATCTTCCCTTCAGGTGGCGATGGGCTCTACTTAGTGGTGGATGACAAAGGGAAGTTTCGTGAAGACAGCTTTCATAAAGCTTTGAATGCGATTACAGCTACCAGTGAAAATGAGGGAAACAAGGATAAGTGGAAGAAAGGTGTTGTAACTGGCAAATCCGGGGAAGAAAGCGACATTTTTAAGATGGTGAAGATGATAATTCAAAGACAATATGATCCCGTGATTCTTTTCAGCTTTAGCAAGAGAGAGTGCGAGGCTCTTGCTATGCAGGTAGAATCATCATGTGTTACAAACCATTGATATGTATTACTCTGTTCCCAATGTACTACGGGATTTTTAAGACGAATTTATTTACTATTTGTTTCATGCACTTGTGTGTGTATGATTTTGAATGTCATTTTTGTTGGGCATTCGATTCAGCACTATTTCCTACTTCGTATAGATGTCAAGATTGGATCTGAATGAAGAGATGGAGAAGGATAACATAGAAACTATTTTCTGGAGTGCCATGGACATGCTCTCTGACGACGATAAGAAACTACCCCAGGTATCTTTTTCTGATGTGTTGCTTTCATTCTTCTCTCCTTTATCCCTACTTATGAGTCTTAGATTGGTGCCTTGTTATCACAATACAAAGCTGGTTGTGTTCACATATAGTTACATGATTTACATCTATTTAGTAGGTCTTGTATCTTATTTGTTATTATTTAGGAGCTCATGTGCCACCTTCATTATAAGTATTATTACTTTTATAATACATTTGGTAGCATTTTACGCATGTCACAGGTTGCAAATATGTTGCCTTTATTAAAACGAGGCATCGGCGTCCATCACTCTGGCTTGCTGCCTATACTCAAGGAAGTCATTGAAATACTTTTCCAGGAAGGGCTTATCAAGGTATATGATTAGATTTCTTACCAATGATTGTTGACGGTGGATTAAACACGTCTGTTGCATAATCATAATCACTTGATGACTTGTCTGTATGTCGATGATTGTCCATCTACTTCGCACATTTTTTCTATTACTTATAATTGTGGCTTGATTTTTTAGTTTCTGATTGTGACATTTTTCTTCAGTGTTTGTTTGCTACCGAGACTTTCAGCATAGGATTAAACATGCCTGCAAAAACTGTAGTGTTCACAAATGTTAGAAAATTTGATGGTGACAAATTCAGATGGTTGTCAAGTGGTGAGTATATACAAATGAGTGGTCGCGCTGGACGACGAGGGATTGACGCACGTGGGATATGCATTCTCATGATAAATGAAAAGATGGAGCCTTCTACTGCTAAAATGATGGTTAAAGGAAGTGCTGATAGTTTAAACAGGTATATGCACTCTCTATTTTTGATTTAGCCTGTGCACCCATTGTATAGTTAAGAGTACCTGGATCCTGTTTTCCAATGCAATAGATGGAATTCTGAAGCTCTACCAGCATTAAGCAAATCAAATTTTTTAATCTCTTCATAGTTTGTCAACTTAATTTTTGCAAGTATGTTATGGAGCATTTAAGTTATCTCCCTAATAGTTTGGTGCTGCCAAGCTTGTCCTAAAAACTTGGGTATGTTGTTTTCACATTCAGAGCTTAGTAGGTTAGACGTAGGACTGGCTGAGAACTAATACTTCGCAGTCAATACTAGCAACACCTCGTTCATCTATATTTTCATGACACTGCTTTTATGAAAATGCAGATTATTTGGTTAACTCTTGTAAAATACCCACTGTTGTAGAATTTATCTATATTCAAAATACATGTGCTTTTCCTGTTGCAGTGCCTTCCATTTAAGCTACAATATGCTCTTGAATCAATTGCGATGTGAAGATGGCGATCCGGAAAACCTTATAAGAAACTCATTTTATCAGTTTCAAGCTGATCGCTCTATTCCCGGTCTTGAGGTTCGCTCATTTGTCAAGTTTTAGTTTGTTAATGCGCTACACATCCGCACATATTCTTATCGGGTTTTTTGTTTTTGCTTTTTGCAGAAGCAAGTGCGAGACCTCGAGGAGGAAAGGGCATCAATTACAATAGAAGGAGAAGATAGTCTTGAAGATTATTATGAATTGCTGCAGCAGTATAGGGATTTGAAGAATGATGCCCGCAGTATTGTGCTTGCGCCCAGATATTGTTTGCCATTCTTGCAGCCTGGCAGGCTAGTGTCTATCCAGCTCACAAACATGGAAGGAGTTATTTCATTCTCATTGGAGGATCAGACCACATGGGGAGTAATTATAAATTTTGAGAGATTGAAAGGCCTTTCTGAAGGTAAGAGACAATCATCGTATTGGTTTTTGTAATGATTTGTCGTCATTTTTAAATGATCCTTCTGTGTCTCTGCCTTAGATGTGGCCGTTAAACCAGAGGATTCAAGCTACATAATTGATGTTCTTACGAGATGTGAAGTAACCAAAAATGATATTGGAATTAAAAATATTAAGATTGTTTCCCTTGAGAGGCCGGGTGAGCCTGTTGTCGTTTCCATTCCACTCTCGCAAGTAAGTTTCTGAATGCTATCTAGTCTTGTTTCATGGTTCATCACTTCGCTGAGGTGATGACATCTGAATAAAACTCAAGGACGTTTCCACTCGTACAGGTTGTTAGTTTGAGTAGTATTCGACTAGTCATACCAAAGGACCTTTTACCTTTGGGCGTCCGTGAGAATACTGTAAAGAAAATCTCTGAAGTTTGTAATCGATTTCCAGATGGGATACCTCTTTTGGATCCTGAAGAAGACATGAAGGTAATACCAAAGTGATAACTGATCTGGTACCATATGTTACTTGTTACTGATGTTTGAAGTTTTTGTTTTCTCAGGTTGTTAACAAGTCGTACAAGAAGCTTGTTCGTAGGGTAGAAGCCCTTGAAAGCCTCTTCAAGAAACACTCAGTTGCAAACTCACCGCTAATTGAGCAAAAGCTTCACACTCTACACATGAAAAAAGAATTAACTGCGAAGATAAAGGCAGTGAAGAGAACAATGCGTTCATCTTCTACACTGGCTTTCAAGGATGAGTTGAAGGCGAGAAAACGCGTTCTTCGCAGGCTGGGGTAATGTAACTTTATCTTTTAAGTTTTAACATGGGAGTTTATTCATCTGTTAACATTTTGTATGAGCTGAAAACATCTTCTGCTACCATCATCATTTGCTTTTTATTTATGACACAAATTCTCAACAATCACTGAGATTTCTGTATTATTTATCTTGTACAAGGTGTTATTCTGTATTATTGGAAATTGTTTACAGTATACTTTGATGTAGCTTTCTAGAACAGCATCCATGTTTATTGTCATATTGGCAATCAAGTTTCTGTCCTATTCATGCGCTCATCACCAGTCTCATTTCTTGTTATGTTTACAGAGTTTACGATTTATGAATTAATTTTTTTATATCAAATGCAGATATATCACAAGTGATGATGTTGTTGAGATTAAGGGGAAGGTTGCTTGTGAGATTAGTAGTGCCGAAGAGTTAACTTTGACGGAGCTTGTATTCAATGGTGTTTTCAAGGACATACAAGTAGAAGAGATGGTTTCTCTCCTCTCTTGTTTTGTGTGGCAGGAGAAGCTTAAAGAAGCTCAAAAGCCAAGGGATGAGCTAGAATTGCTCTTTATACAACTACAAGATACCGCCAGAAAGGTTGCCAAAGTCCAGCTCGAGTGCAAGGTGCGTTTTCCCCTGACCTGTGATATCAAAGCATAATAACCTTTTTCGAAGTACTATTCCAGCTTGACACTCTTTCAGCCTTACTATACATCTCTCGATTATTATAACTTGCAGGTTCAAATAGATGTCGAAAGCTTTGTAAGCTCATTCCGGCCTGATATAATGGAGGCCGTATATGCATGGGCAAAAGGATCCAAGTTTTATGAGATAATGGAAATCACACAAGTATTTGAAGGCAGTCTGATCAGGGCTATCAGAAGATTAGAGGAAATTCTTCAACAGCTGATAGAAGCTGCTAAGTCAATTGGAGAAACTGAACTTGAATCAAAATTCGAAACTGCCGTCTCAAAGATCAAAAGAGACATTGTGTTTGCAGCATCCTTATACTTGTAACACTAATCCTTTATATATGATAAATTTTGTGCCCTTAGACTACACTCTTGATATTCTAGTAAAGTAACTCTGGTTCGAGTCCGAGTTGTCCTGAATGCATTTTTCGTACAAAAAATCTATAATTTGTCCAGTGAAAAGTTATTTTGGCTAGAAATATCAAGCCAAATTTTATATTTTTTTAACAAAGTGACCACCTTAATAGGGGAAAGTCTCTTGCTTGGTCTATCACTTACCTCGGTTGTCCTTAGGTTGATCCGAAAATGAAGCTGAACTTCAGAACCAGTCAAGAACATGTATATATAAGAAGACAGCATTTGTACCAAAACACACTCATACATAAAGGAATCCAGAGAACAGAACAAGACTATCCATTGGAACACGAATAATGGCTGATGATGCTCAAGACCAAGCTGAGCGTGATCGAATCTTCAAACGCTTTGATGCAAATGGGGATGGAAAAATCTCATCTTCTGAACTCGGGGAAGCTTTGAAATCTCTAGGCTCGGTCACTGCTGATGAAGTTCAACGTATGATGAAGGAAATTGATACTGATGGAGATGGTTTCATTTCTTTTGAAGAGTTCACTGAGTTTGCCAAAGCTAACCGTGGGCTTATCAAAGATGTTGCTAAAGTATTTTAGTCTTAGTATCCCAATGTGCCTCTCTTTTCATTCGCAACGATTTTCCAATATCTTATTTCCCTCTTCGTTACCCGATTCTGTACACATCTATAACATCATATTTCTTTTGATTCCTACGACTCACAATAGTAATCTGTGTTAGACCTTAAATTATCAGAGTAGCGCAGCGGAAACATTAAATAGCGTGTGACCCAGATCGTAATAGCCATATCGATGATTAAGCATAAGAAACTGAATTGTACATATTGCGTACCTTGATGCAGAAGCTTTAATCTCCTAATGGATTCTGTATGATTAAATAATAAACCTGAAACGACAAACCTGTGTTGTGTACGAAGTACACCGGGTTGGTGCTTCCAGCCTAGCCGGATGTCCCTATTCAACACACTGCTGAGAGTCACAGAGTATTGAGAACATTACGGTAGACCGAGGACCATAACCCCTATTTATAGATGTACACTAGCATCTATAAACGAGATAATTATCAAATCCGTCTCTCAAAGATATTGATAATTATCTCTTTGGTATCTAAACAGGATATTCCCATGACTATAATTATCACACCAAAATCTCAACCAATATTTGATCACTTAAATTGATAGATTTTTTTTTATAATAGCAATAACAAATATTCGATAAATATTACGGTCCCATTATGAATATTTAATAAAATATTCCAACAATCTCTCACTGGACCGAATATACAATCGAATATCTTTAAAACTGAAGTGTGCACCAAATTGCTATTATTTCAAGGTGTGATCCAAACAATCCGATCCATTAACTATGCTAACATAGGATCAAGGCAGCCTTCGTAATCATATTTCGTTACTGGACCGAGCTTGTCACGTATGCTAACACAGCTAAACGACATGGATCAATCATGGGTGTGTAGCATGGAAATTACATGCAATGTGATCAGTTCATGCCTATTTCCAACTGGTCCCAATGCGAGATCAACTGAACTTTCCAGAGTGTACAGTGCAACCAAATCTGCAGAACTTAATATAAATGCATGCATAAAGCTTTGAATTATATAGAGCGACATAACTCCCACTGAACCCGGATATCAATTGAGACGTCTCTCAAAAGATCTTATAACTTAAGTGGCGCCATAGTGGAGTTTAACACCAAATGCTCTACATTATTCTTTCACTCTGTACTTTATGTTCACAACAAAGAATCTGAATTCAATGATCTTTCACACTGATTATTCTAAGTTGTAAACTGAACATGATTTAGTCAACATCACCAAATAACTAAATAGTTTTAACCTTATCGGAAGTATTAATGTGATAGTGACCTTTAACCATATTCCTAAATCGATGCCTTATAATTTGCTAGTCTAGTGCTGACGTAGACAAATTAAGATTTATAACAAATCATGTAGGGCATCATCATAAGCGATCTCGACTTGCTGGACATCCGTTAGTGAGCATATCTCCTTTAGTATTCTCTTACTTTAAATTCAATTTGAATTCTGAAATACTTGCACAACATGTGATATATGTATGTACTTCCGAATACATACAAATCAACCAAAATTTAACGTGTATCACAAGTTCCATTAAGACAAATCTTTACTCCCACCGAACTGTGATATACGTTAACTGAAGTTGTAGTCATCTCTAATCCGAATGAGAAGACAATACAACATCCATTCAAATACCATCAACTGAGATAAAAATATCACCAAAGTTGTTATTGAGAATATTGAGTTTGACGCATTATATTCTTAAAATCCTTATGGGGAGTGCAACCAAATCTCTCCCCCAAACTCAATATCCTCAAACATATGAGATTTCTCTCGCCAAAACATGATGATATTATCTTCATAATTGTGCAAAAAGGCACTCAAAGTGTTGTGCATTTATACTTAAAAGAGAATAAATTATTAAATGCTCACCAAATATTTAAAAGAAGATTTTGACATTCCAAGATACCGGTACAACATTAATAGCATGTCGGAGGACTATGGTATTAACTGTAAGTGATATCTTGTTGTAGTGATCAAACATTGACGATAAGTATGTGCAATAATAAGACATCGGAGGATGCATTACTATCCACATAAGTTACCAAATAATCGTCACACATTTATCACCACAGGTACATATGTAGTCACAATAGATATTAATGTGCGGAGGCCTAAATTAATATCCACGCAAACTACACAGTACTCCAACAAACCAAATATAATAATATATACATGGATACGCCACGGAGGTGGTCAAGTATTCCACTTCAATTAAAATATTCGGAGAGTTGGCTTAAGGGTTGAACGTCAAATCTTCAATTAAATCTTAAATAATGTTGTTCCTTAATTTTATGATTCCTTAATAGTACAAATCAATCAAAGTCAATTTGAACAAACCGAATGAACCATAAGTAATTGAATTTGTCTAATAAATCCTAAATTAGACAAAATCAATCATCAAAATGAATCAACACATCTTGAACCAAAAGTGAACCAAAACAGGTTCCATAATAAACCAAATTGAAGGAGTGAACCGAATCAATTCAAAACGAACCGAACCGATTCAATTTGAACTGAACCAAATGGTTCATATCCTCCTTCCCAAATTGAATACACAATATTAAATCAAACTAGATTTCATCAAACCAAAAAAATTTAACCGAACCAACACAAACTGAATAATAACATACCGAACCGATTCAATTTAGATGAACCGAATGGGTCAAATCTCCTTCCCAAACTGAAACAAAAAAACTAGGGTTTCACCGTTTGAAACAGCAGCCGCGCTGCCCTATCCAAGCCGCACTCTCCACTATTATCAATTGACCTCGAGACATGCCTGCTTGCATAATTAACCTACCTGCTCGGATCGAGCAAGCAGCTCAACCAAGCAGCTCAACCAAGCAGCTCAACCAAGCAGCTTGAAATTCTAGTAAAGCTTGAGGTGCATTTGTCTCTCAATTATTCCTTGAACTCGTCCCCAGTCGAATCAAAAATCTCAGAACACATCATAAAAAAATTCGATTAAATCAATTCTGAGTAAAAGATACTGAATATGCTTAAACACCAAATATGGTGGCAACTGATGCCACTTGTTAGAACTAAAATTATCAGAGTTGCGCAGCGGAAACATAAATAGCGTGTGACCCAGGATCGTAATAGCCATATCGATGATTAAGCATAAGAAACTGAATTGTACATATTGCGTACCTTGATGCAACACACTGCTGAGAGTCACAGAGTATTGAGAACATTACGGTAGACCGGGGACCATAACCCCTATTTATAGATGTACACTAGCATCTATAAACGAGATAATTATCAAATCCGTCTCTCAAAGATATTGATAATTATCTCTTTGGTATCTAAACAGGATATTCCCATGACTATAATTATCACACCAAAATCTCAACCAATATTTGATCACTTAAATTGATAGATTTATTTTTTTATAATAGCAATAACAAATATTCGATAAATATGCAATTGAACAATGTGCATTTCCTTCGAGACCACTTGCACAATCTGAGTGCAGTTCCTTCGAGACCCCTTGCACAATGTGCAATTGAATATTAACTTATCTGTATTTTTCGAGTTAACTGTATACACATTTTGACCGGATTTGTGCACTTTAACTTTTACAAAAAAGACAAAAAATAAAAAGTAAGAATTATGGATCGTTGGATCAATTGATCCAACGGTTGATTGCCTGGGTCTGAGGTTCAAACCCAAACCCTAGGTCGCAAATGAGCCGGCCTCGTAGTAACCTTTACGAAATGATACATTTATTGTTCAAAGTATCGTTCTAACGACATCTTGGAAAATAAGTTCCAAGAAGATCTTCAATTTCTTGGCGAATGTTATAATCGAGTCTTCAATAAATTATGTCGAAAAAGGGAGTTGAGATCTTTGAACTTATCAAGGATAACTTATGGCATAGGATATACATAGATGCATATGATCCTATGCCATACTATGATACTTGGCATCAGAAATCACAATGACAAAGACAGACTTTAAGGGTTGACAATAAAGAATCCATCTGCTGATATTATTTAAGGTATCCTGGGAATATCTTTTGTGTTAGTGGCAGAGCAAAACTGAGGAAGCCAAGAGTATTAAAATGGAGGGGCTGTGCCTGTAGTTTGTGATCTTGGAGTTGACCCTTCCTTTTCAGTTGAGTCATATTGGTTTGGGGTCACTTTCTGATTGGAGGCACTTTTACAAATGGTTTGCTACCTAGATAGTATACCAACTGTTTTTCCAACACAATATTTCTTCAAGTATTTTACTGCCTCAGGCTTCATTAATTTATTTATTTTGAGAAGATGAATTTGTGATTTTGCATGATAAACTTCATGTCATGTTTTTATAAAAGATTGAACTCATACGACATCATTGAGCGCTTCCCATCTGCCATCACTTGGCTACTCATTTCAGGGCTCGAACTTTATTGTTGGATGCATAAATATGACTTCCTCGTCTTCATTTGTCTGTCTCAAAAAAAGATTTCCCGACAAATATAAATTATATTAATTGTGTGGTTGAATATGTAAGAACATGCATCAAAAAATAATTTATGCATCTAATGTTGATTGAACATGGACAAACATCAATTGATGCAAAAATAAAAACAAGGCTGTGGACAAACAATTCTTCGGAAAATATCACGATGGACACATATATTTTCGTAAGATGCATAGACATAATTTCACTATTGATTATTAAGAATCCATCGGATGCGATTCAAAATCTCAAAACAATCGTCATATTTAACCGTCAGATTAATCAAACCACCGGTTAAGATTAAATTATTTTTGTCTCTCAAAACATATCCTTCCTCCTACATGATAAACAAATA
Source organism: Sedum album (assembly GCA_006409495.1). Classification (NCBI taxonomy): domain Eukaryota; kingdom Viridiplantae; phylum Streptophyta; class Magnoliopsida; order Saxifragales; family Crassulaceae; genus Sedum; species Sedum album. Next base: position 21,415 of record QZGG01000019.1, read on the forward strand.
GGTACTGAATTCATTTAAATCTTCTTGTTGTGCAATCCCTAGTTGTATCTCGTCGTATTTGTTTGTGTGTTACTTGTTTTTATTAAATTAGTAAATTAAATAAGACACATATGTCTTTTTATCATTTTGGTTAACATAACTTTTGCCGGAAAGATCAGACTGTCAGCAACGCAATTTCATTAGTATAAATATCAGGCCAAATCCGCAAATCAAGTTTAAATACACATGTTTTGAGACTAGTTGTTTCCTAATAACAGCCAGCTACTTCTTGGATCTTGCCCACCTCATTTTGACTTTGTATAAAAACTAGGAAAGGTCATAATCACTTTATAGCACACGCAAGTCGATGTTGATTTAAATAGAAAAATATATATTCAACATATTTATTTGTATTATTATATAAAGCGGAAATGTGCAATAATGCTTATAAACGACTACGTTTGAAGCTACTTTCTATTTTCTGAAAATACCCTTACTTTTCTAAACAATTACCTAAACTATATTTAATTTGATCATATTCATACTTTTCTAAATAATTACTTAAACTGTATTTAATTCAATCAAATAACTTTTTCATCGTAAACTGAATATGTCATTTAAATTTGATGTTTCTGTGCATCAAAATACTAGAAGTATATAATACTTGGAGAATCCCTCTGGTGGATCCACCACTATTTGGTGGATCCATGAGTCCAACTTTCAGCCATTGGATGGGTTTAGATCAATGGTTAGCAATGGTCAACTATTAGTCAAACTAAAGGGTAATATGAGAATAGTTAGGATTTTAGTTAGTTTAGTTAGCCTAGTTAGCATTTAATGCTTGATTAGATGGCTTCATTTTCCCTCTCTCCTTAATCATTCCCTCTCTCCTCACAAACCCACCATTTTCAAAATCCAAACCCTCTCTCCTTAATCAATCCCACCATTTTCATAATTCAAGCTTTTTCATTTCTCCACCATTTTCATAATCTAAACCCTCTCTCCTTAATCAATCCCACCATTTTCATAATTCAAGCTTTTTCATTTCCCTTCATTTTCATAATCCAAACCCTCTCTCTTTAATCAATCCCACCATTTTCATAATTCAAGCTTTTTCATTTCCCCACCATTTTTATAATCCAAACCCTCTCTCCTTAATCAATCCCACCATTTTCATAATCTAAGCTTTTCATTTCCCCACCATTTTCATAATCTCAACCCATTCTAACCCGTTTGTAAACCAAATAATCCCACTCTCAACTGCATTTTAACTGTTGCACCCACATGTGCACCTTACTATTGCACTTTGTAGTTGCATCCTATAGTTGCATTTTTTCCCACTTGCACTTTCAGCATGCATTTCACATGTGCATTTCACACATGCATTTAGATCTTGCATTTTGCAGTTGCATTTTTACAGTTGCATTAAGTCTACAAATGTGTTCCATGTTCATTGTATTGTTTTTTTGTATAAATTTAACATGTTTCCGTATCATTTATCCTTTTTTGTGTTGTGTTGGCAGATGGTAATCATAGTTGTACGGTAACAAATGATTTCTATTATTTAGTTATCGCATTTCATTGCTGCATTTCACATGTGCATTTCACACATGCATTTTGATCTTGCATTTTTCAGTTGCATTTTAGAGTTGCATTAAAGCTACAATTGTGTTCCATGTTCATTGTGTTGCTTTTACCCGGCTTCGCAGTAATGTTTTCAGTATGATCTAACAAATGCAATTACAAATTGATTTACTTGTACCAGGCTTCGCAATAATCAAATTACAAATTATGATCTAACAAATGCAATCAAAATGCATCAATAAAAAACAAATTACAAATTAATTTCACGCTACACCAGATCCGGATCCTAAAACATATGACAAGTATACAAGACACATTACATGCATGAATGAATGAGCCATATTGATCGATCATGCTGATGCACTTCCCAAGGTGGCAACCACAGCAAGAAGAACACCTGCGTAAACAAATAAACATTAAAAATCTCAGCTTTACGAACAAACAACATAATACACATTAGGTAACCATGAAAGCAATAATCAATAAACATCAGAGTAATAGTCAAAAGATTGAGAAAGGGGTAATGATCAAATCAATGAAACAAAATGCAATTATATACACAATTTCATACAAACATATGCAACTATAATATGCAACTATAATATGCAACTATAAAATGCAACTTTAAACATGGTCATATTAATTTGGGGACCAGTGGCCTCACTACTTGGATTTTCAACAGCATTTTCAGTTCAACAAGGTCTGCTTGTTAATGATTTATGAATCCACTACTCACCAGATCAAACTACCAGAAAAGCCCTAAAATTGAATCTGAAAAAGATGACTTTTCTATCACAACTAAGAGGAATCAAAACATGGGTAGCAAAAGAACTCACCTCTAAAGCTCAGAAACCATAAAGCTCCCAACTTTCATCTCCATGGGACAAACCCAGAACATCCTTTGATTCTCAAATGAATCTCAGCAACTAAAGTCATAGAAAGGCTGGTGGTGGCTTATTTTGCCGTTTGAATTATAGCAAAAGTTTGATTTTGAAGAGAAGAGAAGATGACAAATCGCAATCCTCTTCCTCCGCCTCTCTCCGGCTCAGAATCTCCATCACTACTCGCAATCCTCCTCCCAAACGAATCCGGCCTCAAATCCCTAACCTAGTTACTCAACTCAGCCTCCCTCTTGGTTTCGATTTCCTCTCTCGGTCTCTCCTCCGCTGCATTTCTCAAAGTGAGAAATTAGGTGAGAAGGTGAGAGGTTGAGAGGGTGAGAGGGTGAGAAGGTGAGAGATGACACAAAGACCTAACTACCCTCACCACATTAACCCCCAATTCATTCCTAACCAAACTAATTTTTAACCCCTATGACATGTGTCACAATATCACCCATCCGATCCTCAAATATGTGGCCCAGATCTGGACTCATGGATCCACCAAATAGTAGTGGATCCACCAGAGGCGCATCTAAGCAACTAAAAACTATTATAACTATTGATCTTCCTTATCTGCTTGCCAGTTGGCCATCATAAAATAATTAATAAAATAAACATTCTTCTCACATATCAAGAAAAAGTTCAAACGAGGGCTATAAATATTGCGCGATGAACAAACCATATCTCGCTCCGTCAATTTTCTGGCCGTGAAAGTCAAAGCCTCTCCTCTTCCTCCTTCGCTCCTCTCTTCCCCATTTCTCAATCACACGTCACATTTCTCATTTTCCCGCTCACAAATTTCAAACTTCCTTCCGTTCAATTCCCCCGATGGCCGTGACGTCAGCGTCGGTATACGCAAGCGACAGAATCACGTCGGCGAGGATCGAGGAATCAGAGGACGATGACGTCAGTATACGTCACGATGATAGAGAAGAAGAGGATAAGATGTATGTGGTGGATCATCTCCATGAGCGGTTGAAATCATCACGTGAAAGTCGATTCGATCTCTTCACTAACGAGTTCCGCCTCAACCAATCCTCTCGCCGGAAATATAGCCGTGAATCGGTTATCGATGGTATTAGGGAGTTGTCGGCCGGATTCTTCATTCATCCGGAAAATCGGTAACGTAACATTTGATCTCACTTGTTTTTTTCAATTATTGAATTTTGGTGAAGTGATTGTTATTTGAAGTTTGGATTGTTGGCAGGTGGTATAAAGCTTGGACTGGACTTATACTGCTATGTGCGTTATACTCAACGTTTTTTACGCCAATGGAGTTTGGCTTCTTCAGGGGCTTGACTAAGAAGCTTGCATTATTGGATGTGCTTAGTCAAGTGTTTTTTCTTGTGGACATTGTGATGCAGTTTTTAGTTGCTTATAGAGACAGTCGGACCTACAATATGGTATATGAGCGTAAATCTATCGCTATCCGGTACGAATTTCTTGTCATTTCTTGCTTTTTAGTCATTGGTTTCACATGCTGTTGACACATAATCAAAGAAAGTGGTTAGTTCAGCTTGTTTGAAAATTAGGCATCACTTTACTACGGTCTTTTAGTTACAGTCAAGTTCTTATTGCTTTTCAATGATCATGCCCACTAGGAGAAGAACAGCTAGTGAGTTTGTGGCCAGGGGAATTAGTCATTTGAGTAATGCAATTTAGGGTAGTTTTTAGGTTCTGGGAACAAATCAATCCATCTGATAAATCTTTGAAAAGAATAAGATTTACACAACACAGAAGTACTGCACAATGTCAGTTCCAAAATTCATACCGTGATGTTTATCAGGTGGTGTTGAACAGAGAATTTCTTCAGATATCATTTTTGCAGAAACATTTATTCTGACTAGTTCTGTGTAGTTGCCGGTGGGGCGGTGAGTGTGAGACTCCTTTACAACTAGTGAGAGCAGTTGTTTAAATCCGAACTGTGCGTTGATAACATGAGTTGCAATTCCTCTTATTAGTACACTTTATGTTAACCATATTTTTATTCTATCTCAATGAAATGCAGGTATGTAAAATCCACTTTTGTTATTGATCTTCTTGGTTGCTTGCCCTGGGATATTATATACAAGGTATGATTGTAACCAATTGAGTCTAGAATGCGCATATAACTTTTGCAAGTGTATAATAATTTTCAACATGACAAATTACACATCTGGTATTTTGATTCTTTGGACTTTACTTTGAACATGCGATATTTTTAAAACCATAAGCATGGATAGTTGAAAGCTGGTTCAGCCATGATTAATTCTGAGTGAAAGAAACAGTTGATCCACCTATTGCGATGCGTTATTTTCAAAAAAAACTAGAGTTGGAGAATGTTGACCAGATCGTGCATATATGCTGATTTTTTCACTCCATGTTCCATGTGAGAGCTATCCATTTGTATTTGCTACAAGTTATAGCTTCCGTTCAACTTTTTGTAACAATTGCTGGTCACATGCAGGCTTGTGGTAATGAGGAATTCGTTAGGTACTTCTTATGGCTTAGATTGAGTAGGCTTCGTAAAGTTGAAGTCTTCCTCCAGACTTTGGAAAAGGATATTAGGATCAGTTACTTGTTTACCAGGATTCTGAAGCTAATCGTAGTTGAATTATACTGTACCCATACAGCCGCCTGCATTTTTTATTATCTGGCTACTACACTACCTCCTGAACAGGAGGGTTATACTTGGATTGGAAGCCTGAAAATGGGTGACTACAGTTATTCACATTTTAGAGACATTGATCTGTGGACGCGGTACATAACATCATTATACTTTGCCATAGTCACCATGGCTACAGTTGGTGAGTTTAAAGTCACTTTTTCAATTCATTTATATAAAAAAAATCATTCTTTAGTTAGTTGCTGGAATACATTTTAACAAATGTAATTCTAATCATCATCCCCATCCATGTCGAGTTGGTTATAGTTGTTTTTCTCTAATTATTGTTATGTTCTATTACATGATTCTTGTAAAATATAAGCTATCTTTTCCCACTTTATCTGCAGGTTATGGAGACATACATGCTGTCAACATAAGAGAAATGATATTCATCATGATCTATGTCTCCTTTGACATGATCCTTGGCGCTTACTTGATTGGTAACATGACAGCACTGATTGTAAAAGGATCAAAAACAGAAAGATTCAGGGACAAAATGACAGATGTTCTAAAATATATGAATAGAAATAGACTTGGGAGGGACATCCGTAATCAGATCAAAAGGCATTTACGATTACAATATGAGGCCAGCTACACTGATGCTGCTGTTCTTCGGGATATCCCAGTTTCTATTCGTGCAAAGGTTAGTTCCAGCAATTAGTGTTCTTTTTTACATTTTCACTGATGTGTATAGGCCATTTGTCATCATGTTTGGTTTCAAAAAAGGTATTTAATCATATAAGAGTATCGGTCACTAGTTGATGTTGTAACCTGTAATTACTAAATGAATTTCTATTGTCAGCAAGAAAAAATCTGCTGTCTATCAACTCCATTCACTGTTTCCATATTACCCATAAAAGTAATTTAGTATGCATATTCCTTAAGTTGAAGGGCTAGTAAGTGGCAATCACTACGCATCTGTGTATAGTTCTGAAAGCTATATACCATGATTATAATGCTATTTTGATGTGCTGATGTATGTATGTGAGGACGTTGTTCAAGTTTGACGGGGCTTGCCACACACTTCAGAGATTAAGTGTTAAAACTGAAGTCACCTCCTTTTTGAATTCCATGTGCATTGCAGTCTCACAAGTAATCTTTACCTGATTCTGCTCTTGTTACAGATATCTCAATCATTGTACAAGCAGTATCTCGAACGGGTCCCTCTTTTCCAGGGATGTTCTGCTGAACTAATAAACCAAGTTGTAAGTCACTTTTTTGCATCCTTGCATGGCTTGTGGCTATACAATGAATATACTGAGAACATACTTATCATTGGGTGACTTCAATGAATACTACTCCCTCCGTCTCACAAAGTTTGTCCACTTTTTTGATTATATGTGAGGTATAAAATAATCAAAGTGGACAAACATAGTGGGACGGAGGGAGTATATCGTTTACATTGTAAATCAATTACTTCAGTTAAAAGATTCGGTGAAGACTAACATGTTGATGCTGGATCTACAGGTAATCAAAGTACATGAGGAATTTTTTCTTCCTGGGGAACTGATAATGGAACAAGGACATGTAGTGGATCAACTTTATTTTGTCTGCCATGGTGTCTTGGTAATTTCCCACTGTCTTCTAATTGTTAGATCCAGTTATTTAGCTTCATTTCTTGTCATACATTTGCATGTCCCGTTGCCATTAAAAATACAGTTAGCCGAGGTGAAAGGCAGGATAGAATATGTTCAAAGTACATAAAGCTTTCAAGTTAACTGAGAAATTTTTTACTGTTGCTGTCTTGACTTATGTGTTGATTTTGGTGATGCTGAAAACCATTGCAGGAGGTTGTAATCACCAGTGAAGATGGCTCTGAACAAGTTGTGACCGATTTACGACCTGATAGTTCCTTTGGGGAGATATCAATTCTTTGCAATATCCCTCATCCATACACAATTCGAGTTCGGGAATTGTGCAGGCTTTTAAGGCTCAACAAACAATCCTTTATGAACATTATTGAGATCTATTTCAATGATGGGAGAAAAATATACAACAATATGTTAGAGGTATTTTTTCAGATGACCATTGTTTGTTTCACCATTATAATGCTGTCAGGGAAATATCTATATAATATTATAACTTCCCTTGTCAGTCGTCACTGAGTGATGTTCAACTTCTAATCAATCCCATACATTGAGCTCAGAAGCTTTGGTTTACATGTATTAACAGGAGAAAGACGCCAATATGCGAGTAAAACAAGTGGAGTCTGACATTTCATTTCACATAGGAAAGAAAGAGGCTGAACTTGCCCTGAAAGTGAACAATGCAGCATATTTTGGAGATTTATATCAGCTTAAGAGTTTGATTCGTGCTGGGGCAGATCCTAACAAGACTGATTATGACGGAAGAACACCTTTGGTACACAACATATACTTTCCATATTTTTTTCAATGTATGCGCAAACATCCTTACCAAAAACCCAGACAACATCTAATCAGAAGGCATATTTTACTCCAGCATCTAGCATCATCAAGAGGATATGAAGATATTGTGTTGTTTCTCATACAAGAAGGAACAGATGTTGACATTCTAGGTAACTTTTTGTATAATTTTGTCTTTAAAATATATAATTTTTTTAGTTCACTGCAAATAATTAATCTAACTGTGCACTAATCCTCTATCTGAAGACAAATTTGGTAATACTGCACTACTGGAGGCAATCAAGAATGGGCATGATGTAGTGGCTTCCTTACTTGTCAAAGAGGGAGCCTTGTTGAAGTTTGATGCTGCTGGTGATTTCCTCTGCACAGCTGTTTCAAAAGGCGATAGTGATTTTGTCAAAAGAATATTGGGTTATGGAGTTGACCCAAATTCAAAGAACTACGACCATAGGACACCACTTCATGTGGCTGCCTCGGAAGGACTATTTCTAATGAGCAAGTTCCTAGTAGAAGCAGGTGCTAGTGTGTTTCCTAAAGACAGGTACTAAATCTTCAGTGTTTCTTTTACATACTGAAATATGGTGTGGTCAATCCTGTTGTTGGACATGCTTTTATGTGCCGAAAATCATTTCTTTTTTACTCTGTAGATGGGGCAATACTCCTCTTGACGAAGCCAGAACGTGTGGAAACAAAAATCTCTTAAAACTTCTAGAAGAAGCAAAATTTGATCAGTTATCAGAATCTAATGACTACTCAGAGGAAATCACAGGTACGGCTGGTTTAGAGTTAGAGCATCATATGTATATCATCTAGCTGGAAGATCAAAGTTTTTTATTGTAGGATCTAGGAGGTGGAACAAAATTATTACTTGATTTTATTCTGACCTTTCCATTGCAGACAGAACGCACCCTAGGAAATGTACAGTATTTCCTTTCCACCCATGGGAGCCCAAAGAGCAGAAAAGAAATGGGATTGTCTTACGCATACCAAACAGTATCCAGTCACTCATCCTAGAGGCCGTAGACCTCTTGAATTGTAGGAGTGATGCTCATTTTTGTATATTATCAGAAGATGCAGGTAAAATTATTGATATAGACTTGATACGTGATGGTCAGAAGCTGTACTTGGTCAGTGAAACACAAGATTCATAGATTCTGAAGTTCACATTATAGAAACTCGTAAATGCGTCAGTTATGCCGACTGATGTGATATAGACATCAAGCTATACACACAGGATGAATACTAGAAGTGGTTATTGAAAAGATACAGTCTTCATACCCATCTCAGCATTAGCTGAGCCAATGAAAGCTGCATGAATCAAGCACTTCGTATGTGCTGCAGCTGCCGGAAATGTTTCTGAGCAGCTGAGTTCGACTGCAGTGCTATTGCATCATCCTTGTGATTGCTCTCACCCACAAGGCCATCATGCTCAGATGCATCAGAAGTAGCACAGAATCGACGGAGGAGAACATCCATGAAAGAGCCTAAGCAAGGTAAGCAAGAAGAACAAATGTTTGCAGCCAACTGCCAGTTCATAGTTAATGTGGTTCTTATTCAGGTATGAAGATGGCTGAGATTTAAGGTAGTGGTATTTAAAAGGTTTTGGTTTCTTGGCAAGCACGAAATCTTCTTCCACTAGCTTTTGGAAAAAGATGAACGTTGAAAAATCAATGCAGCATATTTGAAAAAGGAATTTTTTTCTTATCCCGTGGGTTGATGGATATTGACTTGGGATGCACCAACTAGTGACCTCTAAAAGTACTTTAAAATTTTGTCAGATGCACATCTAAATGGCCTATTTCATTCCTCATAAGTCATAATGAGAGTTGATGTTATGCTGGTTTGCCATTTTTTTCATGAGGACAGTAAGTTTGGCTATAGACAGCGACAAGATATCCTTCGACGGCAGTCAAGTCTTTTTCAGTTCCAATATATTAAAGAGATGAAAACTTTGCTATAGCATCGGCCTGAACATTTAACTCCCTCAGAATTAAAACCAACCTCCAACTATGATGAAAACAACAAACTGCATGAAACAACGACAATTTTGTTCATGAAAACAGGATTTTGTGTCAATAGCATTAAGTAAGACATTGCGGTCTCCAAAATATCATTCGCATGGTTCATTTCAGCAGCTATTTGTAAAGCTATACACAGAGCTTTACATTTCATATTTAGACTCGCAAGAACACAGTGAGTGTGTAATGAATCAACATAGTTTTAGTGAAAATATTTCATAGAATAAAATATATAATACTATGTATTAAAATAGTTTTAAAATAATGTAGATCGTTCTATATTTAAATCAATAATCCACAATTGTGCTATTTTTTCCATAGGAAACTAGAAAGACGTTATTTATAGTACGGTGGGAAATCATCTCAATCATTTACTTTAATTAATTCAGTGATACATTTTTATAATCGTAGCTAATTCATTATCAAATTAGTAAAAAAAATATTTTTTCTCAATCATTAGATCAACGTCGAAATTATGTCTATTCTTTTTCACCAAAAATATACGTTCTCTTTAAACCTAACTCTTCAAAATTATACGCCTACAAATTGCACACATCTCAATTTCCAATCCCAACGATTCCATAGTCTCTACAAATTACTCCCATAATAATATATTTTTTATATAATTAAATTTTCCTTTAATATGCTACGCAGCCACTCTCAAAATCTTGTATATACCCCACATCACGTCATTTTCCTATATAAATAAATTCCGTGTTCTTCGCTCTAACCACTCTTCGTATTCGCTTCAACAACTCTTCGTCTTTTCACCTGTCGCCGCCGTTCAGATCTCTCTCGATATGGCGTTCGCAAAGATCAAAGTCGAAAATCCGATCGTCGAGATGGACGGTCAGATCTCTCTCTTTCTACTACGCTTCCGCTCTTTTCGTATTTGAATCGATCCGATTAGATCCGCTTTCATACCATTAGCTTTACTATCTCCTTGTTTTTGTTAAATATTTTTGCGTGTATGATAAACTGAAAGTTTAATCCGGCTGATTCGGTTTCTCATCTGCGATTTTTCTCAGATTTTTAGTTAGGTTTAGTACATGGTTTGTAAATGAAGTTAAGGATGTGAAAGTTGGTGAGGAAATGATATATAGAGAAATTGACTACAAGGTTAAGCTGGAAAGAAATGAACTGATGATCTTCATTACCATAAGTATGAACTGTGAAGTGAAATGATTAATGAGCAGACTTGATTACCTTTACCTTGAAGTTAGTTGTTATAGAATTCTGCTAATTATAGTTATAGGTTGTATAAGTTAACTTGAGTACTTTCAATGATAAAGTAAACTTACTTAACTGAACGTTTGGAAAAGTCCATAATAGAACACTCAACACTGACAAAAGGCTTGAATAAAGATTGCTGTAACTCGAATTTTTTATACAAAATTGAAGACAAAAAGTCCAATGATATCACAATCATTTTGTACGAAATGAATGATAATATTATGATTAACTCTCATTGAAATTCAATTGTATGTTAAAGGTGATGAGATGACTCGGGTTTTTTGGAAGTCAATTAAAGACAAGGTGACAATGCTTACTTGATTTTTTATTACCAGTTTTGCTTTAAATTTCCTAGATCCGCAGTTCTTTTATGTAACTATAAACATTCATTTTGTGTGCAGCTTATATTCCCATTTCTGGATTTGGATATCAAGTATTTTGACCTTGGCCTTCCACACCGCGATGCCACTGACGACAAAGTCACTGTCGAAAGTGCTGAAGCTACCCTTAAGTACGTTACAAATCCGCTAATCGTGTAGTAGTTTGCGTGTTTAGTTTCTCTAGCAAAATTTATCTTGGTATACTTTTCTGCTGGACATTGGTCGCTTAGTTTCTAGTTTGTAAGTACAAGTTCACATGTTAAATTTAGGAATGCTTTATTGAGGGTTGAGTTTTTAATGTCCCTTCAAGAATCTTTCCTCCATGATAAGGTTAAAGCATGACTTCAATAAAGGAGAACTGGTGCTTGCCAGTCTTAACTGAGTTTCTTACCCACGAATGTTGTCAACCCTGTTACTGATACCTTGTTCTAGTTTACGTATCAACCAAACCAGTCTCAAATCCTATACTAAACCCGGTCAGCCCTATCCACAGTCGCTCGGGTTAGACAAGGTCACCAGCATGTGCCGGTTTATGCTAATTGCTAACCCCCTTTGTTACGCCAGAACCAATGCATTTCTTACAGGGTATATTTTCCGACTGCAGGTACAATGTTGCTATCAAGTGTGCAACTATCACCCCAGGTACATGACTTTCAGTTTCAGATAGTGTGTGTGAGTTCCTGTGAGTAAAAATGTTATCTCTTTTTTCTTTGTAACATATGGGAACTAAGAAAGAAAGCTGGAAATCCATTTCCAAGCAAGCTTTTTCGATTAATTTTTCATGGGTTTCAAAGAGCCCACTGATTTTTTTAAATTGATGATGGCTACACTTTTTCCAATGAATCAAAGCTGCATAATAATTAGCTTCTGACGTATGTCTTCTATATCATTTGGCGATCTGTAGATGAAGGCCGAATGAAGGAATTTAACTTGAAGCAAATGTGGAAGAGTCCTAATGGGACAATCAGAAATATTCTGAATGGTGAGATCTATGGTTGTACTCCATATGCTGTAGTTTATATTCTTGTGAGTTGCCCGGATTTTAATGTAAATTTGTTTATCTTGCAGGTACTGTCTTTAGGGAGCCGATTATTTGCAAAAATGTCCCTCGTCTGGTTCCAGGATGGACGAAAACCAATATGCATCGGGAGGCATGCCTTTGGTGATCAATATAAGGCAACAGATTTAGTTGTAAAAGGACCTGGGAAGCTCAGACTAGTTTTTGGTAAGAACTCTTGCCATGATTCATTCTTGTATGACTTAGTCACTCATACTTTGGTCTTTCCGGTGTTCAAAATGCTGGTAAACCTTTCATGGTTTTTAGACGTTAGAAGTTGGTGCTGATTTGCTGATACAATGTCTCTTTCAGTACCTGAAGGAGGTGGTGAAACGTTGGACTTGGAAGTGTATCATTACACTGGTGAAGGTGGTGTTGCTCAAGCTATGTATAATACTGACGAGGTTTGATTTGAATCTAGATGTTCTCAATTTGATTGTTTTGAGTAGCCATTTTCTATATCATTACCATCATTTTTTTTATATCTGACTTTGAATTTTGAAATTTCAGTCCATTCGTGCTTTTGCCGAGGCTTCAATGAACACTGCTTACTTGAAAAAGTGGCCACTTTATCTTAGCACCAAAAATACCATTCTCAAGAAGTATGATGGAAGGTACATGTTTTGTAAGATTTCCCCATGATACTTACGGTCATACAGATATATGCAGATAGATATTTACTTGTCTAATTACAGCAGATGACGGAAACTGGCATTTTTTCATTCTGAATATTTTTCTTATAAAATCATTCTGAATGATTTTTTCTTCTTTTTCCAAGATTCAAAGACATATTCCAAGAAGTATATGAAGCTAATTGGAAGTCAAAATACGAGGCAGCTGGTATCTGGTAAGATGTATTTGATGTACCCATCGTGTCTAATTATCGCAAACCATATTTTATTAATGAATCTGTCGATGCTGCAGGTATGAGCACCGCCTCATAGATGACATGGTTGCCTATGCGGTGAAGAGTGAAGGAGGTTATGTTTGGGCATGCAAGAACTATGACGGAGATGTGCAAAGCGATTTCTTAGCTCAAGGTTCTTACAATAACAAATTCCACTGTTTAATTCCCAATATTTTATATGAGTGCTCTGACATCTCTTTTCTTTCTCTTTCTTTCTTTATATGGCCAGGATTCGGATCGCTTGGGCTTATGACGTCTGTCTTGGTAAGAAGATCATACGCTCTATCTTCTTATTCAAATATGAAATTCATATTATCAATGATAATCCTTGAAGCAAAACATATTTAATGTGCATAGCTGATGTCACTTATTGCAAAAAAACGTATTTGACTTGTATGTACAGTTGTTATTGCTATTTCATTTACATCACATATGGTACCTGGACCTAAGTAGCATGTTTGTACCTTGCTTTTCTTAATAAATAGTAGATCTTTCATTTAAATGGCTCCCGTTTGCAATTACACGTTCGGTTGTTTTACTGAATTAAAAACTTTCTGTAGGTGTGTCCTGATGGGAAGACCATAGAATCTGAAGCAGCACATGGCACAGTCACTCGCCATTACCGTGTACATCAAAAAGGTGGTGAAACTAGTACAAACAGCATAGCCTCAATCTTCGCTTGGTCACGAGGGCTTGCTCATAGGTAAGTATCTTTTGCTCAAAAGTTACGTGCAGATTACTGTATCAGACTTTCCCTTTGCAATGATAACGTTGAACCCTGTTCAATAGAGCAAAGTTAGATGACAATGCCAAGCTAGCTGATTTTGTTGAGAAACTCGAAGCGGCTTGCATTGGAACAGTGGAATCAGGCAAAATGACCAAAGACCTGGCAATCCTCATTCATGGACCTAAGTAAGCATTTTTCAAGGCCATCTTTTATTTTGAGGATGGGTTTAATTTTCAGTTTTCTTGGCACTGAATGTGGTAAATATCAATATGGAACAGGGTAACCAGGGATCAATATTTGAACACTGAAGAGTTCATAGATGCAGTTGCTGAGGAGCTGAAAGCAAGACTAGCAGGCAGTGCATGAACTCTGACGGTATATCTTCTTGACCTCAAATATAGTGATTAGTGCTATAATGATAGAAATAAGAAGACAAGATGGCAGTGGCATTACTATACACACTTCCAGGTCAAAAGCAAGTGTACTACTGCCTAAAAAATAGTAATTTAGGTTTAAGTAGCTGAATCAGACCATGATTCATGAGTAATGTAAAAACACTAGCAGTTTGTTTTACAAATTCAGATTTGATTTGGATATGGACTCATAAAATATAGGTACAAGTTACTTGGTATAGTTATCAGTAAATGTCATCATAAATTTGATATTGTCTCCCTTTCAAACAGGTTGAAGTTTGATTTTCCCAGTCTTATTGGACCAGTTGGTTATGAAGAATTCCCCTTGTGATTTGCATTCCCATAAGAATCGGGCAATGAAGCCAGTAGCTATTCTTCATTTCTCATTATGGACCACTTTGTTTTACTTGACTGAAATACATGGGGATGTTTGGTGTTTTTTTATAAACCATGGGTAACCCTTTAAACAATAAAGTTTGTTTTATGAATATGTAATTTCTGTTCGAACATATGATTGGATTCATGTCTCTATTTGGTACACAGTTTTCGTAAATATGGTCGTACCTCCCAAGCATACCATTCTGAATCAAGGATCGAACAAAACAAGGTGTGAACCTGACAATAATTTTCGTGTTACCTTGGAGCTGTATATATTGAAGAATACTGTGAAGGCCTCCATGATTACAAACCAAGATTTCAAGCTTAAGACACCTAAAAAGTGTAAGAACACGATTTAGTAATGGGTAAATTCAGACAGAAGTTATTTTTTGTCTCATAAAAGGCTTTGGCGGACGGATTTCTACTACGAAATGAGTACAACTAGATATTCATTTGTCTATTGCTTTCTATTTATTTCATGTACGCATGTGTAATTGGTTTCAATAAGTTATAAAATCATATAATATAAATGGTTCATGAACTTTAAATTTGTTACATCCTGAAATAATATTTAATAACATTAATTCATGAAATAATGTAATATATTTAATATTAATTTTTTTTAATTTTTTTTAATTTTTTTAATTTTTTTAATTTTTTATTATTTTTATTATTTTTATTATTTTTATTATTTTTTATTATTTTTTATTATTTTTTTTAAATTTTTTTAAATTTTTTTAAATTTTTTTAAATTTTTTTAAATTTTTTTAAATTTTTTTAAATTTTTTTAAATTTTTTTAAATTTTTTTAAATTTTTTTAAATTTTTTTAAATTTTTTTAAATTTTTTTAAATTTTTTTAAATTTTTTTAAATTTTTTAAATTTTTTTTAAATTTTTTTAAATTTTTTTAAATTTTTTTAAATTTTTTTAAATTTTTTTTAACGATTCATGTAACGGAACAGTAACGAGGTGGTGAACTGCTAACGGAGCTATTTATAGAGGTGGTTTTTTGTAAATACGTTTTCGATGGGTGGTTTTCTGTAATTATGCCTATTATACGGGTGATTTTCTGAAATTTACCCTTTAGTAATTGACGACGATATAAATGCAGCCGGTCCGGTCCTCCATTCAAGCCAATATGATTCATATAGGAAACTAGCCAACTAGGCAATGAGAATTGTCAATCAACTTGCAAATTGAATGGAACCTACCTGTCAGTGTCACCAACTGGAGACATGTCTGACAACAATCATGTAAATATTACTCCATCCATCCCAAAAATATGTCTATTATTTTTATTATTTATTAGGTATAAATAATCGAAATGAACAAACATTAAAAAATAATAAATACAAAAAGTAGACGATAAATAACAACTCTCCCAACTGAAAGGACCATTCATAAACGATTCAACCCCCATTCAATTCCCTTCTACCAAAGTTGAATGTAAATCATCCAAAGTCACCTTCTTTTTGCTCTTTTTTCCAATTAAATTTCTTTTCATTTTCCTTAGTTAAATCTAAGCATCTAGACTTTGATTTAACAAATTCAAGTCAAACAAATCCAAATCTGAGGCAATAAAATTTATATATCAATTATGATGGATCAAATTGGAGCACCTAGTAATTAGCATCGATCGTTGTTTTTTGTGCACATTTCACATTTACAATTTTTTCTTGATATCATACAAAATATTCAAACGTCAAAAAGTAGAGAACCAAACCCAACACGACTTGCAGCAGCGATGAGTCTCTCGTTGAAGATCGTCAACAATGGCGTTTTAGGTATTTATATTTGTCAATCAATTTCTTCATACAAATTGACCATTAGACTAAACATGTCCCATGCATGTCTCATTCATAATCAATTCCACTTGCTTGACTATTCCCAAAACACTTTTAACCTTTTTATATTGACCCACAATTATTTATTACCTGTTTTGTTTTCTAGGAAATTTGATTTTAATCTTTTAAATTTCACCAAAAATAACATGAAATATATCTTTGACTTTTTTTAATTTTTATCGATTAATGCATTTGCATTTACTTGTATTTCATTGTGTCTATGTGGAACATTACATTAATATAAAATTATTTAGCAAATTTTATTGTAGGGAGCTGCAAATTACAATCGATTATATAATTATACATTTTATTGAAAATAATAAATCACAGCGTCAATTTAGTAAATATATAAAAAAACGTTCTCATTTAATGTTCTGATTTTCAACAATTTAAAACACGAAAATATTTCAATTGTTTTGTCAAGAGGCTTTTTTTTGCTATATAAAGCAGTCCAAGATATGGTTTGGAGGACAAATTACTCAACTCAATTATCTCTAACATATTGGTTCATTTTCTCATCAGCCAAGCTCAAACATGGTGCTTTCCAAAACCGTATCCTCCGAATCCGATGGATCTATCCATTCGACGTTCGCTTCCCGATACGTCCGTACCTCACTTCCAAGGTAAGCAAATTCCATTATCTGATGAAATAAGTGAGTGATCGAGTTCTTACTTGTATTGGTGCAACAGGTTTCGAATGCCGGAAAACTCGATCCCGAAGGAAGCTGCGTATCAGATCATTAACGATGAGCTGATGTTGGATGGAAACCCGAGACTGAACTTGGCTTCATTCGTAACAACATGGATGGAACCGGAGTGTGACAAGCTGATCATGGCCTCAATCAATAAGAACTATGTTGATATGGATGAGTACCCTGTCACTACCGAACTTCAGGTACCTTTTGTTATCTATTAATTACTCAATTTAATTTAATGTTTTTTTCATTTACTAGTTGTATTTATTATTTCAAACAACATAACTTTTAATCTTATCAGTGTGTACATGATTGTTGACTTTTGTGTTGTTAAGACAGATCGACCGACAAAGTTAGTGCAGATAATATGATTAACTTTTTATTTAACGACTCTAATCAATCTATATACCTAATCCAAGTCATTGTACTCCACTTTCTAAGCATGTGCTCCCTAGTCAAAGTAATTGTAGTCCACTTTCTAAGCATGTTCTCCCTAATCAAAGTCAAGTACTTATTACACCACTTAATCAGTTTTTTATAAATAAATAGTTTATTAAAAATTCAAACAAGTTAGATCCATTTATAATGGCTAGATTTATAGTCAATTAAAATATGGTTTTTAAATTAATTATTCCTACAATAATTATTTGTCATTTTAATTTTAATTTTAATTTTTTTTTTTAATTTTAATTAATCTAGTTATAGAAATCCGTGTTTGGTTCATAAAACCGCAGTTTCTAATTGGACAGGCCATTGGCTGGTTGAACCAAAGGTTGGTTCGGTTATTAGATCTGAACCGGTAGACCAAATTGCATAACACAATTTATTAGACCGCTAGTGTTCAACTTGTATCTCCATGAAATCAGTTGGATTATTTTGTCAGCTAAATTTACTTCTACATATTTTAATAAAAATGAAATTTGCAGAACCGGTGTGTTAACATGATTGCACATTTGTTCAATGCACCATTGGGAGAGTCTGAGACGGCAGTGGGTGTCGGAACTGTTGGATCTTCAGAAGCCATAATGTTGGCCGGATTGGCATTCAAGAGAAATTGGCAAAACAAGATGAAAGCAGCCGGTAAGCCTTACGACAAGCCCAACATTGTCACAGGTGCCAATGTTCAAGTAAGTTCACTTTTCGACAATTCTTTCCTTAAATTTTTAATTACTTGCATTGCAAGGCAATGCTGATTTCAAAAAATTGCAGGTTTGTTGGGAAAAATTTGCAAGATACTTTGAGGTAGAACTAAAAGAAGTGAAACTGAGGGAAGGCTACTACGTAATGGACCCGGAAAAGGCAGTTGAGATGGTAGATGAGAACACCATTTGCGTGGCAGCGATTTTAGGCTCAACGCTTAACGGAGAGTTTGAAGACGTAAAGCTACTTAACGACTTGCTGGATGTGAAGAACAAGGAAACTGGTTGGGACACACCTATCCATGTGGATGCAGCTAGTGGCGGGTTCATTGCGCCATTTCTTTACCCTGAGTTGGAATGGGACTTCAGATTGCCTTGGGTGAAGAGTATTAATGTTAGTGGTCACAAGTATGGACTTGTGTATGCTGGTATCGGTTGGGTCATCTGGAGAACTAAAGCTGATTTGCCTGATGAGCTCATTTTCCATATTAACTATCTTGGAGCTGATCAACCCACATTCACACTTAACTTCTCCAAAGGTGTGTAATTTTAGATCTTGAAATTTTACCTTTTGCGCACTAAGTTACTCGCTCACCAACGTATGTGATCTTCGACGTTATTTTGCAGGTTCAAGTCAGATTATTGCTCAGTACTATCAGCTCATTCGCCTTGGTTTCGAGGGATACAGGAACATTATGGAGAACTGCCAAGGAAATGCAATGGTACTAAAAGAGGGTCTAGAAAAGACAGGAAAATTCAACATTATCTCAAAAGACGAAGGGGTTCCTCTAGTGGCATTCTCTTTAAAAGACAGTAGCCGTCACAACGAATTCGAGGTCTCAGAAACACTGAGACGTTTTGGATGGATTGTTCCAGCATACACTATGCCACCAGATGCACAACACATCACGGTGTTGCGTGTGGTAATCAGAGAAGACTTTTCTCGTACGCTAGCTGAGCGTCTTGTTATAGACATTGAGAAGGTATTGCATGAGTTGGAGACCCTTCCGGCTAGAGTCCAAGCGAAATTATCTTTAATCTCAACTGAAGAAGGTTGTAATGGAATTGTGAAGAAGAGTGAAATTGAGGTTCAGAGGGAAATCACTGCTGCTTGGAAGAAGTTTGTGTTGGACAAAAAGAAGACAAATGGTGTTTGCTGATTATTCTCATTCTCTGGAGACACGAGTTTTGGAAACTCTGCTAGTTTTCCGCGGCATATTTCCGGACATGCGTTGATTTCTCAATCTCCTTTCGTGTAATAAGTTCGTATATTTTCGCATCTTTCTTGGTTTTACATTTCCGTTTGTTTTTTTTCAGTTGTATTCCATTTACTAGTAAAGAATGCTTAATGAATCTTCAGAAAATTATTAAATTTCTGATTGTAATACATTTTGTCTAAAATGCAAAATTTATTGTAATGCATTTGTAATAAAAATAAAAATTTATTTTCACATCACACATTTAATTAAAATACAACATTAATTCCAATAGTGCTCTTAATTTATTATACTACGATCTTCCAATTTGTTCGAATAAAATAGTATATAGCAAGAAAAAGTTCAAAAAAACGATAAATATGTGTAAGACGCTATAACAAATTTCGATTTCGATTGTTGGTTAATTATAATATAGAGAACACACGTTATATTTTTGTGAGATAGAATAACTTAATTTTGATTGTTGATTTTGATAATTTGAAGGTTGAGATTAAAGTTGATTTTTAATTAATTTGCATTTGGATTTGCAAAAAAGTTGAATTTGGCGTTTATTTAGAAATTAAATCTTATCTGTAATTAACGATCCATATCGTGTCATGGTCCAACATTTATTTACATATCCTTTCTTGAACTTTACTCATAATAATTAACGACAAGATTTGAATTATAAATAACCAATTTATTAAAAATCAATTCAATCTCAACTGTTGGCTCAATCAAATCAACAACTAATTATATATTTCCAACTAACAAAAACTTAATCCAATAAAAATAACATTTTAAGAAATTGTGAGATTTATTTTCACTTGTGATGAATTTGGATATTCGTTTTTACTATTTAGAATGAGTAACATGTTCTTCAAAAACTACATGAAGAAGACAATCAAAGCAACCATATCAACTTCGATCACATACCTTATTCCTACAGATTCCGATTTTTTCTCCGATTGTCATTGTTAGGGTTTCTTTACTCTGTATTTAACCTACCAGAAACTGACGACGATACCGCAAAGCGTACAATTACATGACAACGGCGGTGATGATCTGCGTATGTTTTTAAATTTGCATTTTTGTTTGCATTTCTTACATTCGGACACTTCGCGCGATTGTTCTCTAGATTAGGTCAATTTCTGATTCTGATTTATGGATGTGTTGTTTTGTGTATCAGATTGTGGTTTCATCTGCTGGAATGATGGTCTGATTGAGGCTTGGCAGTTGTTGAAGTTATCTACAATCTGAAGTGAGTTTATGTGTACAATTGCCCAGTCGTTTTTGATCATATGGTGTATCAGTACAAACGAATTTTTATGAGTCTTCATTATTAACGATTTCTAAGCTCACTCTCGAGGACCTTTTGTTGTTTTTTTGAATTAAACTTGCGGATTGATATAGTTCATGACCGGAGGGGCGAGGCTACTGATGACTGAACTTTTGTTTGCTTTTATGTCGCTTGGGTAGTTTAATTACTCAGGCTTTTGGGTTGTTGGTTTTGATGGTTTTTAGTGCTTTGTATCATCCTCCTTTTAGGAATATACTAACTGTTGTTATTTGGAGAGAAACTCAAATGTTTATGAGCATGATAGGTTACAGAGTTTCATTCAATTATTAAGGTAACATGTTATCATAACTGGAGTTCGTGAAACTTTGTCTGGGGTCAGGATTGATTTCAGAAAACAATGTTTTTTCATTTCTGAACCTTGACGTGTTACTTTTAGAGGCTCAGATAATATCTTGCACAGACTGCATGATTTTCTGTAGTGATCCATGTTGTGTGTCTTGTTTCTATGTTTGAATTTATTTATTTATTTGTATCTGCCATGTTCATAATTGTATGATACAGAATATTGGGCTAAGAGACTGTTGGGAATTACTAATTTACAGGGGTATATTCATGTGAAGAAAATTTAACCCTATTGCACTATGAATTCAGCATTTGGACCTTGCATTTGATTATAGACTAGAAAATGGAGCACAACTTGGGGTTTCAGGAACGATGGGAATTCAGAAGAAAGGAGATTAATGAAGACTCCTCGAGTGATGATGATTCAAAATCAAACTCTGAGCAAGCTCTCAAAATTCAAAGACTGATTGTGGAGGATGATTATCACAGTGATAATCCTACACAGATCGAAACTGAAGTGGGAAATCCAAGAACCAAAGGCAAATCCAAATGCAAGAAACCAAAGAATAAACAACAAACCAGAGTAACTAATAGGAAAAAACTGGCAAGCGAGAAGATAGAACATGTGTCAGTAAAGAAACCTAGAAGAAAAAAGAATAATGGATTGGCATATGATCCCAGTTTGATGGAAGATTTTAAAAGCTTTTCGGAATCACTACTGGAAGACATGAAAGTTACAGGAGAAAATTTATTTGTTAAGATGAAGGAGGAAATCTTTGAATTTATATCTAATGGACCTTTTAAAGCTAACCATAGAAGTATGAGGATGGGTTGTGCACAAGTTCAAAATCAGAGAAAACTCAGATATAACCAGATGCCGTCTGGACAAGAAAATATCCAAATTCAGGGACGGTGGGAAATGAACAGAAACGAATTTTTTGTGAATAATATGCATCAGCTACCAGTAGGAGAAAATGCAAATGCTGTGTGTGATTTTCCTCAAGTCCAGCATCTGAAAGGTTTTTGGCTTGATAGGGGATTACCAAATACTTCTCTAAATCGGCCATTTCTCATTTCTGGTGGAAGTGAAGGACCAGGAAGCCTAAACGCCCAACATAATCATAACCCTGACTTGTGGGGGTACCTATCTGGGAGTGTTGTTAATTCAATGTCATCAGGTCGGGCTGACAGGAATTTACAGGATGTCATTCGCCAGAACTCACTCAACAATTTTAATTTAGGCATGTTACCGAGGAACGGTGCAAGAGATCAGTTGCTTACATGGAGAGCAAAATATGGGCTGGAGATTCCAGAAGTTGAACATATCAAAAACGTAAAACCAGATGTTCCATACATGAACGATGATACAAGACAACTTCAGGCAACTGTGGATGAAAGAGTAGCCTTTCATGGCAACTTTTGCACCCCGATTATGTTGAGAGAAAGAGATTACGAACAGAGTGGGAGATTGCTTGGTCACCCTAAGTTCACTACAAACGCTTCGACTCCAGTGGCCTCTTCAATGTACTTGGCATTTCCTGAAGGAACCCGAATTTGTGTGTCAAAAGCCACTTTACTAACACACCCAATTTTATTCAACAAATAACGCCAGGAAACCATCAAAGGCTAATAAATGGAGAATTTCAAAGAATGAGTGCTGATGGAAGCACCCAAAGTGGTTCCCCGTTGATGGAACAAAACCTTACCATACCTCACGCTGGTAATTCCAGTTTTGAGCAATGCAATCAGCAATGCACCAAAATACAGTATTTATAAAGGATGAGGTGGTGATATAACAATAGCACGTTTCAAGTCGGTGCACAGAATAACGACCCCAGAGTTATATTTCCCCATTATGGTCGTGGCCCCTCTAAGCATATACCTGAGAAAAGGTCCTCATATCCGTAACTAGCTGTGGGACATTGGCAATTAGCATGTCAGTCAGAAGATTGCACCACTGTATGTACCGAGATGTTGAAATTGAGCTGTCTCGCCATGAATACAAAGTTCTAGGCCGCTCTTTGCAAGTAAATCATACTCATATGAACACAGGAAACAGAACTGGTTGAAAGATAGTCTATTTTCCAGTTCTCGTTCTCATATTCATAATGGAACGTACTCATAAGCACAACTGATATTCATTTTCCTGCAAAATTTATATGTTGAATATGGAGTGACTGATATGGAACTATTTTTCTTAATTTATCTATCGCATAAATTAAAGCATTTTGTTTTTAGGAACAATATTTTACTAAGTTTACTTGTGTTCTTTGTTTTTTACTAGGCTCAAAGAAACCACCGGCAGTTGAATCTATCTTGTCTTCTTCATCCAGGACTTCTAAAAGATGGCAGTAAACTGCAATGTCTCGATTCCTTGATGTTATTTTGCATTTCTCTTAAGACACTATTTGAACGTGTGTTCCCATTACCAGGATCTTTATTTGTACTTGAATGGCATTCCACATGCTTATAACTGATCCAAATGTTCTTCCTGTAGTTGTTATTATGAACTCTAAATGATCATCCTACCTCGCCTAAATATATTGCCTAAATATAAATAAAAACTTATGAATTAATTTAAATTTTGTTGATGTTAAATTATTTTATTTTTTATTACTGTAATATTTTTAGCTTAGTTTATTTAATTTATTAATATTTATTGTTTTATTTAATAATATAATTTTATTATTATTTATATATAATAATTATAATTGTCATAATTTTGGACCATAACCGAACCATACCACAATTTAAAACTTATCAATTAATATAAATTTTGATTGATATTAAATTATTTATTTTATATTATTATAAAAATTTAGCTTAGTTTATTTTATTTTATTAATATTTTTTATTTAATAATATAATATGCAGTTTTATTTATATGAATGATGTGATTAGATTAGTAATTAATTAATTTAATTAAGATTTATTTTGAAATTTAATTAAAATTCAGATGAGTCAACGGCGGGTTTAATGATAGTCAACGCCGGAACAGTGCAAGGGGTGGCATGATTGAGTACCGTTACATTTAAGGGGTGATTATTTTTAAAAAAAAGTTGGAGGGGTGGTTTGTCTCAAATTGCCCTATTGGGCGGGTGGTTTTCGCTAAAAAACCCTTTTGTATCCATATATACTTCCTCACATTCTATGGGTCTGGAAATGTATGATTGAGTAGGTTATTTATGGCAAAATATGTTTTGACAATTGTACAGCTGACATCATGCAAGGTATCAATATTCCGCAGGTTTTGGGTAATGGTTTTTAAGTATTTTCAGTTGGCAAGAAAAAGCTTGTTCGCTCTGTACCCACCGAGTTGAATAAAGATCATAATGCAATATTAGAACTTTCTCAGGTTCAGCCCTTTTGTTTGCCACTCATCCCGCACTTCTCAATATGACAACTATCATTATTCCTGATTTGGTTAAAATTCACTCTATTTCAGGTTCAAGGTTTTGTCACGGTACAGGAAGTAGAGAAAAAACTTGGGTGGCCTTCGGGACGTGTAATCGACGCCCTGGATACTCTACTAGATGTGAGTGAACTTTACTGTGCTCTTACGACAAATGCTCTTTCTTCTTTCTCATTCTGCTGTGTCTCAATTCTGTCAAATACTCCCTCTGTCCCGTAATGTTTGTCCACTTTCCATTTTGGGTGTCCCCTTAAGTTTGTCCACTTTCCTTTATTCTCAACCACACATTCTACTTTTTACTCATTTACTTATTAATCATTTATTCTCAACCACACATTTTATACCCTCTTTTTACCTTAATTACCGTGCTTTTTGTGCTTTTGGACCAAACAAAGCGGGACGGAGGGAGTATTACAGGAGGGTCTTGCAATGATTGATAAAGGTCACATAGATGGCATTACTCGCTACTGGTTTCCTTGTGTGTCATCCATTGCTTCTGTTGGAGTTGAACCTTGAAAATTATGCTCCAGAAACTAAATAATCAACTTCCGTTGCATGCATTCAACAAAATGGCAGTGCAACTCGCTTTTGTAAGCTAACAATTCATGTAACCATCGTTTTGTTTGTAGCACCATGATCGTTTTGCTTGCCGAATAGTGTTAATCAGGCTTTAATTGCTGATAGCTTTCCTATCCCTTGTGGGTTCTTTTGTGTGACTAAATTATGTGTTCAGGCCGTGCTCATCTAGACCATGCCATCACATCGTGTGACATCTCGACCGAATTAAGAAATTTCATTTTAAAGTGTTTAGTAGGGATTCGGGACACCGAGTGGGTGGGCATGAGGACAAGACTACAAATTATTAAAAAACTCAAGAAAATTGCTTCAGTTCATAAAATATAATATTCATCTTATTATTCAATGTTAACATTTACAAATGAAGGGCAATAAAATTTTACATCAACAAAATTTGAAATGGCTTCTCATCAACAAAATTTACCGTCTCACAAAAGATCCCAATAACTTGTAACAAAACGCAGAGTTTTGTAACGACGCAACTAAAACTTGAATTTGGGAATTTTCTGATAAATTAGGGCATAATTCGATTCGGAAGTCAGACGAGCGATTTTTGAGAGAGTGAGCGTACAATCGGTTTTGGAAATTCATTCAACAGAAGATATCGAACGAGTACGAGGAAGGATTGACGATATGGAACAGCTGTGTCGGCTGAAGTAGTGGCTCCATTGTTTCGCTGAAACTGAGTCCAAGTTGATATTCAATTAGGTTTCAGTGATGAATTAATGTGATATTGTTTGAGTAATAAATATTATAAAGTCTACTAGTTTGGTATATCTGTATTGAATAGTCACAATTAGGATTAATTCTTTGTTTTGTCAAGAATTTAACCTGAAATCCCAAGAATGATTCATCTTTGTTTGGAGGATCACGATCTTGTCCTTTGTGGCTGAGAATCCGTGATTTTCCTCCGGCACTGCACCGGTTTTCACATAAATCTTGTGTGCTATTAGTTTGAAATCATTGCCTATTCTGGTCTTTAAATCCTTGTTTAAGCCTAGAATAGTTCAAAAATTCCATATTAGCTTGTCAAAAAAATTTAATAGAATATTTAAATTGGGTTTGTAAGTAGATTCATACATAACTTTATAACTTAGAATATCATAGAAAAATAAATAGAAAATTTCAATGACAGCGGATACTTTAGGAAAATGAAACATGATATCACCAGAGAATTAATCACTAGAGGCGAAGGCCCCAAAAAGATTGATTGGATCAGGTCCGAAGTTAAACAATGTGGAGACGACCTGGAGTTGGCGGATTTGTGAGCGCTGCCGCTGCTAAGGTTTTGTTTCCTTTATCTTAATTTTACCACTTTGGTGTTCTTGATTTTTGTTGGAATTAATATTTGTCGTGTGGTGTGGTGTGGTGAAGGAGAGATTCAGAGCCCTTGGTGAGAATGTAGCCCAGATCAGAAATGACATGATGAGAGAGCAGCTTGCTACTTTTCGAAATCAGCTTCGAAGATTTCGCCTCTAAACATAAGGTACATAATCGTTATTATCACCGAAATCAAATGTTGATGAAGGAATTTTTCAGATTTTTTATATGTTGTGAGTCAACTATATGACACTACTACCACTCAGTAATTTGTAATCTTCTACTTCCAGTGATTATTTTGTTAGATACTCTTTAGTGATGCTAAGATGTAAACTTGATGGCTGCTGCAGAATGACATTCGTAAGAATCCAGCTTTCAGGTCTCAGTTTCATGAGATGTGTGCCAAGGTGGGAGTGGATCCACTAGCTTCAAATAAGGGATTTTGGGCAGAGCTCCTGGGGATTGGAGATTTTTACTATGAACTCGGTTTGTAGAAATGTTTCCATGTTGATCCTATTTGAATAAAGTTGGGCAAGTTGGCATATTAGGCGTCTGTCTATTATGTTTAACATGACCGTGATTTTCGTTCGTGGATAAGTGAACTCTTTTAGTCATTTTTGTAACTGTATTTATTTACTTGATGAAAACTTAGAAACTGGGCTGATGGCTCGTTTACTAAATTTTGTTTTTAAAGTAGGGATTTGGATGTTTGCATTTTTGGCATGTTATTAAATTTGTGTATTGATGATATAGGTGTTCAGATTGTTGATATTTGCTTGCGGACAAGGTCACATAATGGTGGCTTAATAAGTTTGCAAGAGTTGCGCTACGATCTTTGTCAGCGAAGGAAAAGTGCTCATGATGCTGTTACCGAGGATGATTGTTTGCGTGCCATAAGCAAACTCAAGGTATTGATAACTAGATGTATTTTGTTGTTTCCATCTAACATAAGTTATGGCTGTTTATGTATAGTTCAGTATCCATACTTCCTCTCTTTCTATGGGTCTGGTAAATGTATCTTGGGTTAGATTTTTTATTGCATATGGCAAAATATGTTTTGGCTAGTGTAGCTGACAGCATCCGTGGTATCAACATTCTGCAGGTTTTGGGTAATGGTTTTGAAGTAATTTCTGTTGGAAAGAAAAAACTCGTTCGCTCTGTACCCACCGAGTTGAATAAAGATCATAATGCAATATTAGAACTTGCTCAGGTCCACCTGTTTTGTTTGCCTTTCATCTTTGCTTCTCAATGTGAAAAGGATCATTTTTCCTGAACTGGCTAAAATTCGCTCTTTTTCAGGTTCAAGGTTTTGTCACGGTACATGAGGCAGAGAAACAACTTGGGTGGCCTTCGGGACGTGTAATCGACGCCCTTGATACTTTACTAGATGTGAGTGTAATTTGCTGTGTTGTGCCTTACAACTAATTTTCTTTCTTTCTCATTCCGCTGTGTCACAATTCTGTCAAATGTTACAGGAGGGTCTTTCAATGATTGATAAAGGTCATAGAGATGGTGTTCCTCGCTACTGGTTTCCTTGTGTTTCATCCATTGCTTCTGTTGCTGGAGTTTGAACCTTGCAAATTATACTTTGCTAACTTTCTTTGTATAAATTCAACGAAAGAGCAGTGCAACTCGTTTCGTAAGCTTACAGTTTGTAGCACCATGATTGTCGAATAAATTCTCTTCTATATAATTCTGTATGTCGCAGTTCACATGATGGTTTCAGATCTTCAGTCTGCTCATCTATACATTTTGAAGTTTCAATCCAGATATTACTCCCTCCGTCCCCTTAAATTTGCCTAAAAGCATATATTTCACGGTATTTAAGGTAGTAATGAGTGTAAAATGTGTGTTTGAGAATGAAAGATTTAAAAGAATTTGAGAGCAAAGATAAAACATGTGGTTGTGAATGAATGAAAGTGGACAAACATTAGTTGACACACAAAAAGGAAAGTGGACAAACATTAGTTGACACACAAAAAGGAAAGTGGACAAACATTACAGGACAGAGGGAGTATATTTTAAGCTCACCGTAATAACGGACAAATCGAATATCTAATTGTACTCATTTCGTAATAGAAATTCGTCCGCTAAAATTTTTCTGAGACAAAATTGTGTTTTTTCAGTTTTCCGGCCAAGCGTATTGCATAAATTAAAATATAAAATAATTTAAATGTTAGTCTTTACAATATAATTTTCAATCGATAACCCTAATTAAGAAAATTCAACTCATTACAAATTAAGGTAGAAAAAATGTTGTTTTCACCAGGATGATCGGACGTAAGGGTATTTAGTTTAGCTGAAAACCCGTCAGTCAACGGTCAACATCCAAATTATACACGGCTGATCGCAATTTCAGCTTCCAAATATTCAACAGGAGAATCGAACCACGTAGCCGACATCTCAAATATTTCATATAAATACTCTGTCAAAAACTGAGCGTTAAGGAGACAAGAGGGAGACTGGAAGACGTAAACCCTAATTCTTGTTCCTTAAACATTTCTTTTAAGAGGTTCGTATACTAAAACTTTCAGCTTGATTATGTTTTTGTTTTATGATAATATGTTCTGTGTCAGTTACATTGATTGGATTTTTTCAGAAATGCATGAATTTTGCTTAGGGCTTTTGGTGACTAGAAATTCGACATTTTGGTCTGTTTAGGGTGCTCAATTAAACTGTATATTTTGTCGGAAAGTATCGCCAACAAGTTATATAAACTTGATTGTGTAGTTTATTGTTCCGGTTTCGTTCACGGCAAAGGCCATTTGCACGTGCTGATCGTCTGATTTGTACAGTTAAGGTATAAACTAAGGCCTCACTCTCTGATCTAGCTCCAATTAAAAATTGGATTGGACTAAAAGTATGATACAAACCGTGTATTATTTGTTGGTATTTAGTTGCACATGGATTGCAGTAACCCACTGGTCCGTGAATCTGTTTGTTATTTTTTGAAGCTATACATTTAAATTAGTATTTGGATGCTACCGGATATGTAAATTCATCTTGAATCTGGTGGTAACCAAGTTGTAATCATATCTTCAGTTGTCTCAATATCATAATATACAGATGATTAATGCTTTCAATCTGCTTAAACTATTCGTTTTTATTTATTTTGATTAGCTTATTTTATGATTGTATGATTTGAAGTACCGAATATTTTTGTGTTATCAAGCTGTACATGAAATAGTCTATTCTTTTGAAAATAAATAAGAGATATGATGTGCTACGGATACAAATCTCAAAAAAACCTGAGTCTTCCTTAGCCTCAAATTGTTATAAGTTCTGTTCTAGAGCGTCTTGAGCTACTGTGTTTTGCATCCACCTTTTCAGGTTTCATATGAATCATCTTATGCATCTTTATTCAGTTTTTTGTATATGCATTTGCTTATCTGTTGTATCAAGAAGCTTTCATCAATACATATTAGTATGTTGCCTGATTTCATACCTTCCTGGAATTTAGATGATATATTTCTTCACTAGTCACTGAATTTTCATTTGCTGATTTGCTTTTTGTTTTCGTCAACTGTAGGTAGCCGAAAGATGGGTGCAGGTGGCAGAATGTCCGCACCTCCAAGTTCTAAGAAATCTGATGCTAAAGCCAATGGACGAGTTCCGTATGCTAAACCACCATTTACTCTTGGACAAGTCAAGAAAGCTATTCCACCCCATTGTTTCAATCGCTCAGTGCTACATTCATTCTCGTACGTTGTCTATGACTTGGCCATAGTGTTCTTACTATACTATGTTGCAAACAACTACTTGAACCTCCTTCCAAAGCCTCTCTTGTATGTGGTCTGGCCAGTGTACTGGTTTGTCCAAGGATGTGTTATGACAGGAGTTTGGGTAATAGCTCATGAGTGCGGCCACCACGCTTTTAGTGACTACCAATGGCTTGATGACACAGTTGGCCTTATTCTCCACTCAGCCCTTTTAGTTCCTTATTTCTCTTGGAAACATAGTCATCGTCGTCACCATTCCAACACTGGATCTCTTGAGCGCGATGAAGTGTTTGTTCCCAAGAAGAAAAGCCAAATGCGTAGGAAGAGTCATCACTTTAACCATCACACTTGTCCTTGGCTGGCCTTTATATCTGGCTTTCAACATCTCTGGCAGACATTATGACCGTTTTGCTTGTCACTATGACCCCAACAGCCCTATCTACACAGATCGCGAGAGGCTCCAAATTCTCATCTCAGATATTGGAATTCTTGGCATCTCTTATGGACTGTTCTGTCTTGCTTCTGTCCAGGGTGCAGCTTGGGTTTTCAATCTGTATGGTGGACCGTTACTAATCGTCAATGCTTTCCTTGTTCTGATCACTTTTCTGCAGCACACCCACCCTTCACTGCCTCACTATGATGCATCCGAGTGGGATTGGTTAAGAGGAGCTTTAGCCACAGTTGATCGAGACTACGGAATTTTGAACAAAGTATTCCACAATATTACCGATACACATGTGGCACATCATTTATTTTCTACAATGCCACATTACCACGCAATGGAAGCTACAAATGCTATAAAGCCGGTATTGGGGGAATATTATCAGTTTGACGGGACACCTTTTATCAAGGCGATGTGGAGGGAGGCGAAGGAGTGTATGTACGTCGAGCCAGATGAAGGTCACGTCGACAAGGGTGTCTTCTGGTACAGCAATAAGTTGTAAGGGCCTGAGTTTTATTAGTTAGACAAATGCTTTGTTAGCTGCTCATCCGGAGAGTCTTAAAATCAAAGCTCTCATTATCTTCGATCCTTTGTCGTTTGGCTGTGTCTTTACTCGTTAGTACGAGTTTTATCGTATTGTATTGGCATTTTATTCGATAAAAATAAATTGTTATGTTTTTGTTGCAGCTGATCGATGATCAGCGCGCGTTTCTGTTGGTTTTGAATGTTTGTTTATTTATGTCAATTTTGTTACTTTAGGGACTTGATTAGAAATTGTTTTTGTGTACAAAACTCTGCAGTTTGACTGCATTTCCCTCTAATGAAAAAGTCAAAATTGCTTTGCCCTAGTTTTGTCATCTCCGGCGATTTCACGGCGATCTCCGTTCGATCTCTGGATTTCAATCGCGACATGGTATCAGAGCGGGTCTGATCTCCGGTACGTCGTTTCTTTGAGTTTTCTTGCTTCCGTTTTTTTTCGATTTTGCTTGCTGTTTGGAAGAATAGCTTTATGGCCGGTTTAGGACAGTCGTCTGTGACGCCTGGATCTGGAGTGTCCAGCGCGAATCGTGTTGTTGATGATCCGTTTTACGTAATCAATAGTGAGATTACTGGAAATTCAATTGTTAGTGAAGTTTTGGTTGGTAGAAGTAATTTTGTGGATTGGAAGAAGTCAATGGAGATAGCCTTGTCTGCCAGATCGAAATTAGGTTTTGTAAACGGAAAGTATCCAAGGCCTGATGATCCGATTCTGTTAGAACGTTGGCAGAGATGTAACGATGCTGTTATGTCATGGATTTTGGCTTCGGTTTCTAGAGGTATAGCAAGTAATATTCTGCATTCCAAGGATGTAGTTGTTGCTTGGAAAAGCTTACATGTCAAGTATGCTGGCACGAATGTGGCTAGGAAGTTTGCTCTTGGAAGGAGTGTAGGTAGCTTGAAGCAGGGTGAACTAGATGTTGCTGGTTACTTAGAAAAACTCGGAAAGTATTGGGAGGAGCTTGAGGCGATTAGGAGAACAAAATTTGAAGGTTGTGATGATGGATTTAATTGTAGGAGGTGTCAGATTACAGAAAATGAAAGAGAGGAAGACAAGGTTATTCAGTTCCTAATGGGATTAAATGAATGTCATTCTGAGATTAGGACTAATATCCTTGCCATAAGATCTATCCCTGACATTGATACAGTATTTGACATGGTGTCACAAGATGAGACTCAAAGATTTGTCACCAAGAATTCGTGTGAGGAGGAATCTGCTTTGTATGTTCAGAATCAGAATCAGAACAATTCTGGGAAACATTTTCAGACTAATAAGAATTCTGGTAGCAATCAAAACAGTCAGCAAAGTAGACAGGAATATTTCTGCACTCATTGCAATACGAAGGGTCATACAAAGGAATACTGTTACAAGTTGATTGGGTATCCTACTAATTGGAAGACTGGGAAGAAAGGTAGTAAACCTGGTTCTGGAGGTAAACCCTTGATGAGCAATGCTGTTGAAGTAGTTGAAAAAGGGAAAGGTACACCCAAGGAGGCAGTTATTTCTACAACACAGATATCACAGGATCAGTTGAAACAATTATTAGCTACTCAGGAGCAGTTGAACAACCTGCTAGCTGGTCTGACCACACCTAGAGAAAATGAGTCCAATGAAGCGAAAGTTCACATGGCAGGTATTTGTGCTAATGCCTTATCCAATTTTGATCATAATTCTTGGATTGTTGATAGTGGGGCCACCAATCACTTTGTTTCTAGAAGTGAATTATTGACTGACTTGTATGATTTGGTTCAAGTTTGCACTGTTTTGTTACCAAATGGTGAAACTATTAAGGTCAGTAAGGCTGGAACTTGTCTCTTGAATAGTGGGTTAGTTCTCAAGGATGTCTTGTTGATTCCTCAGTTCACGATCAACTTATTGTCTGTCAGTAGGTTAACTGCAGACTCTCAGTTCTCAGTATGTTTTACTAATTCCAGTTGCATAATTCAGGACTTAGTTACCCAGCCTGTCCTGAAGACTGGTAGAGCATCAGGAGGACTGTACTATCTGAGGGGAGGCAATGAGAATCCTGGGAAAGCTCAGATCAGTTGTGGTTTAGTTGCAAATAAGTCTGTGACTGTAAGAGTTTGGCATGATAGACTTGGTCATGTATCAATGAAAAACTTGCGTCAGTTGTTGTCTTCATCTATTGATTTGAGTAAAGATGATGATGTTGATTGTACTGTTTGTCCATTGGCAAAACAGTCAAGATTGAAGTTTGGATTGAGTAAGACTAGTTCCAGCAGATCGTTTGACCTAATACATTGTGATATTTGGGGTCCGTTTGCAGTGAGAACCATGTCAGGTGCTCAATATTTTTTGACTATTGTTGATGATTACAGTAGGTGTACATGGACTTACTTGATGAAGAGCAAGACAGATGTTACTCAGTTGATTATGCACTTCATGGCTATGGTGAATACTCAGTTTGATACAAAGGTTAAGACCTTGCGTTCAGACAATGGGATGGAGTTTTTGAATTCCAAGTTGACTAGTTTTCTCAAAGGAGTGGGATGCATTCATCAAACCAGCTGTGTGTATACACCGCAGCAAAACGGGATTGTTGAAAGAAAGCATCGCCATTTGTTGGAGGTGGCAAGAGCTTTAAGGTTTCGATCAAACGTACCTAAGTTTTTTTGGGGCGATTGCGTCTTGACCGCCACATATCTTATTAACAGGACACCATCTACTATATTGCGTGGTCTTACTCCGTATGAATTATTGTTTGGAGTTAAGCCATCTCTCGAGCATTTAAGAGTGTTTGGGTGTCTCTGCTTTGTTAGTACTCAGAAAGTCCATCGAGACAAGTTTGATCCTCGAGCTGCGAAATGTATTTTCTTGGGATATCCAAGTTCAACCAAGGGATACAAGGTTTACTGCTTAGAGTCACACCAGATTCTGATAAGTCGAGATGTTGTCTTTCATGAGTCTATCTTTCCTTATCAGGAAAGTTTTCCAAAGTCAGATGTGATTTCCAGACAACAAAGGATTCCTTCTGTTGAGTTGCCAGCAGCAGACGATCCTTTATTTGATGATGATGGGGAACCTTCTGTGACAAACTCAATTACACCTGTCAGTGACAATTCAGAATCAAATGATGACTGTACTGTTACTTCAGTTCCAGTTATTCGCAAGAGCAATCGAGCTGTACAAGTTCCAGTTTGGCATAAGGACTACATTTGTGGTTCCATTAAGTCCTCTCCTCATGGTTTAGAAAAAGTTATTTCTTATGACAAGTGTGCTTCTTCATATAAAGCTTACATGACTCAGGTGGATTCTATTTCAGAACCAAACAGTTATACCCAAGCTGCGAAGGATTCCAGATGGGTTACTGCAATGAATCAAGAGATTAAAGCTTTAGAAGATAATAACACATGGGAATTGTCAGCATTGCCACATGGAAAAACTGTAGTAGATTGCAGATGGGTTTACATAGTAAAACTGAATTCTGATGGGACCATAGAACGTTTCAAAGCTCGGTTGGTGGAGAAGGGATTTACCCAAATTGAAGGTTTGGATTACCATGATACCTTTGCACCAGTTGCTAAGATGAATACTGTTCGATGTCTGCTCAGTGTTGCTAGCATTAAGGGCTGGCCTCTATTTCAAATGGACGTGAATAATGCGTTTCTTCATGGCCAGCTCCAAGAGGAAGTTTATATGAAGCTGCCTCCCGGCTTCTATGCTCCTGCGAAGCGCAAAGGTATGGTTTGTCGTTTATTAAAGAGCTTATATGGTCTTAAGCAAGCGTCTAGGCAATGGTTTGCCAAGCTGAGTGAAGCTTTGATTGAATTTGGTTTTGTTCAGAGTTTACATGACTATAGTTTGTTTGTGCTCCGTCGAGATGGGGAGTTGATCATTTTATTAGTTTACGTGGATGACATTGTGTTGACTGGTACATCTGCAAGTTTGATGACTCAGATAAAGGAGTTCATTAACAGTCGCTTTAAGATAAAGGATTTGGGAACTCTGCGTTTCTTTTTGGGTTTGGAGGTTGCCAGGAATTCTTCTGGTATCTTTCTGAACCAACGTAAATATGCGTTGTCTTTGCTGAAGGATTATGATATGACTGAATGTAAACCTGCTTCGTCGCCTATGGACACAAAGAATGCTCTGGCTTCCTCTCAGGCTTCATGTCTTGCAGATCCTTTGTTATATAGGCGTTTGATTGGCAAGCTTATCTACTTGACTATCACTAGACCTGATCTGTCGTATCCGGTTCATGTGTTAAGTCAGTTTATGCAGTCCCGTAATGAGGATCATTTGCGAGCTGCTAGGCGAGTACTTCGTTACATAAAGTCTGCCCCTGCACAAGGAATTTTCTTCTCTGCCAAGGCATCTCTTTCCTTGACTGCTTATTGCGACGCTGATTGGGGTGCTTGTCCCTTAACTCGTCGATCCATCTCAGGGTATTCTGTTCTTCTTGGTGATAGCATTGTATCTTGGAAGACTAAGAAGCAGGCTGTGGTATCTCGATCATCTGCAGAATCGGAATATAGAGCTATGGCCCTGGTTTGCTGCGAATTGATTTGGTTGGTTGGCTTGCTTCGTGATATTGATTGCCCTGTGTCTTTGCCTGTTTCCTTGTTTTGTGATAATCAGGCTGCGATTTATATCGCTAAGAACCCTGTGTTCCATGAGAGGACCAAACACATCGAGATGGATTGCCATTTTGTTCGTCAATTGCTTTTGGACAACTTCGTCATTCCGCGCCACATCTCTACACTGATTCAACCGGCTGATTTGCTGACGAAGGCCCTTCCAGCTGATCGTATTGTCTCGTTGATTGGCAAGCTGGGCGTTTCGAATTTCCTCCATAGCCCAGCTTGAGGGGGGGTGTTGCAGCTGATCGATGATCAGCGCGCGTTTCTGTTGGTTTTGAATGTTTGTTTATTTATGTCAATTTTGTTACTTTAGGGAATTGATTAGAAATTGTTTTTGTGTACAAAACTCTGCAGTTTGACTGCATTTCCCTCTAATGAAAAAGTCAAAATTGCTTTGCCCTAGTTTTGTCATCTCCGGCGATCTCCGTTCGATCTCTGGATTTCAATCGCGACAGTTTTCAAGCATAAGATGAACCTGAAGTAGAGTTTAGAAAGCTTGCCGCCGCCTTGGGTGGGGAAGTGATCCCTCTCAGGAGGAGGTCTTTCCTCAGTTCTAGGCTTTCCTCTTTACCTTTTCCTTTCGCTTTCCTCTTTAGCTTTTCCTTTCGCTTTCCTTTTCCTTCCATCAGCTCCAGCTTGTGGAGTTTCCTCCGCTGTTTTGTTCGGCGCGTTTTCTCCGTCGATTTGGTTTGTGCGCCGGTCAGGCTTCAGATTTGTGGTTGCGGTCGTGCTGGTGGCTTCAGATCTGTGTTTGCAGTTGTGTTGGTGACGGATGGTACGCCGGTGGTAGGGGACCAGCTGGTGCGGCTGGTCCATCCGGGACTGTCGTACTCTCCAAGCTGCCGATCTGCTGCATCTGCTGCGCCAAGCTTCGTGTGCTCTCGGTCAGATGTTTTGGCTTCTGCTCATGGTGCTTCTTCTGCGGGCTGCTCAAATATGGGTGGCGATTGGTTAATGGTGACGGTACCGATCTCGGTCTGACCTTCAGATGCCTTTAAAGAGACTCTTCGGATGAAGTGTAGTCTCCGTGTCTTTGTCCCATTAGTTACGCTTCAATTATGTACTTATCACTATCCTTTGTATTGAAATGTACCCACTTTGAATCAAAAAAAGAAGAAGTAGAGCTTCAGTTTTAAATGTAAATTGTATGTTTTCATGTTTTCTTATTTTATATGTACAGTTTACATTTAAAACTGAAATCACTTGGACAGAACGAAATCATTCTATAAACTGTTTTTAAAATTTGTCTTTTCCTTTGGATCATTTTTGCTTTCATATAATCCTCTCTGATGAATAAACTTTTTGAGAGTTAATCTTTACGGTATTGATGGAATATCGATCAAATCTTGTAATCAACCAGCAAACATTTGAGTAAGTACTTGAGCAGCTACAATATTGAGTTGACGGTTGTGGTAGCCATTCAGAAAATGGCTTGACCTTCATGTACTAAGACTATCCACAGAACACACACATATGGATGCCATTTTCTGAATGGAACCCCACGAACTGATGTCATCATCCCCCACTCGCACGTTCTTGCCTCCACTGCTTCCCCATCGATCTCATTACAATGAATTACTAGATAAATATCAACCATGCATACTTAAATCTCCTACTCTAGCTTCTAGGGTTTCATATATACAATATGAATTTAAATGATCAAAATACCCTCCTTTTCACTTTTATAGGGTTTCAAATATATTAGATTGAGAAATGCATGTAAATGGTGGGTCTGAGCTAACACTTCTAAATATGTAAAAAGCTCGATCTCAAATTGGTACACATCGGTCCAAGGATGAAAATGGCAAAACCATACAAGCAAGCAACCAAAGCGTGCGTGTGACTTATTGGTACCAAGAAACTGCCTCATTTCTTGTTGCTTAGGGTTTGGAAGGGTTAAAATATTATTCCTGAAACATAAGAAAATTGGTTGGAACACTTATAAATAAATAAACTGCTTAGACCTTTTCTCTGACAGTATAAACAAAGCCAAAGAATACACCAAAAGCAACTACTATCTCTCCATCTTCTCTCATCATGGATCAGCAAATCATGATTGCCAACAAGAATAATGATATCTTGAGGAGAATGAACAAAGATTCACAAACCATATTATCCAAGAATAAACCTCAGGTAAGGATAATCCATATATTCGCACCAGAGATCATCAAGACTGATCCAGCTAATTTCATGGAACTAGTCCAGCGCCTAACGGGTAAATCGTCTTCCACTCGAGGAAAAATGATCGGGAAGGGGAATAAGAAGTCTGTAGTACTAAGGAATAATAGGTCAGATGATCATCATGGAATAATGGACAGAAGCAGCAATGAAATGGTGAAGAATGAGGACGCAGCAGCTGTGATATGGAAGTCGTCTTCATCGTCTGGTGGTTCGGGTGATTATGAGTCAGGTGGATTCTTGAAGAGTTTTGCTAACATGGAAGATGGGTTTATGCAACAGATTGGCCTTTTTCAACCTTCTTTGGATCTTCTTCCTAACAATCACAACCTTTTGTTGATGCATCATCATAATATTCACCGCCATCATCAACAACAACATTTCCTCGGCCAAGAGGATCAAAGTAAGTCATTTGATCATTAATTAATGATGACCTAAGTGAACCTTGCTATTGATTATTTGAAAATACTATATGACTGTTTTGGTTGGGCTAGCTGTGTTTATATGTTAGATATATGTTTGATGGCTTAGTGTCACTATTTTCTTAGAGACTATGGTTCTGGATAATTTGTTCTTATACCCATTTGTGACATTTCTGTTGATTGATCTTTCCAGTTGCTGTTTATTTTGTTCTCTTCACAAACATATAAAATTTTACTTGCACTTTACTACTAGCTACAATGTTCTTCAAATTACCCAGTCCCAGTATGTCGTATTCATCAGCTAAAAATCAACTGAGGGAAAGATTGTTGCCGCAATAGGGAAAGCCAGTTATGGACTCTCTTCTTCTTGTTTATAATCATATAACAACTACCTGTGTATGTACACCACCATTCAGGTTGTTTTGGTTTTTGTACTGTCAAAATACATCTCTTAAATTGAATAGGTTGTTGATCTCTTGGAAATATAAACTGGTATCTATTTTGGCTAGCGTAGCTTCACTTAGACGACATATGGAGGCAATAAGCACCTTTTATTGTCCCCAACTGTTGCATTTTTGCACATGATGCTAAAATTTAAAGCTTTTCTTTTTTTGGGCAGTTGAAGTTGGTCCCTTTGTTGTTTAGCAGTTTGGATCACTGGATCAATTTCCTGCTAGCAGACAAACCTGCACACTGAAAACCAGTTACTATCCAAAAATTAAATACATACAGAACCCAATCTTTGAAAAATCATTGAAGATACCAGGAAACTGCGTGATAGAATTTCATAAAGCAGTTGTAACTATTTTACAAGTTTTCCTTATAACCTAAAAGATAAGTAGTTACGAATGCAAATAATTCCGCCAAGTTGTCTACTCACCAAAAATAAAAAAGCTGATTGAATCCAGTTAGGATGCAGGCTGTCAATTAAAACTCACAACGCAAAATAATATTTTTGTTCATTAGGGCAACAACTGATAATCATTTAAAATTATAAATACACAGAAGGGCCACGTGTCCGTTGCTACGTATATATAGGCATCAAATTGTGAATATTCATTACTTTCTTCACTGATGCAGTACCTAGCTTGGTACTGTTGCCAAGAAAATATTCACATATGTGGGCCTCACTCAATATCGACATGTTACTGTCATCAAAAAAAATATCGACAAGTTACTTTAGTAAAAAACTAAACCAGTGACTTTAGATATACTTTAGTATAAGTTACTTTAGATATATATCTATCTCGTTAGTTGTCATAGCATAATTTCTATTCACATAACCTCTGCTTCTAGGCTGAATATATATAGAATAAACAAATGTTAAGATAACTTGACCTTTACAAACATAGTCAACCTCAAAGTATTGTTAAGTAGAGGTTCATTGATTGAAGTTATTAGTACTATGTGATTGACTTTAAATGATATAATGATTAAGGTGGCTGCCAACTAGCTCAACCAAACAGAAGACATTGCCTTTGTTTTGCAAGCTAATAAATATTGATTAGAAATTTTAATACGAGCCAAAAGATCATTTAGCCCAACCCCATCGTAAAGTTAATGTCAGAAAAAGTTTAAAACCCTTAATATCTTGTATTGTATAAACTCGAAAGGCTCCTATTTTGCCAACTCCGCACAAGTGTGTTGGCCAACTTGAGCAGATTCTTGGGTAGCAAACATAATGCAGATTATTCTTACTAAACCGGTCCATTTTATACTTCAAAGTACAATAAATAATACAAGACTAAGTTCAAAGCTGAAAGACAAGTTTAAAACAGGTATTCTGACTATACTCTAAGTCTAAAATACATGATCATTCAGTTGAGAGGCAATTACCATTTCCATCAGTGGATAACCATTTCTCAAATTCCAAACTCAGTTGCTGGTTCGACTTCGATCAAGGATGACGGGGGAGCTTCAGACCTCGTAAGGACTTCAGGTAACCCAGAAGTACCCCTAATGATCTGCCATGCCAGATCCGATAAAGAATAACTCAGAATTCATGTTTCTTTGGCAAAAATACATCTAGTTGATCAGAATTACATTTATTTGAAATATATAGTTTATTCGCTTTTTGATTCAGAGGAGATGATGAAATTAATTCGCCTAAAGCCAACAATAAGAATGTTTTATAC
Organism: Sedum album; assembly: GCA_006409495.1. NCBI lineage: Eukaryota > Viridiplantae > Streptophyta > Magnoliopsida > Saxifragales > Crassulaceae > Sedum > Sedum album. Next base: position 61,859 of record QZGG01000019.1, read on the forward strand.
TTAAATGTTAAATACCAATGTTTTCCCAAAACTGACATGCCCCTGTAATTTATTTCTTGTGTTTTTTAAGTTTAGAATTAAGAGGATCCCAAAGGACTAGAACCACTTTCATGCAATCAAAAGGGTTCACAGCTGTAAGTTGGAACTAAAAGGTAAAACTGCAAAAAGATAATTGATGAGATGGAGGATTGATGAATGGTTACATGAAAGTTACCGGCTTACCGCTATCAATAGGTAACCAAAATACTGTCGTCACATCAGTGTTTGTGTCATAGGTTATCTATATGCCTATAGTTAATATTAGTGCCTAATTACAAATATCTAAGTATACTCTTAATTACTTTAGGATACAATATAAGTTAAGTTAGAACATTGAATAAATCAGATCCAAACTATTGAGCCTAAATATATCTTAAAAGGCATGGCTTAAGCGAATGGAGAATTAGTAACAAAAGGGAATAGTAAAAATGCAACCTCTTAGGTCTTGAAAATATTACAATAGTCTGCCCCTATTTAAGTATGTGAAAAAAAATTAAGAGCCATACAAAGCACGTAAAGTGAAAATAAAAAAAGCTTAAGAAACTTACAAGTATTTCCTCATCGAGATACGATATCATAAACATTCTCTGGAAACCTCCACCTGTAGACAATCATGAAGAACTGAGAATGGATCCATCAAGAGAATCATTAGAAAGGGAATATTTGTAGAAGATGATACAAGTGAAAAACAGATCATATAACGAAGAAAATTTATAGTTAATTCATAAACTGATAGCTGAAAGACGATCAAAATAATTTGATTCAAGCTCATCTAGAGAGGCCTACAGCTAAATAAATGAAAGAGCATGCACAGTAATGCTACAGAGACACTGGGTTCTGTTTGCCACAGTGCATCACAGAACAAGATTTTAGTTTGTGGGAACTCGAGCAATCTTCTATCAGCGAAGAAAAGTTGAACATACCACTCAATTATTTTAACAGTGTAAATTTACCAAACTCTCATGCTCACTTTCGCAGCCAAGTGTATTTCCCTTCATTGAAACATTTAATCTTGCATACATGACACTAAGATATAATAAGCACATTTTATGCTAAGAAAGATGAAAGAAAGACGCATCAAAAGACCTACTCAGAGGAATTGTAAGACCACTGGTTAAAGCATCCCTGAGAGAGACTGGAAGCTGTTGCAATGCGCTAACTGCCTGACCAAATGCACCTTTAAGTTGATCCGGTATAATTCCCTCATCAACTTTTGGTGACTCCAAAACTACTTCATCATATTCTTCTTTCATTCTAAGAGGTCCCTCAATTGTTAACTTTGTCGACAAAATAATTTCGCTTTCAATCTGTATTGCCAGGAAGGCTAACGATTACCCAAAACCAAAAACAAGGTTTTGCAGATTTATATAACACTTAGCCAATGTCTTGATGAATTGATTTCTTAAAGAGTTTAACATGTCCAGAATGAGGGAAAGGGTATCAATATATTTTGATGTAATATTGATATGAGAATTATTACTATAAGAGGTATTAAGATATGAGAAACTTAACGTACCAAGTTGAGCAATTTTGTGTTAGCTGTAATCTTTGCATAATCTTTCTTTATCAAAACATCCATTTTTTGCAAGTTTGCCACAGTTGCAGGAAAATTTCTGTTGAAAGGCAAGTGTAAAAAATCAGGCGTAGCACCATTTTAACATAAAATAAAGGTCATTACATGAGAGACCTTATACAGTTAGAACAACAGCTGATTCGCACAATATTTACCAAACACGAGGAGAGTGATATAAGAATACAAACACCATACTCACACAAAAATGAGTTTCGCAGCCAACAACCCTGGGCTTCCAGACTCAAACCATTCAAAATTCCAACGACCTTCAAGATACGGAGAGCTGCATAGCTAAATATAGTAAACAAGGCACCCATATATAATCAGAATAGTTCAAATAATCTACAGGCACTTACGTAGTTGGTCGGGGTGTCGGATTTAGCCGCTCAAGAGCAATGATTCTTTCATTTACATCAATCTTCTGCACATCAGTAGTCTTCCCAGCAACCAAAGCCTCAAAACCACCAGAATCTTTAAGCTATCAAGTCCATCACAGCTCGTTGTTAATATTTAAATTATGAAACTTGCTGTCCACATTCACTCTGGTGACTAGAAAAATGAAAACTATCTACTTTGTACATCAAAAATTGAATTACTACAGAGTACTTCAGTTCTGACCAGAGTGTTTTTTATTTCTAGAGTAACCCAGTTCACATTGAAACAGAATGGAAAAACATATAACCTCTTAAGTTCAGAGTAAAAAAAGAAACAAAGCAACATCCTCAATCAGTCAACCAACTTTCCACCCATTTTCTCGCTAAGTTAAGCCATCACGACAAATAAGAAAAAAAATTCTAATACTAATTCAGTAGTTCATATGCCAAACGAAGTATCGATAATGTGTATCCAAATTCAGCCCCACATTTGAACGTGCATCAATAATTAAAAGCAAGTACACAGTGAAATGTTTCCTATCTCATCCTACAGCCAGCAACCACATGTTAAGTTGTCCGACGCCACTAATGAAATCAAGTTTCGAATCCTCAAACTCAAATCTAATTTCTATGCAAATGAGATTAAACCTTACCAAATGAATCAATAAAAAATCAAAGCAGAAAATGTAAAGAAATAAGTAAGAGCAGTAAAGAGACTGACGGCTAGAAGAAGAGATTCTTTAGCGGAAAGCCTCTCCATTTCCTTAGCGTAAGTAGCAGGAGCTCCTGGTACGACCTCCTGTTGAACCATTGCACGGCAAACTCGAGAGCTTCGGAAGGAAGTGGTGCGGCGTAGAGGCTGGTGGTTCGGGAGTGAGATGAGCGGAGTCGGTACAAAACGAAGCGAGGGTTGAGACATTGAGGAATTGAAGCAAGCGGAGCACAAAGGAGAGAATGGTGAAGTCTGATTGAGTGCCATTGGAGGAATTGAAGCTGACGGAAGATTGCGATTGGGGAATTGGAGTAGAAAAATGGAGGAATCTTCGGCTTTATGTTGTATTGGGAAGACGAAGGGTATTTTCGTCCTGATCGTCGCAAGTGAGGAATGCCGTTTTACAAAGCGTTTAGTATTTTGGTCCATAATTTTGTGCACATATATTGATGATATAATTTTAATTATTAAAATTATATTTATAATCAAGATAAATATGTATGATATGATAATTATGATTTGATAATTAAAGTGAATTGTAGGGATAATTTTGAAAGTCGAAATGTGACTTCAAAAATAATCGATAATAAGGTTTTTCCCTTTATTAATTCTAAAATTATTGAACAGTTATTTTTTATCATATTAATCTCCGAATATTGCTCGGAGCATCGAAAGTCAGTGTTAATCAAACTTTCGAACATGTAAACCGTATATAGTGGGAAGAGAACACATACATTTTAATCTTTTTCACCGTCGATATGCATTGACGTTGGGTGCATCATATTTCTCTTTATCTTTCGTTAAGCTTGTATTTCTAACATTGTTCCTCTCGATTAATCCGAGTAATATACATAACATTTGAATTCAGTCATTTTGAGAGCTTTATTATATCCATATTTCCTCTTGTCTGTATTATTATCCTCATATTAATTTGTTTGCATTGAATAAAGAAGAACATGTAAAGGTGAGCCATTTCAATGGCGGGATGCTTCATGCTCAAATCAAACTCCATTAATCCGGACAGACCAAACCAACCAAAATGCAGTGCAATAAAATCACACATGACTGTAACACATCCATCTCTCCCTGCACTCCTGCATTTTGATTAAATCCCACATGAAAATAAGTCAATTGTTAAAACTGCCTGGTCAGCCAAACAAAATCCAGATAATTAATAACATGTCGTGTGTTTTGTTCCTTATTTTCTGTCCGAACTTTTTTATTAAATTAATTTAATTTACTGAAAAGAAAAAGGAGCAACAGCAGCAGCAAAGTGTCTCCTGATTGATCATTCAATTCAAAATTAACTCGATTTGTTCCCTCTCTCTACTTCCATGCCCTTCTCCGATCGGCCGTCGGGTCAAAGCTGGCTCCTTTCTTCTTCACAAGGTTTGGCTTCGAACCCTTTGTTTGTTTCAATCAGATCCGTGATTCGGTTTCTCCGATCCATCGTAATATCGACTTTTGAATCGTTTCATATTCTTAGAAAAGTTCAACAAAATCTGGGATTGATTGTGTTTTGATATTTGCTTTTGATTTGAATTAGGTTTGAAATCTAAAGTTCCAGATTTTATTCAGTTATATTCAATTCTTTGGTAGCTGGAGACTAGGGTTTCCTAATCTGTTACAGTGCCTAGGGTTTGTCTTAACACACACTAACTTGGACACTACTCTGTTGACATGATTTTGACGATGAGTTCAAATAAAGATGCTCGCTGAGTTCTGTGTTTGTGGATTGAATGTCAGTTCATATGTGTTCATTTTTCATGCAAATTTATATGAGGTTTCTAAGCGACAGTTTCTTTTCTACATCTATTTTGTTTCAGATCCATGAACACAGATGTGTACTGTTGTGACAACTAAAGTGAAGTTTCAGAATTTATCCCAAACATACATCAGTTTTTTGGATTCAACTAGTTAAATGGCTCCCGGAGGTAGTACTCTAAAGGAAGTTGTTGAAACCCATCTCACTTCAGAAGACTATGGTCGACCGATAGCAAAATCCGAGGTCACTGCTGCAACTACCAAGGCTAACCTTACTCTGATCAATAAACATGGTCTTTCTTCCACTAATGGAGTAAATGAGTTGCTAGAATGTCCAGTGTGTACGTGTTTGATGTACCCGCCCATTCACCAGGTAAATAGCTGATCAGGTTTCCCTTTTCTTCAGTTTATTTTTCATTTGTTCTTTATGTGATAATTCATTTTGCCACTCATGATTTTGGAAATATTTATCTTAGCAGTGACTTTATATTGGTTCACATTTTATTAATTGTATATTGTTTCAGTAAAAAAAGTTTAAATATCTAAAAAACAAAATAGTATAACACAATCTTCCATGGATGTTCTTCTTGTTCATATTCCCACAATACAGCCAGCCATGTTTTCAACTTACCCCAACAAGATTATTCTTGTATATTAAATCTTTGTTGTTGTTCTATTTTTCTTGTTAATATTTTTTGAAATTTAGATTGCTGATCTTTATATTGTCGTCTGGTTTCTCATTCATAGTGCCCAAATGGCCATACATTATGCTCAAGCTGCAAGGCCAAAGTCATAATTGTTGCCCAACTTGTCGGTATGAGCTTGGAAATATAAGGTGCTTGGCTTTGGAGAAAGTTGCGGAGTCCCTTGAACTTCCTTGTAGCTATCAAAGTTTGGGTTGCCATGATATATTTCCATACTATGGAAAGCTCAAGCATGAACAACAATGTTCTTTCCGTCCTTACACTTGCCCTTATGCGGGTTCTGACTGTTCAGTAACAGGTGACATTGTAACTCTTGTTTCACATCTGAAAGATGATCACAAGGTAGACATGCACATGGGATGTAGCTTCAACCACAGATATGTCAAATCAAATCCTCAAGAAGTTGAGAATGCAACATGGATGCTTACAGTAAGTTCTTGGATTGACAACTCTTCCTTATCTTATTTTTTGTAACCATTTGCCGAATTTATCTCAAACAGTATTCAGTGTGTTAAATCTAATTATTTTTAATACTCATCAGATAATTACTTTTACGTCGAGACATTGAGATTATTGAAAGATAAAGCAGCCACTAGTCAGATTAGTGCGTCAACTCTTAGTCAGTTAATTGATATGCTTGTATGTCCATTTTCCAGGTATTTAGCTGTTTTGGTAGGCAATTTTGCTTGCATTTTGAAGCTTTTCACCTGGGTACAGCTCCGGTCTACATGGCCTTTCTACGATTCATGGGTGAAGAAAATGAAGCTAAAATGTTTAGCTACACATTAGAAGTTGGAGCAAATGGCCGAAAACTTACCTGGCAAGGAGTGCCAAGGAGTATCCGAGACAGCCACAAGAAAGTACGCGACAGTCAAGATGGACTCATCATCCAAAGAAACATGGCCCTCTTTTTCTCTGGTGGTGATAGGCGAGAACTGAAATTGAGAGTTACTGGACAGATATGGAAGGAAGAGTGAGTGTTGTGGATAGGTTGCTGAACATCTCTTCTCAAGTCTCTTAATCAAAAAATTTAACGTCTTCTTTACTGCCATTTCGTTTAAAGTACTATTTGGACACATCAAGTGCAGTGGTGCTGAAAAATGCAGTGTATTTGTAGCTTTGTAATAGGGAGCATAATGCCTTCATCAACTTGCTCAATATATATCATGTTTACTTAAGAAGTACTGACGAGTCATCATGCTTCAAGATTGACACTAAATGGTGTTTACAAAATCCAGTTTCATCCACTGAGCTGATGATGAGTCTATGATTTTTCATAGACACATTTGAGCATACTGTTTGAGAATCCATGTGAAAAGATATGAACTGAAGTATTAAACCACCGAAGTTGAAAGCAGTTCATTTCTACAATAGGAATGAATCACTGTACATGTCTATCTTCAGGAATACTAAAAGTAACCAACCATTTCTGAAGTACTGAAATTTTACAAACAAGAAAAAGTGACTCCATAAAACTGGAATAATTTTAACTCTGAACATTTATTTGATCATGGACTTTCAGGCACTGTATTTAAGCATTGGAGTCAGGTCCTGCTGGTCTGGAGCTGAGAAGTGGCTGCAATGCCTTGACAACAATCGTCATATTCGGTCTAAAGTCAGCCTCATACTGAACACATAGTGCTGCAACAGCTGCCAGCTAAATATATCACAGGAAAAAGACATCAGTAAGAACGTAGAGAGATTCTGATCATAGAATTCTACAGTCAGGTTTTCTGCACTACAAGATATCAAAAAAATTAAGAGTGCATTTAAGGCAGAAAATAAAGGAAGCAGATACCTTGGCAATGGCCTTGGGTGGAAAATCATTGTTAAGCTTGGGATCAACACATTGCTTAACTTTGTCCTCACTCAGCCTTGGAGTAGCCTAGAGTCAGAAAAGTAAACATAAAAATGCGGTTTTTGCTATGCGAGCGAAGAACGAATAATAATAATATTATACATACCCAAGTCACAAGACTCTGCTGTCCTTTAGGCATTGTGTGATCTACAGGTTTTCTCCCCGTCAGAAGCTCTAAAAGAACTACTCCGAAACTATAAACATCGCTTTTCTGAGTTATCTGTCCTGTCATGGCATACCTGAAGAAAATAAAACCAAGTCAGGCAAGTGAAATGTTAAAAATGTTCAGTATTTTAACAAAAATGTAAATATTGGGTAATTTTAAGAAGTGTACTCCGGGGCATGGTAGCCAAATGTTCCTAAACTCTGGTGGAATGCAGTCGGGCCGCAGAGTCAGAAGACTGACTTGCCATGTTAAAATCAGAAATCTTTGCAAGATAGTCCTCAAACAGGAAAACATTGCTTGATCTGATGTCTCGATGGACAATAGACGGCTGGACTTTTTCGTGTAAGTACTCAAGGCCTCTCGCTGCACCATATGCGATTTTAACTCGCTGGTTCCATGTAAGAATCGGGCCTGGTTCTGCATTTTGAACACCTTTCCTTCCTACAGAAATGAATTAATTCAAATCCAAAAATACAAAGAAACTGAGCCCATTAAAATGCATCAGCTTTTACCATGCAAGATATCGTGAAGAGAGCCATTTGTTGCAAACTGATAGACAAGAATTCGATTATTTGCCTCTAAACAATACCCGATCAACTCGATAAAATGTTCATTTTTGAGTCTTGAAACTATGGAAAGCTGTGACACAAATAACCCAAGAGCTACAACTGTCAATAAGCTTTGCTTATAAAAAAACCAGCCATTCTTGCGAAAATATTATCTGCACCGCGCATACCTGTGCTGCAAAATCTGAGTCAGAATCTTGTGCTGCACTTGTATCCAAATTCTTAATAGCTGCATCTTGACCATTACTCAACTTAGCATAAAAAACACGGCCGTAAGAACCTTCTCCTATCAAAGCCTTAGAACCAAAATTCCCTGTCAATTTGTTCAGCTCATCTAATGGAATAACTGGTGTTTCGATGGGTAAAGCCTTCTGCGGAGGTCCGCCTCGTGTCGCATTGGAACTTCTTGGCTCACCTCTGTCACCGCCTATATATGAACAAGAAATTATGAAATTATGATTCCCCAAAAAATGAAAGAAATGACTAAATGTTCATTACCTCCACCATATGTATTTCCTCCTCTTGGTGGAGCTGTGTATTGGTTAGGTGGTGGGCCGGTTAGTTCCTCCTCCCCACCGCCGCAGCACGACATATTGCCTCAAAATTTCACCTCCTTTGTTTGATCTCCAATAGAAATGACAAACATAAATATAAAAAATACCTGAAGGAGAATTTCTGTCAACAGTTACATTTCCAACAATAATATTGAACAGCAAAACACAATATGAAACACATTCCATTGAAATATATTGAAAGATTGCATACAAGATCAAAACCCGATCGTTCCCACAAGAAATAACCCAATGAATGTATTGCACTTCTGATTATCAACACCAGAAACAAGAGAAAAAAATAGATGGATGAAGGTTGAAAATGTGAAATGTGATTTATTGTTTGCACTTTTGTTCTGGGAAATCAAAGATTTGATGGGGAAGAGAAGAAGAGGTTCCAACAGAAAATTCGGTACTTAAATTTAATACATTGGATTGAGGTTGCAGGTCCTCTGCTACGCGCCTCCACGTAAAATGAAGTATATATCAATGCACATTCAGATGAATAATGATGAAAATCTTCTACTATATTTTGATGGTCAGTCTGGTTTTAACTTATCAAACTTGGATAACATAAAAGTTGCAAATTACTAAATAAAGATTGTTTGCTTTTAGTTGTATGTATACTCAGATATCGTCGAAATGGAATCCAGAGAACAAAAATAAGAAGAAATGGAAATCTTTATCCTAAAATAGAAAAAAATGATAGGAAATCAGGAAATGTGTCTATTTACGTATTGTTTTGAAAATTCTTATAATTTTACTAATTTAGTCTTCTCAATTTACTTCATAGGAAAATGTCTTTTTATTAAGTTCAGACTGAATTTAATAAAAAGATGCAGGAGAATCTCGTAGCGCTTCGAAGGTAATTATCATTTTAAAGCCATGTCTTCGCCCTACGTCTCTGAACTTTCCGATCACAGCCAAGAAAACAAACCTGAGGTTGCTGCAAGTAATGTTACACCAAATGTGGTTCAGGCTGATGGTAAATTTTCATAGCAGTGTAAAAAAGAACTTTTTTCTACATAATTTTTTTAGCGCTGAGATTTTAAAATTTTGAATGATAGAAAGCAGTAAATGATGAGATGATGGAAATGGAAACTCCTGCCTTCGATGAAATGGAGGCGGTAAATGAACTGACCCGTTGCCGATATCTGATGAGTCAAGTCTGAAGGAGAAAAACCCAATGAATTCAGAAAAGGGTATTTGCAAAAAGTCAGCATCTTCTTCTGAAATAGATATGTCAAAATTACCCATTATCCGTTACCCGCCCTTTATCCGCCCGTTAAAATACCCGTCTATACCTGCCCGTTTAGAGATAAAGGGTAATCATACCCGTTACCCGTTTATACCCGTTTATTATAGGGTCGCCCATTACCCGCCCGTTATATTTCATTAGAAAAATTCATTAAGTTCTACTCATAAACTACCGTCAATCTACTAAAAAAATTAGATACTCATTTTCGTATTTTACAAATAATAGAATAATTGGTAAAATAAAAATATGTAGTTAAAGGGTAAATGAGTTATTAATGGATAAACGGGTCTTTAATGGGTAAACGGGTAAATTAATACCCGTTACCCGTTTATACCCGTTATCCTATATACCCGTCCGTTTATACCCGTTTACATAAACGGGTAAATAATACCCGTTACCCGTTTATGCCCGTTACCCTTTATAACCGGGTCATACCAGCCCGTACCCGCCCCATTTGACATTTCTATTCTAGATATGTCAAATGGGGCGGGTATGACCCGGTTATAAAGGGTAACGGGCATAAACGGGTAACGGGTATAAACGGGCGGGTATATAGGATAACGGTATAAACGGGTAACGGGTATTAATTTACCCGTTTACCCATTAAAGACCCGTTTATCCATTAATAACTCATTTACCCTTTAACTACATATTTTTATTTTACCCTTTAAATGAGTATCTAATTTTTTAGTAGATTGACGATAGTTTATGAGTAGAACTTAATGAATTTTTCTAATGAAATATAACGGGCGGGTAATGGGCGACCCTATAATAAACGGGTATAAACGGGTAACGGGTATGATTACCCTTTATCTCTAAACGGGCGGGTATAGACGGGTATTTTAACGGGCGGATAAAGGGCGGGTAACGGATAATGGGTAATTTTGACATATCTATTCTATTCTGAAACCACTCCTGCAGAAGAATACACTGTCAATCCGAGACCTGTCATGTTATTCGGGGTGAACATTGCAGAGTCCATTCCAGTCGAGTTGTCTGAATCCAAAACAACCATAGACCTTAATGATCTTAGTGATGAGGCTTTCTGGCTTTGGGTTAGAAAGGGTACTGAATGTTTTTGGCATCGCATAAGTATGAATGATATGAAGAACGTGTTCTCATTATATGAGTCTCATTTAGCTTGTATGATTTCGTGTAATATACTATAACATGATTCACTACATTTTCCGAACTTTCATTTGTCCAAAATGTACAACTAATTTGGATTCTGGACTATGAGTAGAGTTCACCCAATGTGCATCTGATATAATGAATACAGTCAGTCACCCAATGACCTAAAATGTTAGATGTAAGTAGCTAACTCGATCAAATTTTGGGTGTTCAAAAGATTAAATTTGTTTTTGCATATGGGTAAACGATGTCCTTTGTAGCAAAAAGCCAGGTTCTATCATATGCAATATTACAAAGGATTTCTTCTAGTTTTTCCTTGTTTAAAACTGTTTTCTGATTCGACAGAATTGATTCCATCTTGGTGGATGAAAGGTTTACACAGCCTGAACATGTCAGTAGCTATCCTCTTAACCATGTGTTCCTGTAAGAGGAGTTGTCGCGCAGGGAGGCATCATGGGGCTTGTATTCCATAACATAGCTGTGAGGAAGCTTTAAGTGACGTTTAATTGCATCCCTGAGAGCCATCACAACCTGATAACAAGAAAATTGAAAATGAAGTTAGAAGATTTCAGCATAGTGGCAAACATTATTTGCGCTCAGGTGTAAACTAACCTGCTGGTCGGATGCATCCCGATTCCACACACTGACTAAATCCTCATTATGCCTTATACTCAACACAGCACCACATATGTTATCACCGTATTCCAATTGGTCGCCCACCAAGGCAAGAACCTGCGGACATGGTCAATCACCATAAAGATTGTGGCATGAGAAAAACCATTTAATGGGAATCAAATTTATTTTAATCCGCCAGCGCGCCAAGGTTAGTAATTAGGAACTATTTCCAAACTAAAGAACCAAGCAGAAGGTTACCTTTAATTTTAAATCAACTGATGAGTATACAGGCATGCTATTGTTCAACCACTAATCCACCATTAGAGAACATAGTTTAAATCTTACCAGGTCTTCCCAAAAGCGCCCTGTCACTGGCTTCTTAAATCGTATGATCCACTTCCCACCATTGCAGTTAGCAGAGTCCTGGTGGCATGGTAAAGAGTCCAATTAGAAAGTAAAACACAGCCCACATAGTGATCATGATTAAATTTAGATGAATACCTCCCAAAGTGGGCGAATACCCTCCTTAAAAAGATGCAAATCAGTGGAGCTTGGCAAATTAGCTGGACGCACCAAACGGCAATAACACATCCAAAAGCCCTCTACCTACAAAGGGTTTCTATAAATAAGAGTGATGCTACACGGAGAAGAGGACATAAACAAAACAAAATAGTCTATTGTAGACTTTGAGGATCAAGGAACAGATCTTACTGAGCTAAATTCAGCTATCTTTTTTATACTGTCTTCATATGATTGATTACGTACTCCTGGAGTCTTCCGAGTGTACCAGAAAACATACTTGTGCTGATAACATTGTAAGAAAAAACGTATGTCAGAGTCTCAACTGTCAACTAAGTGCATGAAAGTTACCAACTTATACAGGAAGCCTATGCAGTCGGAGAAAAACAGCAAATCTATTTCATTACAGAGTAAACACTCTGTAGTCTATATGCCACGTTTATTCCAAGCACTCCAGTAAAGATACCGACCAGGATTAACGATTTACAGCTTCCGTTATACAAAATAGTTCAAATGTGTCATGCAAATAAAAAACTATTCAGTTGAAACGAACTTTTTTCTATCAGATATTAGTTAACACTAACATAACAGCTAGCATGATATAAGATACTTTAGATTTAACATCAAAAAATCCCTCAACGTTCATGTCACCCACAGTTATTCAATCATAGCCACATTAGTGAACTGGTTCCTGGGACAAAGGTCCGTGGTCACTCTGTCCTCTGAGCGACTGAACAAAATGTTGAAATACAACTAAAAAAACTCATTGATAATGGTGGAAATACTCAATGTTATGACATTGTTGTAAATTCATACAATAGAATTCTAATGGAATCTTCTAATTTTAATTTAAATGCTAAATAAGCTGAATTTTAAAAGAAAATTAGGGCAGTTGCATCGAACCCCAAAATGAAAACTTCCATCAGAAAAACATGAGACAACATATATTCAGCTGAAGATGATAGCTGCCTAAACTCCATCAATTCGTAAACTGAAACGAGGTTTTGCAGCAGCGGCTTATAAATGCACTGAGCCATTTCAAGCATATCAATTATAACTTGTATACAGATTTGCAATTAATACTTTTTAATCAGCTGAACTTGTTGTAATGCATTTTGGTATTAAAACTGTTATGCCTTCTTTTCTACAATAGTAACACACTAAGATACCTAAAAACAACACCATCTTCCCCAAAATCAGAAACCCTAATTGCCATTAATTTACAAACAATCTCAACTAATAAGAGAAAACAAACAAGCAAAAACGCGAGGCAAGACATATGAAACGATGAGCAGTTAAAAAGGAAGTACCTTGAGGGGATGAAGTCCGGCACTGAGCTCGCGATCATATCGTTCACGATTCTCGGCATCCTTGGAATCTGCTATAGAAGGATCGACAACGGCGGCGGTAGGGTTTTTGGTGTCAGCGGAATCCATGAGGTCGACGAAACTTATCGTCTCTAACGTACTGATACGCTTCTCTCAAACCCTAAATCGCAGACCCTAGTTCAGTTTGGATTGGAATTAGACAAGTTTATTGCTGCACGATTTTTATTGTTTAATTATTTCGATAAATATTTTAGAGTAAGGTTATAAATACTCCGTAACATCTTATTTTATTAATTAATATTAGTTATTGGTTCACATACTACTCCCTCCGTCCCATTTTGAGTGTCCATTTTGAAAACTTTCACGGTTTTTAAGAAAATTGAAAAAATGTGAGATAAAAAGTAAGAAAGAGAATGAGTAGGATCAAAAGTATGAAAGAGAGCGTAAATGTAGAGGTAAAAAAGTTTCTATTTTAGAAAATGAGAAAATCATTTTGGGACATTCAAAAAGAAAATGGGACACTCATACTGAGACGGAGGGAGTATAATATGTACATATAAATATTTTTAAGATAATATAGATAATTTAAGACAGTGAAACATAATCTCTATTGTTGATTATTAATAATCAAATATATGATATTATCAAATCTAACCGTCCGCGTTTTTTACAAATCCAACCGTCTAATTTAATTACAACCCCCATCAAAAAAAAAATTACAACCAAATTTAATTTCAACCGCTAATTTAATCAAATAATGGCTAAGATTATGTCCTACTGTGTTATAATAATCACATGTCCTCCTTGATCCTCACTCTATGTTTTGGTAATCAATAAAATATGGAAGGTATTATGGGAATGTGATTATAGCTTCAAAAAACCGTCAATTCTTACATTTTGTTAATAGAAAGATTAATTATTGAAGTGTTGAAAATGAAGAATAGATGAATTAATAAGTATCATATGAAAATTTTAGACAGCAAAATATGTTTGTATTTCTTTTTCTTCTTTTTTTGATTAAAAGTGGGTGTATTTCATTAATAGATTGACCATAAGTACAAAGTGAAATACAAGCGATGAAGCAAAGTATGAGACATCTCTAATAACGAGTTCTCTCTATAAATCGTTGATCGAGCAGGCCATTTGCGGCACCTTCACCATCGATACCCACGAGTCCGACAGGCAGACAATACCTCGATTTCTGGCTGCAATAAGCCCTATTACCCAGCTCAAATCTGCTGAGACGAAGCCAAAACGGCACAACAACATCCACAAAGGATGAATATACATGCATCCACGAGGGATGAACATACATAAAACAGATAACAACATGTTTATTTATATACATAACGATCTATGAAATAACGAGCGGGGAAAGGATCGATCCACCACATGCATGTAACACTAGGTGATGGATGTGGCCGTTGTGATGCATTTAGAGCACATGCATGGACCTCGGCGGTGGAAACAGGCGGCGGCAAGCGGTGGGCGTCAAAAAGTAAGATGAAAACCATGAAATTTAACACAAAACAAAGAAAGGAACTCCTTGGGGTAGAGGTAAAAGGACCCATCCCGTGGAGGAGATGGTCCCCTCCTCTATCCCGGAGAGGTGGTTTAGAACATAGAAGGATGAAGAAGGCAGAGGGATTTTTAGAGAGAAGGCAGAGACTTATGTTTGTATTTCTTTGTTGTTTGGTTTTTTGTATTCACAGATAAACCATAAATGTCTGAACATTGAACTTGAGTGAGCTGATGATCACAGCAGATCTGAGGCTACACAATAATGTCTCTTTGCAAGTTCTTATTTATTATCACATTTTTGAGAGTATTTCATATGGGAGTATGCCCTGACTGCCTTTTACCCATGCAACTTAAATTGCCAGCATCAGCAATAGAGAAGCCAATTCACTAAACTCATTATTGATGGCAGCCTTCACTCCTCAAGACAGAGGGTGATATGTTGCATACACTGTGGTGCTAATGGAGGTTGGATTAGCGGGGTACGTTTACCGCGGCCTGTGCTACTTGGAGCATTTCTATTATCAATGTCTTCACATCCCTGTGAGAAATTTCAGAAAAAGATCGAACACTTTAAGAATGTTTAACATCAAATGCACACCCACTCTACGTATATTGTGGCATATCAGTAGCAAATAAGCCACTGTGTACGATACTCACTTTCTATCTTCAGCACGTCTAGGGAAAGGAATTCTTAGCTTGAACGAATTCCCCTGATAGCTGGCCTGAAAGGTGAATCTATTAATAACAATGAATGAATAGCGAGGTCCCAATAACTTTTAGGTGTACAGTTCCGTGATAAACAAATGGGCTGAATTAATAGTCTTCCCCAACTTTAGAAAATGGATCACCTTAACGTTGAAACCAAGACTATCCAAATCCAGCATGTAAGCGGAGTCCACCTATATAGCATTATTATAAGAACTTTGATTGAGATCTCTTACTGCGTACTTTGGAAAATTGGTAAGTATAATGATGTAAATATTCCGCCTCAAACAAAAGCGCCAGTAGTCCAAGGAAAAAAGGTAGAATGGAACTACGGAAATCTAATTGAGAACACGAAAAAAAGAACAAACATTCGAAGTATACAACAATGATACTGAAAGCCACTGAGACATAAAAAGTAATGGAACAAATTTTGAGTATACTAATTACAAATGATATTCATCTGTATTGAGGGGACCTTTCAAATTAGTAAAAGAGACAACGTGAAAGATAGATATATTCAATCTACAAAATAATGCTACCGATTCATCAAAGCTCATTCCTAAAAACATCAGCTTTAAATATTTAGAGACTAGTGGGAATTGTGTGATCACAGTTTACACATGACTTACCGGTATCGATGTTGACTGCTGTACAATCAATTTGGTGTCTTCTTCATGATCCCTATTCATGTGCGACTGTAACATAAAAATTGTTACTCAACATTTCTGAAGAGAAGAAAAATGAAATTTAGAAATAGAACAACTCTGAACCACTGCCCCCTACTTGGCAAGAATTGCACTTTTTATTTAATAAATTCTCGAGGCATAATTAACAATGATGCAAAATGCCTTTTACTTACTTTTTAACTATAGTAAAATCTTATGGTAGATATATAAATAACATAAACCATTTCAGAATGTCTTGCTTTTCAATAATCTTATATTATTACTCAGTTTGAATTGAACTGTGATGCTATTGAAAACCAGAAATTTCTTCATCAGATCCACCGAAAACTATAACACTTACCGCAACAGGCTTAGAGAATTGAGCTATGGGGTCAGGTTTCGCTGCTGAATACTCTTCCTTCCCGAACTCTTAAAGGAAGCAAGTTGAAGTCGTAAAATAATAAGAGAAGGAAGCATAATGTGTTACTCAGAATAGAAGCTGAATTTTCATCATGATAAGCTAAAGTTAATCGAAGTACCTACCTCCTGACCCAAGAATAGAAGTTGCAACACCTGATACGTAGCTTACAGCCATTGGCTCGATGCGCACAAATTGAAAATCACTGGAGTCAACCTTAGGTATCAAAGTATAACTTATTAGTTGTCGTACATAATACATATATTTATGTTCATATAGATCATAAGCATTCGAGTTGAGATACAAATATAATAATATCAATCCGTTAATTAAACTTTCGATTTTATAATGTGATGGTGACCATATTTTGACATTCCAAGGCACCCAATCAGACAAACCATATTGTGACAGGCTAATTTACAATGCTGCTTAAGACAGAAAGCAACAAATGACAAAAAATAATACCCCGAGTGCAGTGGGATGCTTCTTTAAGTATGTTGCACGGGCAGCTTCTTTATCATTTTCCGCAATCTGTATAATGTAAAGTAATAACAGCAAGATATAATAACAACCAAAACATTCAAGCTGTCAATTTGATCATTATCACTATCGTCTTTGATTTGGAATAATAGCATGTGCATTATTGCATGCCATCTAATGACAGGATTTCATACTTCATGCAAGTAAAATGGTGAAAGACTCACATAAACAACATTGCCATGAAGATTTACCACCAAATCAGTCATATCCTCTGGATCTTTAGCCACCATCAGTGAGCAATCAGGATTAGAAAGTATGTCCTGCAGAAGGAGAACCGATGGATTAAAAAAACTTTCAAAGTTTTCAGTAGTGTCAAATGTTCCCGGCTGCCAAGGAAATACAAACAAGATACTACATACTTCATACAGCTACCATCCATAAATGGACTAATTTAAGATTTTTACATGGGCAATATTCTGCACTATATATATTCACACGGCTGAAGAATCGAGCATACGGCTTCCCCATCAAGCAGTCCTAAACTTATAAAACTACCTGAACCATGATAAGTGAACTTCAACAAGAATATAACAATAGAATCAAATAAAGGCGAACCTTTGTATGTACAGTCAAACTACTAACAGCCAGTATTGGGCAGCCATCTGCATCACACGCATAGTCAACCACTGATCCAGAAGGCCCGCCCCCATTCTCCTGCAACAATGCACAAACCAATCGTAAAAAACACCATATCTGCCTGACTGCAAGTCAATGGCCCCGAACCAAATAAAACTATCCTGCACACATGCAAAGCCTATACAAATAAGGTAGAGAAATAACCTGTGAAATGAAAGAGAGCACGCCACTCACTCGACTATCGACCACAGTTGTAATTTCTTCCACCAGAGAAAGTCGAGCCACTTTTTCCTGCAAACAAAAAAATTAAAAATTTCAATCCTAATGGACTCCTTCAATTCAAATATCATAAATAAACAATTATACAAGCATATGAGCACTGAGCAGCATGACAATATACCTGGTGAGACTGAACCAACTGGGACACGCTTGGTGCATTCCTAGCGGATGAAATCCGTACCAACCTGTCAGATACAATATATGAATCTTAATTAGTGTGCAAGTATCAAAATTTACAAAGACTGTTTTGGTGTTTACCTGAGCAGGCGGCGGCGTGAGAAGACGATGATAGAAAGTACGATTGCGAGAAAGAAGGTGAGAATAACAAGGAATTGATTTGACGCCATCGAAGAGTGAAGTCAAACAATTCGAGCAACACTTCATCTTCTATCGCACCAAACCATACCTGCCATTCTCTCATCTTTCCTTTTCTGCTTATTATTATCTAAACCATAAAACTTAATAAATTGATTAGTTCGACAACTAAAATTAAATTCTTTTTATATTAAATATAATGAAATTTGTTGAAAATACGAACGATTAAACATCAATAAATATGTCAATCATTAAATTAACAAATATCAACAATTGAAATATGTCGTACGATACAGAAAAAGATTTAAGTAGGATCAATATATTTATGTGAAAGGGAAGGATATCATCTCAATAATTGATTTTCATCAATTCAACGGTTAATATTGATAACCGTCACTCACCAATCGCCCCGTGTTTTTTACTAATTCATTATAAATTTAATTAAAAATCAATTTAATCTCAACCGTTAGATTAATCTAAATCAACGGTTGAGATGTAGTCTTTACAGCACAAGGAGTAGCGGTCTAGCAGTCAGTCACTCGGTCTCTGGTCTCAGAGGTCGGTGGTTCAAACTCTCCTGAGTGCATATCCGCCTTGAGTATGAGTTTGTCCATTCATTGATGATGAAGTAGTAATAATTTAAAAAAAAGATTAAGTCCTTATGCCTCACTAAAATTTAAAGTCTTTCTATTACTTAACCCCGAAATACATATGTACTTTTAATTCATTTCCTATCTAAATATATTCATTTATTATTATTCCAAAAAATCAAAATACACACCCATTTACCCTTATCAGGATTTTCCTTTAAAGAAATAAAAATAAACCAAAACCTTGAAAATGTGATTTTTTTAAGAAAATTATTAAGATATTTTAAATAAAAGAATAAAAATACTGCAGACTAAACATCTCTAATTTCAAGGGTCTGCGATTTAGGGTTCAAGTACAGTACAGACGATAAGCTCCATGGATTCCGCTGACGCTAAAAACCTTTTCGCCGCCGATAATTAGGATGCCGGACTTCAGGTACTGACTTTTCTCTACACGTATTTAAGTGATACTTCGCCTCGCGGTTGCTTGTTGTCATATTTTATCATTTGAGATTGTCTGTCTAGCAATTAGGGTTGCTGATTTGGAGAAGACAGTGATGTTTTTTCAGTAATGCATTAGGTTACTGTTATAAAATAGATAAAAGTTTTAATCTGTGAATACTCAAATGCTTACAAATTCAACTGTTTCAATTTGCTGCTCAGAAGGTATTTTGGCCAAATGTTTGTACTTGGTACTGTTTCCGTGCTACTTAGGTTATACTATGTGATGGTGCTTCAAATAGTTCAGTGGCTTGCCGGACGAGTAATATTTGTTGTTCCTTGATCTTATGATGGATGTTTTCATGTTGGGTCCAATACAATGCCCTATTTTTCTTAAGAATTTCAACTTGTTTAGCATTGTACTTTTAAATCAGAAAATTCATTTGAATCCTGTTGCTGGAAATTCCAAAACCACCATAATAATGAGTATTTCAACCATTATCCATGAGCATTTTAGAGTGCTGATTTGGTTTCTTTACTGGAGTGCTTGGAATAAATTTCAAACTAGAGTGTTCAGTGTTCGATTTCAAATAAATTTCAATATATATGCTGGTTAAATTTTGCTGCTGAAAAGTGTTAGTAGTAGTAGCTCAAGCCTTGTCAATTATTTTAGTATTTAATTACTGAGGCATGTACTTAATCTGAGCTTTATGATTGAATATCAGTTGAAAATGTCGAACAGCAAGTCGGATAAGAGGCAATTGAACGGTGAAGAAGAGGATGAAGAAGATGATGATGTCAATGACCTTGAAGCGTGGGAGCGGGCTTATAATGATGAGAGATCATGGGAATCTTTGCAAGAGGATGAATCTGGACTTCTCCGCCCCATTGATAATTTATCTCTCCAGCATGCACAGTATAGGCGACGTATCCGTAACCTCTCGTCTGCAGACACATTTGCTCGTATACAGAAAGGACTTATTCGATATCTCTACCTTGTAGTTGACCTCTCCAAGGTACTTGACCACTGTACCCATTTTTGAGTTGTTATTGCATATTTTTTATCAAAGTGGAAAGGCCTAATGAGGTAAAATATCGATGAACATGAATACCCAAAACGACTGTTCTTTATGAAAAGTGATGGTATTAGCTCAAAATGATTAATTGATTATGTGTGAAGGCTTTTTAGATGCTCGAGGGCTGACTATGTTAGATGGGATACATATCCTGCAATGGAAAATTTGTGTATGGTTGAAGCAATTAACTTATTAGCATCATCCAGATTCCAGACTGCTCATGGCTTCATATAGTTTAAGCAATTCAATGTTTAAAGAATGTAAAATATGGGGTTGTATGTTTGAAAGGTAGTTGATGTGGTTAATCATTTTATCGTAACATTTGTTCTGTTCACAAAAACCTATTTAAAATATTAAATATTCACCATAATTCTTGCGGCATCTAGAAACTGTGATTAAATTGCACTTGTTAGTTAGACTATTTGGACATTGATGATGGAATATAACTACTGTATAACTCTGTCATTATTATTCTGTGGTGTTTTATTGTTGTTTTGCTTTTGGTTTTTTTGCATTGTATAGTTTCCCACTTTCCCATCTGATTACTAATATTTTGTTTACTCATAATTCAATTAACAAGGCAGCTGGTGAGACTGACTTTCGACCAACTCGCATGGCTGTGATGGCTAAGTATGTTGAAGTATTTATTAGGGAGTTCTTTGATCAGAACCCGCTCAGTCAGATTAGTCTAGTTACTGTAAAAGATGGTATTGCTCATGACTTAACTGATCTTGGTGGAAGCCCTGAGGCTCATATTAAAGCACTGATGAGTAATTTGGGGTGCTCGGGGGATGCTTCTTTACAGAATGCTCTGGATCTTGTCCATGGCTATCTTAATCAAATCCCATCGTATGGTCATCGTGAGGTTTTGATATTGTATGCAGCTCTCAGTACGTGTGATCCAGGAGATATAATGGAGTCCATTCGCTCTTGCAAGGAGTCTAAAATCAGGTGCTCAGTTATTGGTCTCTCAGCTGAAATGTTTATCTGTAAATATCTCTGCCAAGAAACTGGCGGGTCGTACTCAGTGGCCTTGGATGAAGTAAGTTTATGATTATGTCGATGTCAAAAAATCATTCAATCTTATGTGGCATCATTATTCATTTCCTCATTTTTCTGCTTTAGATATTATTCAGATTAATTGCACTTTAATATTTTAATGTAATTGTTAATCATTGTTGCAAGTTGAACGATCAAGCTGGGACTTGTTTTGTTAATTTTTAACTTTTGTGCAAATATTTGTTTTCTGCTTCAGACGCACTTCAAAGAATTACTATTAGAGCATGCACCTCCTCCTCCTGCAATTGCAGAGTATGCTGTGGCTAGTTTAATTAGAATGGGCTTCCCACAAAGAGCAGCGGAGGGCGTAATCTCAATATGTTCATGTCATAGGGAAGCAAAAGTTGGCGGAGGCTATACTTGCCCTAGATGCAAAGCTAGGATATGTGAAGTTCCTGCAGAGTGCCGCATTTGTGGACTTACATTAGTATCTTCACCGCATTTGGCAAGATCGTACCATCATCTTTTCCCTATCACTCCATTTGATGAAGTCTCCCCTTCATTAAGTTATAAACCAGATATGGCTCGAGGAACATGTTTTGGCTGTCAAGTTAGCTTTCCAAAGCATGGTATGTGAAACAGTTGCTCATCTATCTTAAATATGTGTGCCTTAGACTTTCCTTATATAAATCAAACTTTTTATTTCAATTTCTGATATTTTTTATTCAGGAAACTATTCGAACAAGCCCAGCCTTTCTGTTGCTTGCCCAAAATGTAAACAAATCTTCTGCCTAGAGTGTGATATCTACATCCATGAAAGCTTGCACAACTGTCCTGGCTGTGAGAGCCTTAGACACTCAAGATAAATTTGAGTAACTACTGAATACTTGCTTCTGCGCAAATTTTGCAACAGTCACAAGGTGTCAAGTATCCCCATCTTTCTATTTCTACATCTGGGGTCATTCTATTTTTAGGCTGCTACACCGGGATCAATGTTGTATAACCTATTCAGACTGAATTCGAGGTTGGACCTGGAACTTCAGTGTTGGAAAATAACTATAGATTTCTAATTAAATTTACAGATGAAAGGGCTATCAATAGCTTTGTTATCTGCCTGAGGAGAGAACTCCACACTTCATGCAGCGGGCCAAAGCTTGGGCCGAGACTTGGGCTGGGAGGTGAGCAGCTGGACCAAGGCGCAAGACGTGCGGAGCGGAGCTGGAAAGAAGCGCGCGATTGTAATTGAATTGAACAGTATAAATAGGACCTGTGTAATTGTAATTGAACAGACTTGTATCACGAACTTTGTACCTTTCATTTCGATTCAATAAAATCTGCAGCTTCGTCCGGATCAGTGATCCCTGCGAGCTTGTTCCTGCAATTGATTCTCCGTTTCGACCTAGAATCGTTGCAATTGGTATCAGTTTTCCAGGCATCGATCGCTGCGACTTTGTTTGGTGATTTTGAATTCTGGCGAGGTTGACGTTGGCTGCACTTGCGAAGCAGATGGAGGATCGCGTAGGTTTTCTGGAACGTCAGTTTCAAGAACAACACCTCTTTCAACAACATCAACACGATCAGTTGCAACGGCAAGATCAAAAGCTGAATGATATGAGTGAGCAATTGGCGGAACTACTAACCAGATTACCTGCTCCACCTGTGCTTGTTCCGGTTCCTCCGATTGATCATCCGCCGGAAAATCCTGCACAGGTAAGACACCAGCACGTTCAGGAAGGTATGCCTCAACCTAGACCTCTTACGTTTAATCACGCATTGAATTTCCAGTATTCGATGGTACTAATCCTAGAATGTGGATTAAGAAGTGCAAGCGCTATTTCGATTTATGTAAAATAGCTGAGAATCAGAAACTCAACCTAGTATCCTTGTATATGATCGGTAAGGCTGAATCATGGATGCACAGTTACCTGAGTACACGAGGTAATGTTGAATGGGAGGAGTTTGTTGTTGATCTATGCATCAGATTCAAAGAAAATGTCGGTAGCACAGTAGTTGAGGAATTCAACAAATTACAGCAGAAGGAATCACTGGAGAATTACCTGGATTCGTTTGAAGATTTGAAAGGACTGATGCTGCAACGGAATCCACTCCTTCCTGATGCTTATTTCCTGGACAGCTTTATTGGAGGTCTGACTCCAGCTGTGAAGCCTTTTGTGCGTGCTTTAAAGCCTGCATCTATTTCTGAGGCTATGGAATTTGCTAGATGTCAGGAGGAAAGTTTACAGGCTACACGATTGGCTCTTAAACCTGCAATGGACAGGACTGGACTTAAACCTTATCCTCAACCTATTAGCAATTTCAACAAAGGCAGTAATCCAAACTACAATACCAAATTCATTCAACCTTTTGATAATCAGAAGGTGCAGGTGAAACCGGACTCCAATGCTAGATTTAAAAAATTGTCACCAGCTGAAATTGAGGAAAAAAGGAGGAAGAATTTATGTTTTACTTGTGATGAAGCTTATGTGCCAGGCCATAGATGCAAAGGAAAACTTTATAGTATTGTTTTGGTACCTTTGGAGCATGAGGATGAACCTCTTGAGAATATTGATGATCCCACTGATAATTGTTCTGAGCAAGAGTGCATTCCTGTGCCTGACCAATATGGAGAGGATCAGCCTTTAATTTCCTTAAATGCTATATCTGGTCAGCACTCATATCAGACAATGCGAGTGAATGGTAAAGCAGGAAACACTACTATTCACGTGTTAATTGACTCTGGGAGTACTCATAATTTTCTGGATGAACATGTAGCTAAGAAATTGGGATGTAAGCTAACATCTACTTATCCATGGGAGATATCTATTGCAAATGGAGATAAACTGATAACAACCAAGATGTGTAAAGGTTTTCAGTGTACCTTACATGGTGTGATTTTTCCATGGATGTTATGATTGTTCCCCTGGGTGGATGTGAGATGGTTTTGGGCATCCAGTGGCTCTCTTCCTTAGGCCCTATTGTCTGGGACTTTGACAAGCTGCTTATGGAATTCATGTATGAGACCAAAAGAGTGGTGATTAGAGGTACTAAAAATGGAAGCATTCACTGGATATCAGGGAAAGTAATGAATAATGAGATCAGGAAAGCAAAAAAGGAGTCTGGCCAACTGTTTGCCATATCTGTTCAGACCCAAAATATGGAGAAATTGCAGAGTTCTAACACCATACCTGTTCCCATTAAAGAAGTGCTTGAGGAATTTGCTGCATTTTTGCTGAACCTACTGCCTTACCCCCTGATAGAGAGCAAAATCACAGAATTCATTTATTACCTGGAACAAAACCTATAAATGTCAGACCATACAGATATCCAGTCATTCAAAAGGATGCTATTGAAAAGATAACAAAAGAAATGCTGGAGGCAGGGGTTGCCAGAATCAGCCACAGTCCTTTCTCTTCTCCTATTGTTATGGTTAAGAAAAAGGATGGCTCCTGGCGGTTTTGTGTCGATTACAGGGAATTAAACAAGCATACTGTCAAAGATAAATTTCCTATTCCTATTATTGATGAATTACTGGATGAGCTACATGGATCCTGCATTTTTTCAAAAATTGATTTGAGGTCTGGTTATTGGCAAATAAGGATGCACCCTGAGGATATTGAAAAAACAGCTTTCAGACACATGAGGGCCATTATGAGTTTGTAGTTATGCCATTTGGCTTGACTAATGCGCCCTCTACATTTCAGAGCCTAATGAATTCTATCTTCAAAGACTATTTGCGACAGTTTATTCTGGTTTTCTTTGATGACATATTGATCTATAGTCGAGATGTCTACAGTCATCAGCAGCATCTAAGGATAACCCTTGACATTCTACAGCAAAATAAACTTCTAGCTAAAAGGAGCAAGTGTACCTTTGGAGCAGAATCAATTGATTACCTGGGACATGTCATTTCTGCCCAAGGAGTGGCCACTGACCCCAGTAAGATCCAAGCCATGAAGGACTGGCCTAAACCTGCAAGTGTGAAAGAGCTTAGAGGTTTCCTTGGTCTCACTGGGTACTATAGGAAATTTATCAGAAACTATGGTATTATAAGCAGGCCTTTAACTGACTTATTGAAGAAGAATGCATTTATATGGAATTCTGACAGTGACACTAGTTTTGAGGAATTAAAGTTGGCTATGTGTTCTGCTCCAGTTCTGGCCTTACCCAATTTTGCAAAGCTGTTTGAAGTTGAAACTGATGCTTCTGATTTGGGAATTGGAGCTGTTTTAGCACAGGACTCCCATCCTATTGCTTTCATTAGCAAGGGCCTATCTGAAAAACATAAGGCATTGTCTACCTATGAAAAAGAATTACTGGCAGTTATTTTTGCAATAGAAAAATGGAAACCTTACTTGATTGGGAGGAAATTCTTGATTAAGACTGATCATTTCAGTCTGAAGTATTTGCTTAATCAGAGGGTCACCACTCCTTTTCAAAGCAAATGCTTACCAAAACTATTTGGGTTAGACTTTGAGATCCTATACAGGCAAGGAAAAGAAAACAGTGTTGCTGATGCTTTATCAAGAGTTACTGGAGCTGAACTAAATTCTATTTTAGTTTCTCAAGTTAGAACTGACCTGATGGACAGAGTGAGAAGCAGCTGGTGTATTCCTGAATTTGTTCCTGTAGTGGAAGAAGCTAAGAAGAATCCTACAGGACCCAACAAGGTTATTTGGCATCAGGACTCATTGTTGCGAAAAATAAATTGGTGATTGGACCTGATGTTACCTTGAAGCAGGATATTTGCTCCTTGTTACATGATTCTCCTGTTGGTGGTCATTCTGGTTTTCATGCCACTTACAAGAGGATCTCTCAGCTTTTTTACTGGAAGCACATGAAAAAGGATATCAGATTATGGATCAAAAATTGTACTATTTGTCAGCAAAACAAATCTGTTCACAGGGCCCCTGCTGGTCTGCTACAGCCCTTACCTATACCTGATGCTATTTGGACAAATATCTCGATGGATTTTATAGAAGGATTACCAAAGTCTAGAGGGAAATCTACTATTATGGTTATTGTTGACAGGCTCAGTAAATATGCACATTTCCTATTACTTGCGCATCCTTTCAAGGCTTCTGATGTGGCGCAGCTTTATTTTGATAATGTGTTCAAACTTCATGGTAATCCTAAGTCCATTGTTAGTGACAGAGATAAGATCTTTCTAAGTCATTTTTGGCAGGAACTTTTCAAATTACAAAAGGTGGAGTTACTGATGTCTACTGCCTATCATCCCCAAACAGATGGGCAAACAGAAGTTGTCAATAAATGCTTAGAGACTTATCTAAGGTGTATGACAGGTGAGAATCCTAAGGAGTGGGCTAGATGGATACCTTTGGCAGAGTGGTGGTATAACACCAACTTCCATTCTTCAATTGGCACCACTCCTTATGAGGTGGTGTATGGCCAGCCTCCTCAGGTCCACTTGCCTTACGTAGCTGGTGACAGCCCTGTTGCTCACGTGGATAGAAGCCTGCAAGCCAGAGAAAATTGTATCAAAATGTTGAAATTCCATTTGAAGCGTGCTCAAGACAGAATGAAGAGCCAATGTGACAAGCACAGGACTGATTCTCAATTTGCTATTGGTGATCTTGTCTATGTCAAGCTACAGCCCTATCGTCAACAATCTGTGGTGCTCAGGAATTCTCAAAAGTTATCTGCTAAGTACTTTGGTCCTTTCCCTATTATGCTCGAATTGGGGAGGTGGCTTACAAGCTTGAGTTACCTGCTCATTCCAGGATTCATCCTGTCTTCCATATATCTCAGCTTAAGAGGCATCATGGTCCGGCTCCTCTTTCCAGTTCATTGCCGGCCATTGATGCCAATTTGCAGATAAGCCCTGTTCCTGTTGCAATAATTGATAGAAAATTAGCTAAGAAAGGAAATGTTGCTGCTGTCTATTTTCTTGTTCAATGGTCAGATGGCTCGGAAGAGGATGCTACCTGGGAGTGGTCGGAGGATTTTGTGCGCCGTTTCCCTGACTTTCCGATTGATGCTGGCGGCGATGGTGCAGCGGGCCAAAGCTTGAGGGCAAGCTTACTCTCAAGGGGGGTGGAGTGCAGCGGGCCAAAGCTTGGGCCGAGACTTGGGCTGGGAGGTGAGCAGCTGGACCAAGGCGCAAGACGTGCGGAGCGGAGCTGGAAAGAAGCGCGCGATTGTAATTGAATTGAACAGTATAAATAGGACCTGTGTAATTGTAATTGAACAGACTTGTATCACGAACTTTGTACCTTTCATTTCGATTCAATAAAATCTGCAGCTTCGTCCGGATCAGTGATCCCTGCGAGCTTGTTCCTGCAATTGATTCTCCGTTTCGACCTAGAATCGTTGCACTTCACTAGTCTAAGGCTGCCATTATATGATGATGTGTTATTTCAGTTTAAAGTCACTTCAATTAGTTAGTAGTATAATCAAGTTGCCAGCACAATGGAAAATTCTAGAATGCAAGTTCAAGTTGATTCTTCTGTTCTCATAAGATAATGATAATTTCTGCTTGGTATTCAGTTTTGGATTAAATTCTTGACATAAGATAATTATTCAACACTTTTACTACAAAATGTCTTCTTCCACGGGCACTAGAGTGCCAAGTAAAAGTGACACCAAAAAGAACTTGAGCAGAGACGAATCCTGAGGACTGTGATAGGTTTACTGCAAACTGATGCGATCAAGGCTTTCAGAGACATACCGCATCCTAGGTCTCACCTCAGGATCCAGTTCTGTGCAGTTGAGTGCAATGTGGAATGCAGCAACAACTTGCTTTTTTGCATAGACCTCGTGGAACAGACTGGGATCAATGATTTCTGACATTGGGCGTTTTTCACGAAAAACTTTCCTGACAAAGCTTTCTAATTCATCTTCATTGTTTTCAGGCCCGGCATCCGGCATCTTACCAGTCAATATCTCCAAAAGTATGATTCCGAAGGAATATACATCACATTTCTGTGTGAATTTGCTACCCGAATACCTTGTCTCTGGGGCTGAATAAACAACTGATGTTCCCGGGACTTTTAGACCCTTTAGGATGCTGTGGTTCAGATTTTGTTGCTTCAGGGAGGTGATGGAGATCTTGGGTGTTCCAGAAATAAGACGAGTCAATCCAAATCCAGAGATGTAGGGATGTAAATCATCTCCGAGAAGGATTTTTGATGACTTTAAGTTGCCATGTACATATTTGTGAGGGTTTTTCTCATGGATGTGCGCCAAACCTCGTGCAACGCCTTGGGCAATTTTCAACCTTGAAGCCCAAGGTAGTATTGGTGATGGACTAGACGAACCTCCTGAAAAAGAAGACCACAAGCAAATGCTCAAAAACTATATAAAAACATGACTAAAGACATGCATCATAAATTCACAGAAGCAATTTCAAAAGTTATGCAAACTAAGAAATGCATACCATGTAAGGCTGTCTGCAAACTCCCATTGTTAACAAAATCGGAAACCAGCAGTTTCTCATCATTGGCATAATAATAAGCTCTCAACCTCACCAAATTCGGATGCTGCACTTTCCCTATCGCCTCCACCTCCGCCGCAAACTCCTTAAACTTCCACACATTATCATTCTCGCTTAGCCTCCTAACCGCCACCTGCGCTCCACCTCCACACACCACCTTGTACACAATCCCACCTTTACTTTTCCCCAACACAAAAGCAGATGCTCTTAGCAAGTCCTCTAGCTCCAAATTAAACCCTTCATCCAAAACCACAAATTTACCATTCTGCCCTTCATCATAAGTCATAGGGTCCTCCAACTCTACCTTATTTGGAGACATTTTACCGATTTTACCCTCGTCGTTCTTGCCGCTCCACCGACGTTGCTTTTTGTTGAATATCCAGACGGAGATTGACACGGCGGCGACGACGATGGAGACGCCGGATATGATCGGAACCGCCATCGTAACGACCGTTCCGGTCTTACTCCGACTTGAATCTGAAACATCTCCCTCCTCCGCCGCGATCGGTAGCTTAGGGTTTGCAGCTGAGAGAGGGTTCTCCGTCGACGAATTGATGGACCGATCTCCATCCTCCGGACATCGATTTCGCAACGGGAATCCACAAAGTCCAGGATTGCCAGCGAAAGCTGTCGGACCTTGGTTCAGCAATGATCCGATCTGCGGAATCTCACCAAACAACTTATTATGCCGGAGATCCAAACTCACCTTCATCGGAAACTTCCCATAAGACGCCGGAATCCGACCTTCAAACTCATTACAAGACAAATTCACAGTCCCTACAAGACCATTCAGATCCGCTAGTCTCTCCGGCAACGTTCCATTAAGCCGATTAGAAGAAAAGTCAACGCTGGTCAAACACGTCAACGATTCAATCCCAATCGGAATAGGTCCGGTAAGCAAGTTACTAGAAAAGTCAACGCGAGTCAACGAAGTAGCATTAAATAATCGAGGTGGTATAGTTTCGTAGAAAGAGTTGTTACGTAAAATGAGGATTTGGAGGGAGTTCAAAAGGCCGAGTTCCGAAGGAATGTATCCAGTGAGTCCTAATGAAGGAAGCAAGAGTTCCGTAACGCGAAGATTGACGCATTTAACGCCAAGCCAACGACAGGGGTTAGGGTGATAAGGTGACCATGTTTTGAGTGTTTTTGTTGGGTCTGTTGTGATTGCGGATTTGAGTGCGAGGAGTGCGAGGCCTTCTGAGTTTAGGGAGTGGGATTGTGTAGCTTGGATGATGAGGAATGTGGCAAATGCAAACAAGTTGATCAGAGCCATTGATGAAAAGGGGTAATCTAAGATTCTTAGAGCAGATGGATTTAGTGCAACGAGTGGTTGCAGGGAGATTGTTGAGGGAGGAAGATGAGGAATTTGAAATGGCTATGGGGAGGTCCAGTTGAGGGAGCATCAATAATGGTTATAGTCAGTGGAGTGAGGCTCCGATTTCGAGGTCAACAGACATATTTTTTTGAATTTATGACGGTTTTACCCTTGGAAGCCGGAGTATTTACATTGCTGATTCGTGTAACTATCAGTTTCCTCTCTTATTTTGAATCTCAATTCAATTTTACTCCATAACAAATGTCATTCAGATTAAGATGTTGATTCTTTGGTATAACTATATGCACCGGGCTTCGATACAAGATATAAATGCCCTCAATTTTGGAAGAGGATATAATTAGCGGTCTTTTAATAATTTAAACAAAATGATCAAAAAGTGTGAAGACTCCCGGTGCATCGGTCATTTTTGTACAATAAATGACCTCTCGCTATTAATGGAGAGTAATTGAGATCAGATTGTAGAAAGGAAGTAATAGAACAGTAGCTATTTTGCTCAAGCATTGTTGCTTACAATGCCTTATGCAATAAATTACCTAAGCAGCTGTTGATGTTTTGATACTTAATTCGAATATGTTGTGTTTGTACGTGGTTCAGCTGTTTCAATGATGGTTGATGGTTGATTAATATTGACTTTGAACCAATCCTTACTCGCTTCCTTCTTCTACATCATCGATGGCCATCAGTGATCCAAATACAAATGGGCGTCGATCGGTTCTTTAAAACTTATGTAAAACATCCACATCTAAATGGTTTGTACTCGATTTTGGAAGAGCAGTCCATGGAGGAGGAAGTAGTAGTCACACTTCCTTACTCTTGTTGTTTTATCAGATGAAGTTAAGGTTCATGCGTTACATGTGTGTACGCACACGTGTCATATAGATATGATGTTGGACACGTGTGTCCCCTGTCCGAATAACGTGTCGATTTTGGTGATCTCTAATCTACTTTCCAATAATTAATTATAAAATATCTACAGCACAAAATGGTACGATGCTTTGTTGCTTGTACTGTAGTGATAGATATAGCACAAGAAAGGAGCAGTTGTTATATTCTCATCTTCTTTATAAAACTGCTACAAGTTTTCTCCAACTCAAAACCTCCTGTTTTTCTAATTCACCGGAGACGCTGAAATGGGAACTGCAACGTTTGTTGAAGTCATACTTGCGATATTGCTTCCTCCTGTCGGGGTCTTTCTCCGATTTGGTTGTGGGGTAACTCTTTCAACTCTTCCTTTGATTGTTTATTGTTCATTAAATTTCACAAAAATCGTCTCAGATGATTAGACAAACAAAGTTGTTGTTCTGCATGTCTGGTGCTCTCACATCTGAGATCAGAGACCAATTGAAGTGCTTGGTGAAATAAAGGTGTGAATTTTGCAGATTGAGTTTTGGATATGTTTGTTGCTGACAATATTGGGATATCTACCTGGAATCATATATGCCCTCTACGTCTTGGTTGGATAAGTAACTCCACACTTCATCAGCAGCTGCACAGCAAGAGCAATATGATGTGTTCGAATTCTGTTTTCATCTTGTGAATGTAATCAAACATTTGGAAGCTTTTTCTGTTTGTGTGTGATGGTCTAGTGTTTTGTACTTTTGTTGCATTTGTCAATTTCATCCATCCAATCTTTATGATCAATTGAGATACAAACTGACTCTGCTTCATATGTATGAATACACATTTTAGTTATCAGTTGTCAATGAGGCTTGTATTGGACACAGTACAAAAAGCATTCAGATTTTGTGTCTTTAACAACTTAAATACTTGCTCCTGTATTTATGTTGTTTTATGTTTCATGTCATATATATCTTTATCATTACAACATACTTCAACAGATGGCAGTTGAAAAAAATAACGGCAAACAGAGAACCTGCAAATAACCGTCTTTAATAGATACTTGGCTAATGCACTAATTAGTGTTGCAAACAAATCATGAAATGGGAAGACAAGAGCAGCCTACCCAACAAAAAGAAACTAATGCCAAGTTGAGGCTTCCAACTATTTCTAAAGCAACTATACCACTGGCTGGCTGGCTGCTGCTACCATCGTCGCCCTATTTACCAGCACAGCTAACCAAAGCTACAAATTTACAGATTAAATACCATTTGGATTGCAGTCAGGACTCAGGAGTCACTATGACAGGTGGAAAGAGCCCTGTCCTTCATGGATTGCGTATAAAAGCTTTTCTTTCATTATTTCCTGCAAACACATTTTTGTACTTAACGAATAGTTGTTGTTGTCGTAGGAAAATCCAAAAAAAACAAGCACACTAGCGTTACTCACTTTTGATGAGTAAGGGGGTAACTTCAGATAATGTGCACAGGTCATTGCACTAGGGAGCTCCGCATCCACAGAATTATCAGAGTGCTGGCCGGCAACAATGTAAAGTGTTATATGCTAATTTGACCAAGTCGGCGTGTGAATTCTGAAATACTAGAAAAGTCTACAACCTTTCTAACAATGGTCAGTCTTGGATTGAGAGATGCTAAGCCTCCAGGAGGAAGTCGAGGAGTCCCTGTGACAAATTGCACGAATGCTCGTTGCTGATCACGGTCCAATTCTTGAAGCAGTTCGAGAAGCTGGGCATCAGCACACAGAGAAAAAGTTAAAATATCTTCAAGTTCATACTAGTGATGGAAAAAGGGGAGACAACAAACATTGATGATAGGAGGACTGCCAGCAGTGTATCCATGGTCAAACTTCACATGATCTAAAAGCTCGTCAGGGTGCTGCAAAAATATAGAAGTCAATTTTTCAAGAATAAAATAAGCAATCTCTTCAATTTATTTACCAAGAGCGGTGACTAATATTGACATACAGCAATAAAACATTGCTCTCCACATAGCAGTCGCTCTAGCTCCTCCTCGTTGAAAATTTGAGTGCGTTCAATTGGGAAGACCTAGAAATAGAGGAAACTCAATAACCCTTAGCAGAAAAGTCAATGAAAATTGAATCATCACCTATTGAAATCAAAATATCTTCCAGACAGAATCATGAAAAGCTGGGTGTTTCACGAATCACATTACTATAGCAAGGAAAAGGTAACTATCCAAGATACCAAAGAAAAATCTCCTGAACGCCCATGCAGTTACAAACAAGTCCTTGACATAAATAGACTAAATTACACACGCAGAACGACATGTTTATAACCTCATATTGTCGCTCTACTGCATCTCCTAAGGCATTATATGTAAACTAGATAAACTTACAGTAGCAGCCATATTCAATTTCTTAATATTCAAAGCCACCCATTTTCTTCATCTGACTCAATATTCAATTTAAGATAACATATCCTGGTAACACATGTTGCCGTTTACTGTAACAGAAATAAATTTGAAAACCAGCTTACAAATATACATAAATAAGAACCTGATTGAATCCAGCCTTAAAAGCCTCCACTTGTCTGCGGATTCCAGAATGTAAAGTGGCATCCTCTACAAGTGATACATAATCCTCCAGATTATCCATAGTGACCTAAGGAGGAAAAAACTGTATTACGAACTCCACATTTTAACGAAACATTAAAGTTGAAAAACTACCACTAACCATCTCATTATATCTTTTTGGGTGAAGAATGTAATCAGGATAACCAGGTAATGTAAAGTCAAGGGTAAGCTCTTCAATTTCGTATTATGGAAGCTTGCTGCCATCTTGGAGGTAGAACTTTCTCTGGAGTCCAAGGTCTGAACAAGGTTCTTCTTGGAGACCGCTTTGAATTTTAGCAGAGCTTTACCTAACTCAGGATCAAATGACTGAATATCATATAAATCCAGTTTCTGCAGCAAGATAGTGAGAACACAAAATTTGTTAGTGGAGGTGTACTCGTTCATATACCATTGTTGATGTTGAGCCAAGTAGTAAAATGCAGTACCTTCCCGAGGATGATTTTATAGAAGGCTTTAGACAAGTGAAGATCTAAGACCCTTCCATCATGTAGAGCTTTGGCCACAATCTGACCCAGAAGGGAAAAGTTTTTAATGACTTCAGAAAACAGTGCCTCATATGACCCATTGTTCAAATAGTTCCATGGACGTGGAAAAAGTCCGAAACGGGACACCAGAAATCCACCTACTTCTCCAGCATACTGCATGAGACTATCCTCCCTCCACATGCCCAAACCATGCCTCTGAAACTCATGGCTGACTAGTGTATAGAACTCTAGCGTAGGACCAAGACCAGTGCCAACTTCATTTTCAAATTCTATCTCAATGGAAGCTTTATGATTAGTATGTTGATTCATCAATTTGGAGGCAGACTCAAGGATTTGATCTCGTATAGCCAAGAATTTCTTTCGCGGCAAGCCACTGGAACTTGTTCTCCTCTCAACAGGATCGCTTGAACTGGTACGAGAGTTTCCATAAGGTACGCCTTTTGACTGACAAACTACTGATAAATGGAAGTATTTGCATCTCGCATCAAATGCAAATAAAAATGGGCATGACACTACAAGATGATTCCACCACGAAGGCATCCCTCCACATTAAAAGCTGCAGGATCCTGCATCTGTTGTTCCAGTTTTTCAGTCAGTCTGCTGTTAACAAACTCTGTTTGCGGGACTGAAGTTCCATGTGCCAAATTATTCAGTTCCTCTACTTTCCCATCAGCTGAATCATGTATTTGCTCCTGGCATAATAAACTAGGTATGTTCCTGTTCATGCATTCCAGGCTTTTAATAAGATACAAGAAATCTCCCGCAGGCCTTATTTGATCCATATCTGAGATGATTTTTGGATCAAACATCTTGAGAATAACAGAAGGACATAGCCAAGATGGCTCTAATTTTTTTTCATTCAGATGTGCCTCAGTTTGACTGCACTGATTTAATGAGCTTCCTTCACAACTCAATGCTTTTTTATATGTTATAGTGTAGACACGAGTCCAGAACTTGTTACTATTAACAGAATCATAGCCTGGCTTCATCTGCTGTTGAAGGACAGCTTGATATAAAGTAAGACCCAGGTCCAGATGTTGATCCCCAATATAGAGTGACAAATTTGGCGATGCTTCATTTTTGGTTAAGATTTAAAACATTGGTCTTGCACAGAAACTGGTATGTGAGATTCAGGTTGTCTGAATACCTAATGCCAAAATCAAATACATTAAAATAATACCACGGTATATCATATATGTACAGAAGTATAGGAGATTATATTCAATACTACATTTTATTCATGTCTACCACGGTCTCAGATTCTAGTCTCTTTAAAGACATCATGAGTTAAACCTGGAGTTTTTTCCCTATCCTATTATTCCAAAGATTTCTACTTATCTTTTTCCAGTATGCTTCATACATAATTTAATCTTCGTTTGCATCTCATAGACCACAATAAAGGTTAATTGTATACATCAGTGAGCATTAGAAAAAGGCAAGTTAAATGGAATCGCATTCTTAAGTACACTTTACGCAACTAATAGGTCAATGATTTTGAATAGATATGCCATATAATTCCCAACACAGCCTCAGCAAAAAATGAGTTATGGTTATGTGTTTCATATTGCAACATAAAATTGTTTCAATGCAAAACACAAAATGTTCAGACTGCAAATAGGATAAACCTTTATATAAAAAGAGGAACTAAGTTGATGCATAAAAGAGAAAATAAAAAACACAAGCGACAATATAGAGAACGCTTGTAAATAAGATTACACAGAGTTTCTCTTTTGTCCTGCACCAAGGATTTTCTAAAAAGAAAGCACTTGCCAGTTGCAGAGTGTGGTCTCCCAAAGATGATCAAATTA
Organism: Sedum album; assembly: GCA_006409495.1. Classification (NCBI taxonomy): domain Eukaryota; kingdom Viridiplantae; phylum Streptophyta; class Magnoliopsida; order Saxifragales; family Crassulaceae; genus Sedum; species Sedum album. The sequence goes on from QZGG01000019.1 coordinate 97,670, forward strand.
CGATCAAGGGCATCACCGCAAAGAACCATATTATTATTGATTATACATTTATCAAGATTCACACATATACATCCTTACCACGCATGCAAATCAGAATTAATGTCAGAATTTAAAATATGCACGAAGTAAGAGAATCAAGATAACTTCTAACTGAAAAGCATATGAATACCTGGTTTCCAAGACAAACATCCAAGTTCTGCACTGAGGGTAACTCAGCATTCTTCATGCTATCAATTTCCATGTTATCTGCGGCATTCCCTTCAACAACCCTTCCCCCTGTGGATACATATTCCCTTTCAACATCAGCTTGTCTGGTTGACTCAATACTCTCCTTATTTCTGATGCTAACTTTGGACCATAGATGCTCTTCAATGGATTTTAAAGACGCAAATGGGTCAACAGGGACATTCCGGGGCAGAAAATCACATAGTGTTTGATCATCCTCTCCTTTCACAAATTGAACTTTAAAAGTTGGGTGCATAATATATCTCGCTTCGGGAATTACAGCAAGGGAACCACGTTGTTTATATGGCTGGCCCAAAATGACTGGAAAGTTCTCCACTGTGGATAAAGCATTTTGAAGTTTTCGTACCAAATTTAAGACAGGCGGATCTCCTGAGGGGTTGTCAATCAGACGTATAGATAATTTAGCAAACGTCTGAAATCTCCTATCTACTTCTGAAAAATAAGTCGATGTAGCATCATCATTTGGGTCTTTACTTATATGCGTTCCATGTGATAAAAATGTCAGTAATGCTTTTACGATTCCACTCTCTATGAATTCAAAGGTGGAGACTGGTTCAGAACCATCTAACTTCTTCAATATAATTGTCAAAATATCTTGTAAATCCTCACAAGTTCAGGGAGACTGTCGTCTCTTAATCTGAATCCAGCTAGAAGCTCAGTTAGCTTACCAGATAAACTCTTCAGTTCATGATGAATTTCGGTCATTTTTCCAGAAATACTTCGTTCATCGGGAAAAAAGTCAAGCTTTATCTGTTTAGCCAAATTAATAATAGAATCCTGTTTGAGTTGCACGGGCTGTTTCCAGATGACTGACCAGGGCTCAAAGCATAACACAAGCATCTACCACCCTCTGATCGATGAGCCCACTGACTCTGTTCAGTTGGCATCCTAGTTCCATCTATAACTGGAAACAAGAACTGTGAAGATAGTTGTATCTGAAACAAGGCCTCAAGAGCGAAGAATACTCCATCCTTAGTAAAGGAGGTCATAAAGTAGTCAGATTTCTTTTGCAAGATTATCTTAATAATCTCAAGGGCTAGCATCAACAGATGATGGTCCTTTCTTGTGAACACTCCCGCTAAGAAGCTGTCATATATAAATACAAAAAAATTGTAGTTAGGGTTGGTACCTTGCATCTTAGAAAAAATGTAACTATATTTACCTTGAAATTTTCAAATCCTTGAACAATTCCAGAAGCCCTTCAGGCTCACAAAAGTATGCCAGCTTGTAAATGAAAGATAGGCAACCATAGGAAATGTGCATATCAGCGCCCATATTTACCACCTAAAGAGAACATCAGGGGTTGGTGACAAAGACTTCAAACGCTACTGAGTGATAAAAAGTGACAAATGCAGAAAACAAAGACCTGTATCAAAGTGGGAAGGGTATCGATTCCCAACTTCCGTAGAATATCTGGGTGACCTACTAGATAAGACTTTTTGGCTGAACACATAGCAGCATTTTGGTCTTCATCCAAATTCGGTAGGAGCTCGTTGAGTAACTTCAGAACTTCCTGCATCTGAAGCTGGCAGTTTATGACATATCATGCTAATATTATCAAGTGCCGTATCTCATAAATAAAAAATAATCAATTAAGAGGAACAAAAAAAATGATTTGAACTTTCATTCACCAAGATCACAATAAGAAGTTCATTATTTGATTCTGGCAACACCACGATCACAGCAAGAAGTTCGATCTTCTATTGTCAAAAATATTTGTCTCTATCATAACGCGTCACACCATGAAGACTGTGCATTGTGTGATTATGCCGTTGAACGTCATTGATTAATACACAAGCAATGAGTTCAGAATGAACATTAATTATCAATTTAAAATATTTTTGAGCTTCCAAAATCGAAATATAATGCTTCAATCAACTGAAATGATGCCAGACCCTATACTATTTATAAAAAATTCAAAGTTTAGTGCAGCATAAATACCTGGTTGTAATGTCCCCCGCTAGCAACAATGTAAGGAATACTAAAAGAATAACAGCTAGAGCATAAGATATCCTTAGTGTTCTGCTTATATTATGCTCAAACAGAGACATAAAAGCCACCAATGAACCACAAGCAAGTTTGGAAAGCAATCCAATTAAGCCCTGCAAAAATATGAGAAGATAACGCTTCATGAACAAAGACTTATAAATAGAGGCATTAAAACTATACACAAGTTCGAGAATATCACATACTGTATAGGTTGTCTGGGATAATGCAGCTCGACTTGATCGACTGTTCATGTCGATTATTGTATAATCTGATTAATCCCACCTTGCTTACAGATCTCATCGAGCAACTCAGCGGATTGGCTGAACTGAGCTGTTATTTTTATCAGGCATGTTGCCCCACTTTCAACTACCTACGATCACCAGAAAGAATATGACGATTCATCATCAGTCTATTAGGGGAACCAAAAACAGAAAGTGAACTTCTTTAAGTAAAACAATGAAAACTGAAGGTAAAATGGGAACTAAACCAACAATATATAGTGCCCTATACCTGCTGATCCTCGTACATGATAAAACCACATAATTTGGGAAGTGCCTCAACGAGAGATAAAGGGAACTGGGATGGGAGCTTCCTACATATATTTACGACAATGGAGAGTGCAACTCTCTGATGTGATAAAAATAAAAATTCGCGTGAGATGAAAAGCAAGTAAGAACTTCGGTAGCTGTGATTTTGAAATGCTATGAATTGGCACCAACAGTTCTGATTGCAACTGTGCAACACGAGATACCTGAACGCTAGTAGAGAAGAAGTCTATGTACGTCAAGGAAGCCATAATAACCCCAGACTGTAAGCATGCCAGTGGCTGGTCATGAGAAATTTTCTCTAGCGCTTGAAGACACTGGCATTGTCAATATGAACTGAGTTAGTTAACTAGGCTACATAGAACAACCTCAACGAATAATTTCATCTTAATTAGAGCAAACAACAATGATTGCAAATATTCCACCTGTTCTGCAACATCCAAATATTCGATGGCAATCAGTCTTTGACATAAAGCAGGAACAGCTTCATGCCTGATAAAGAGTGCTACAGCCCGAGGAAAGACATCACAAGTGTATGTGATAGCCCGAATAGCAAACAACATTATATTTGGGTTGGTTTCGTGCTTTGCCAACCTCACAAGGATTGGGGCGACTGATGTAACCAACACAGAGCTAAGCAAGTGCCCATTTAAGAAGGACAGCTGCTCACATAGATTTGTTAAAGCAGCCAACTGCTCAGATTCATCAATATCCTGATTACTGAGGTCTGATATTACTTTAGATAGCTTAGCCAACTGATCCGAAGAATGACTCTGCTGGTACGCAGCAAGGTAACTCGTTTCTTGTTCACTGCCCTCATCGTCCGATCCTTCAGAATCATCTGACCCATAAGTCGGATTATTTTCTGAGTAGCTTGTTCCCATCGCATCTGTGTTCATGTCTCCACTATGAGGCTCAGACACAATCAAGCTTACAGAATTCCTAGATGTTTGGCTTTGACTTGGATTCTCTGAGCCAGACGCATCTCTTCCAAATGAAGAACAAGCTCTTTTCTCCACTGGAAGCTCCCCAACTTCTGACCTCTTTTGACCACGACTCTCCATCAAATTGAGAATCGTCCTTCACTTAAATTAACCCAAACTGTTAAACAAATCCTAACAATAGAAACACAAACAGTACAACAATCAAAATAGAAACATTACCACCACAAACTTAACACCCAAAACAAACTTACAAGCCATATCATTCAATCTCACGTAGGTACATCCTTGCCGCAATCCTCAAACTCAATTAGTCTATACTTCTCAACAGACTAATATCCTATCGAAAAGTACCAAACAGGCAGCATATATACATTACACATTCCTAAGAAGTAACAAATCCAGCTCAACTCAAACAAACCATCCAAAATAAGAACACCATCAATAAACAATATTGACTAACAAAAAAACATCAACAAAACACCTAAACTGCAAAAAAGAGGCTTCTTTAACATTGAAAACAAACATCAACACCAAGTCACCGACCCACACGATCAACAACAACATCAAAAAAAGCACAGCAAACATTGTTTTCAGGTAATAAAAAAATACCCAAAATCGATGATTGAAAGCAGAGGCGATCGAGATTGGCGATTTAGGGGTTTGCGGTGGGATTGATTGATTTTATACTGTTGATGTGTACAGATTGCAAAACGTAGGCTTTGGGATTTTGATGACGAAAGAAGAACGCAAATTTTACGAGTAATTAGTTTTTAAACTAATAGTGTTTAATTAACATTTAAACTATTGTTATAATAAGATAAACTAAAACCACACGTAACTAATAATAATTAAAAATAAGGATATGACTTGAAGTTTCTCCTTTATTTTTGGAAATGGGTTATGACTTTCTCTTTTTGAGATTTTCCACTATTAAATAAAAAATAAATAAAACTTTATTTTTTTATTACAATGAATACATTACGAGGATTACAGTTCATTATGAAAATCCTATCATTCATTACAACCTATTGCATGAACTTGAAATCGAAACTATTACATCACAATTTTGTGAGAAGTGTTCCTCCCTTATGGGAGGGCTTTTCCCTTCCTTTCGCCTTGCGCGAGAAGGCCTTTTCCCTTCCTCACGCCTCGTGTGAGGAGGCACGTTGTTGTTCTACTCTAGCAGACTTTCCTTGGAGGTTATCCTTCCTTACTTTCACCCTCGGATGTGGGGATTGTTCGATTCATTGTACTTGGAGATGATCATGTGAGCGGAGAGACGTATCATGCGCTTCAAATGGATACATGCTTGTCGATGATGGTTGGGTGAAGGCGTCAGTTATGACCAGTGCTCCAATTGAGTAGAATAGATGATTCGTATGTAAGAATTGCCTGAATAAATGTGCCCATTATAACCGCTTATAAAAAAGTATAGCAGCTATTAATTATGATTTATTATTTGATTTAAATTATATCTTAATTTATGAAGTTTTGTGATGTTGATCATTTGATTGCTCTTTTATTTAGTATATACGTCGTTTAGATTAGTCAAGAAGTAATTGTGTATTCGTAGAAGGGGTTTAGGTTCTTGATTGATCAAGAGCGCTCAGATTAGTCAAGAAGTTGGAATGAATCGTGTAAGCAGAGCAGAGAGACATGCGTGCGTAATGACTAATACATACTTGTAACCACCGTTATCAAAAAAAAGATGTAACTGTCTACTCCAATAAAAATATCAAGCATCTCTTAATAGTGTAATATCTTGATTGTTCTTTCGAAGTAGATTTTTGGTCAGATAATTGATCGGAGGAATTGTCTGATGTCAATAATTTCTTTTCCTTTTATTTGAACTTTAAAAGTCATGAGTGCTTGTCTTACTTATAGTTCGATAACGTCGTTAGGGTGCCAAATAGAGGAACTTTAAAATTTATATGCTTATTGTTAAATATTATTTAAAAAGATCTAACTATACTTACATCTTTAAGAATCAGTACTGCACCTTGTCAAAATTTTGGGCATGGAGACTTTTCTCCATAAGCGAACTAAATATGTAGCAGTGCATTCGACCTATTGGATCTTCAAAACTGCATCGAAATCCATTATTTTCCGCTAGAAGATTTAATCTTACCACCATAATGACCACCTACAAAACTATAAACAATACTGGGGTTGATATAATTCAATATATACTTACTTTCTTGATCATCTTATCGGGTATTCTGAGAATAGACATCACAGGAGTGCAGTCTTCCTCTCAGAAAGTCTCTAACTGCAATCAAAGTAGAATTTTGCAGTTGTCCATGCATATTCATCTCAATCTGGCGTAATCATTCGCTCTCTATACTTTTTGTAAAGCTCATTTCTATTTGCTCTCAGTTTTCTTACCTCTATTAGACATGACTATAAGGTATGAAATTCAGTACTTTAATGTAAAGCAAGAACTTGTGCATCTTACACTTACCAATCATCAAGTATTTATAGAAAGAATGTATCAGTTTAATAAATTATTGTTTTTACATAATTTTTCAAAAAGTTATGTATTATCATTTTACTAATTTATCCGCCGGTAAACTGCCTCCAAACCGCCGGTACCCATTGTAGATTCGTCGATATTCCATCGAGAAATCGTCGAACAACTATGGACGACCTTCCGATGAAGTCATTTTTAATTGAAACAGGCCCCAATGAAGTCATTTTTAACTGCAAAACCTCAATAATGTCTATAGTTATATTTAGAGAACCTCATTATTAGTAAAAACATGTTTTAAAATGTCTAGTTAGTATTTTTGGTTGAGGCCCGTACTCGAGATGAGCCGTCTTACGCTACATATTCTTCATGATTAATTTTAGGATTTTCTCAGTTCAGTTCATTTCAATTATGTCCGGTTATAATACGGAAACATTTATAGTTACATCGTAGCCAATTTCAGCTATAGAATTTTCTAATTTAGTGTCATATGGACCTTGCGGTCCTGTTTGGTTCAGTGAACTTAAAAAAAGGAGAGCTTTATGCTTTGTTTTGTGTTGAATTTTCTGATTGGAATGATCACCAGGATCTGCAGCTAAGTGCAACGCTCACTGTCGTTGTCTTTGTAGTTAAAGGCATAACCTTTATTGTAAAGTATATAGTCTTGTAATAATTCGAAGTATGGTACTATGGTTGGTGTCGAAGCTTATATATGAAACAAACTAGCAACACTAAAAGGAACATCAAAATATTCGAAGTGTCATTGTTAGTAGTGAAGTGACTGCAAATACGCGTGAGACTAACTGTTGCGATTGAAATGGAATATGAGATTCCTTGATTGTAAAGTTTCCACATTTTTAAATACAAATGAATTATGCATGCTTTTTCCAACTGTAAGACTGGGCCGACTATTGGGCCATTTATCTCATGTAAAGCCTGCCTACTTCAGGTTCTATTGCCTTGTACCTCTTTCACAGCTTTCTTGCTTTTGGTTCAGGTGAAAATGGCTTCAGAAATTTACAGTGTTATTTAATCTAACTGTATGTATCTTGTGCTTTGCATAACCAATACATTTTTAATTAAAATACATGGACCACACAACTTATAGAACTCAAAAGCCTAAAGTGATGGGAATAACATGTCTGTGGCCCATCTCCAATTATTGCACAACGCTTAATTGACATCAATGCACTATCATGTATAACTGCTGCATATGTGCATTTGTTTACTTAAAAGAGAAATTTGTTTCTTTGTGACTATAGCCTCTAAGATGAACACTTCCAAAAAGAAGCTACATATTATTGATCACACTTTTTAACACTTCACCTTATCTTCAAATACTAACTATTTTGTTAGTATTTCCGAAACTCGAAACCAAGTCGAAGCCCCAAGGTCAGATCATGGCAAGTGTTTATGATCGAGATAAGGAGATGTGTGGCATCATCGATGCAGAACAACTACCATATTATTATTATATGTTGAAGCAAAAAACTTGATGATGTGCATTGTTAAATTTATTTGCATGGAAAGATCACGGAAAGTTACTTCATGAATTCAACAAGTTAGGTTAATTTGTGACACTACGAGATCTCAGTTATGAGCACTTTATTTTCTGACTCGCATTGCACCACGCTTGTGCTAGTAATTTTATGACACCTTACGATATAATGTATAGTTTGAGGTTGTCGTGCATCTTGCATCTAGAAGCTTAATTACTAAATCTTTTGTCTGGCTTAGAAAGATTATAACCTATAGAAAAATATACAGTGGAGGCGCATAGTTACATTTGACAAGTGTACTGATTTATCATGTTATGTAGCTTATATCACTAGCAAAGTAATTAACCTTTAGGGCATTGAAGCAACATAGTATATTCGGTAAGGTTAGGTAAGAGAAAAACATAGAATATAAAAAAGTGAATCTAGGGTTTCTATCACCATATAAGATGTGCAAGAATGACATAGAGTTTTTAATCTGTTTGAAAAGACTCCTAGCAACACTTTTCCAACCTATATGAGTTGATAATATATTTAAATTATGACTTATTTGGGGTTTTACTAGATTTAGGGTTGAGGGTACCAATTTGAGATTGCCACATGAGCTACAAAGTCACAACACACTCTTCATTTACATTGGACCAAAACCCTAAACATACCATTTGGTTCAATAGTTTATAAATAATGTTTAGTTAGGGTTCATATTTAGTGTGGTTCGGATGCACATGCAGATTGATATGGACAAATGATCAGTGCCGGATTAGGTTATATAACTTATCTCTTTATAATTGAAAACAAGTTTTTAACATGATTTAAAATTATTGCAACTGTGTACATAATTAATCTGATAATATTATCGTCTTACTAAAATGCAGAAAGAGTGTCACCTTACGAACATGCTCCCACAGACCCACACCATGCAATTGTGAACCGCTGCTTTCCATTTCTTATGATTATCACAAACTTAATTATGTCGCACTTTTAAACTTGATATTCTGACAGGATTGCTTAATTATTGACAAAGCAGCCTTATATATCTCTATCACTTTTAAACTAATTAATTTGTATGTTGGTAGATATTTTTTTGTTAATATTTCTATTGTCTCAATCTTTTATGGGAGGGCATGAATATAATCAGGGGAGGGACCTAAATATAGAGTAGAAGAGAGGAATATTTCTATTTATGATGTTGATTTTTCACTCAACTGAGTTATTTTTATGTCTATTATCATAAAAAATTTAGGAATGGTTTTTGAGCGAGAACAAATCAGCTAATCAGAACTAGTCAATTAAGTGGGAGATGAGGCCAAGGGAATAGATGCTCCGACAACAGAAATTATCCTTGTATCGCAGAAGACTCTAGTTACTAAATGACTACAACTAAATTATACAAAATTTCCATGTCATTATCATTTATATTGATATTTTATATGAATAAATTCACTTTCATACTGTTGCAAATATTGAATCTGACCGACTGATTAGACGTTGCTCGCGATATTGACTAATTTCATGGAGACAATAATTCCACCAGAGGACCTTGTTTGAGAAATAAGATATGGATGCATGCATGTATTTGTATAATGCAAGAAATCAAATAATGAAGGTGATAGATGATTAACAGTAGCAACGCCACGTTTGAATATTTATACACGATTAGCTGTAACATAGCTACTTGTTTTAAGGGCTTGGGTTTATTTTGTCTTAGAATATTAAACTTGTTTGACAACATTTTCTTTAGGTGTTAGGTCCGGCTTCCTCCTAACATATGACACATGTTGGCTAAGGCTTGGATCGTGTCTTTATTAAATTCATCTTGCGGCGACGGTTAGTGGAAATAGGTGATTCGGGAGTAGAATTTGACTTTTCCCTAAGGCCCGAATATGATACAAAATGTAGAATGGCTACGGTTAACAAAAATGATATGACAAGTGAAACATTATTTTAGTAGAATAATTACGACACATTAAATGGGAAAACAACTTCCAATCCTAAAACCTAATGTTTTCTGCTTTTTAAGAAAAAAAAAACTAAACTGACTAGTGTTGAAAAGCACCATTTGGATTTTGGGGTTTAGGGTTTTAGAGTTTAGGTTTAGCTGAGCTTGCTTATTTCTATCCTTCTATATGACTGTATTATTTGTCGGAATTCTTTTGGTAATACAATTTATGAAAAATGTGGCTTTAAAAGTAATGGTTAATAAAAGTTCTTAGGTTTTATAGGGTTAAGTTCTAGAGAGACATGTAATTTTTGTAAGACGGCGAGACATCATCTCAACCGTTGATTTGATTGATTTAGCGGTTGAGATTAAAGTTGATTTTAATTAAATTCAGCGGTTGGATTAGCAAAATGCAGGGGTGGTTGAGAGGGACGGTTATTAATATCAACCGTTAGATTAATTGAAATCAACGGACGAGATGATGTCCCTCTGTCTCACAAAAAATTGATTGTCCTCCTTGAACCTTGTCCAAGTTTTATATATGGCATAGATAGTACTTATCTAAGACTGAACTCTTACGAGACATGTAATTTTTGTAAGATCGTGAGACATATCGATCTGACTAATTTATATTTACGGCTAAAATAACATTCTACAATTCTAAAAAATTTTGTATATATGTGAAAAACTTTTCCTCACATATAAATTTTTAACCAGCATGGATTTAGTAACAAATAAAGTTATTAATAATTTGAAACCACTATAAAAATCAATGATGAAAGTAATTAAATAGAAAAAGTGATGGTGCATTAACACTTTAATGAGATTCAATTAAATTACACAATAACTAATTATGAGGATCAGTACACATCATGCACAAATTCATTTATTCACATTATTTAAATATTCCAAAAACTCATGAACAAACTGAAGTTGTTTGCAACTTGGTCGTCCACTCCACCACGTTTCATCCTTTTTATTCTTCATCAAATTCAAACATTATACAAACACCAATTCCAACTTCACCCCATTTTCTCTCTGCTGTTCTCTGTTACATTGAATGAATGCAAGAAGCTTTTGGAGCTTTGAAACCACCATCAGCAAACAAACTCCATTTCAAAACCACCCTAAGATCTTTAAACCATCATCATGGAAGACTTGCACCATCTCAAACCTCAAAAGGTACAACCTTAAACTCCTTCAAACAAATCAGTTACATTTATTGTAAATGTAATATCAGTTACTGATTGTTCTATGTTTATGTTTAGAAATCATGGTCTAAATTAATGGCTAAGAAATGGTTCAGCCTCAAAAACAGACACAGTGATTTCCACTCAGATAATTATATGGTCGAGAGAAGAAAGAGCTGCTCTGATGCAAACTGCTATCTAGTAATACCTGACAATTTCTCAGGTAGATTTTACAGCTCTGTTCTTGAGCAGTAAATTTGATCGTTGTGTATTTACTGCTTGTTTTGACATTTGGTTGGATTTTGAAGATTGGGCAGCTGAAGATAAAATGCATGTTTTCAAATCATCAAAAGCAGCAAATGAGTCTCATAATCTAAAGTAAGTTTTCATCTGAACCAATCCATCTGAAACTGAACATATATATCCTTTGTTTTCTAATAGATAAGAAATTTCGCAGGATGTTTGTCGGCTCGTGGAACGTAGGAGGAAAATCACCTCCCAAAGATCTTGATCTTCAAAGTTTCCTCAAATTTCCAGCTGATCCGGCGGATGTCTATGTTCTGGGGTTCGTATAAATTCTTCAAAATTTAATCTTTAGAGTCTAGCTGACAGGAATTAATTATGAACGTTGGATTTTTTTCAGATTTCAGGAAATAGTTCCATTGAATGCGGGAAATGTTCTAGGAGCTGAGGATAGCAGCCCAGCGGACGAATGGGTTTCGCTCATTCGCCGCACTTTAAATTCAAACACGCACAAAGGTGAAACCTTGTCACCCAACGATGACTTTGAAAGATATTACAACTACAATTTGGATGAGATGGAGAAGAGTAGTCAACCTAAGTATTGTTTGGCCGCGAGTAAGCAAATGGTTGGGTTGTTCTTGTGTGTGTGGGTACGATCTGATCTGGCCGAACAAGTCGGGGACATTAAGGTTTCATGTGTTGGGAGAGGCATCATGGGCTGCCTTGGAAATAAGGTTGGTTTCATTTTCAGAGCATGTCTGGATTTTTAAGGTATCAAATAGTATCTATAGATGTTACTAGATTTTTTCGGAAATAATTTTGATTTTGATATTCAGGGTTCAGTTTCGGTAAGTATGAATTTGCAGAACACGAGTTTGTGCTTCGTGTGTACTCATTTGGCGTCGGGGGAGAAGGAAGGGAATGAAGTTCGAAGGAACTTAGATGTGCTCGAGATTCTGAGGAAGACGCGCTTTGGTAGACCGTATCAGGATGGGATTTTAGATCACGAGTAAGTTCCAAGTTCCAACAGTATTTGCCAAATACTAAGTGATACATGAATTTACTGTTACAAGGAAAAAATGTTGAAACTGATTCTTGTTATTCCTGAAGCAATGTGATCTGGCTTGGGGATTTGAACTATCGGCTGTCGTGTGATCGAGCTGAAACGCATGAATTACTGAAAATGAATGACTGGCAGACCTTGCTGGAAAAAGATCAAGTAAGACGCTACTAATTCAGAGTGATACATATTTATAACTAGTTTTTTATCTTTTAACTGAATTTATGATGGTGCAGCTGAGGAATGAGGAAAGAGCTGGAAGAGTGTTCAAGGGATGGGAGGAGGGCATCATCAAATTTGCACCAACATACAAATACCTACCCGATTCGGATCAATATGTTAGCCAAAGCTCAGCATCAAAAGAAAAGCCAAGAACCCCAGCTTGGTAATATACTAATATTCCAACTCACATTTTATTAATTTCTTGTAGAAATTTTGATATGATGATTATTTGGGAACAGGTGTGACAGAATATTGTGGAGAGGAGATGGGTTGAAGCAGATTGTATATGACAGAGATGAGACTAGATTTTCAGACCACAGGCCTGTGTATTCAATATTCACAGCACGCATCGATGAGGATGGGTCCAGATTTAAACGTGTGCCAGTTACAGAACCAAACAAGTCCGGAACGCCAAAAAGCATATCATTTTCAAACTCAACGCGGGCTGCAAGAATACGTGCAGAAGAGTTATTCACACTCAATAGAGCACAAAGCTGCATACGAGCCAGTGCGAGGGAGTGAACTTGATGGGAGGGAAAAAGAAGGTACTCGATGAGGCAGCATTCTTGCTTGCATTTGAAGAAAGTTATTCGAAATTTCATTAAATGCAATGCAATGATTACTGAGTGTTGCTAACCTATAAGGAGACATTGGTTAAAACTGGAGGGATCAGATATTGTCAATATTCGGAGAGGCCGGAAGCTGAAGTACGCGCATTGGTGATAGAGGCCTGCCTGCTTTTTGTTTATTTCGAGTTTTGAAGGGTTCCGTTTCGCTCTTTTTGATGAAGAATGGTAAGAGTGTGTGCAGCAGACCAGCCAGTATCAGTAAGAGAATTCAAAATTTCAAATTTAGAAATAGCAGTTGGTGCCACATATGATTCAAAAGATAAGGACACCAAGAAGTATATGTGACATCTTTCTTATTTTAGGGTTCGGTTCCGATACAAACCACTTTTACACGAGCCCAACCTTTGGTAATGCCGTAATGGTTATACTTAAAATGATGATGAAGAAAAAGTTTCATAATTGTTTTCTTTCTGCAAGTTATTCCAAGCAAGTATTCAACTCCAGAATCACTAACAAGATTTATTATTTCCAACAGCATTGCTTTCAAATTAGTAATAAGCCCCAGTACAGAACTTCAAGTCGCTGCCACGACATCTACGCTTTCCAAAACTAGGAAAAATACACAGTTGAGAAACACATGGAAACTGAGTAATGACAAATCGCATTCATCGTGATGTTCAACAATATCAAAAGGATCATAAATCCAACATCTTTACAATAAAAAAGCCCAACCCCTTAGCATCTTATCTTCTTAACCCATCAAGAATCAAACTATTTCTTGGGCGACTTGGCAGCCTTAGTAGGCGACTTCCCCTCAGCAACAGCAGCCGCCTTGGCATTCTTCTTTGGAAGCAGCACAGGATTGATATTCGGTAACACACCTCCGTGCGCAATAGTCACGCCAGACAAAAGCTTCCCTAGCTCCTCGTCATTTCTTATAGCCAACAACAAGTGCCTTGGAATGATCCTATTCTTCTTGTTGTCCCTAGCTGCATTCCCTGCCAACTCCAACACCTAACATTTCCAATCAGACAAACAAAAAAATCATCAACAAGACAACAACTACATTGTAAACTAAAGTCAAAGTCAAGTCAACATACCCTAAAATTGTAAAACCCTAGAAATCAAAATGTTAATCGTTATCAATAAATACCTCAGCAGCGAGATACTCTAAAACAGCAGCGAGATACACAGGAGCGCCAGATCCGACACGCTGAGCATATCTACCCTTTTTGAGGTATCGACCGATCCTACCGACTGGAAATTGTAGACCGGCTTTCAAAGAGCGAGACACGGAAGTCTTCCTCGGACCTGCTCCCTTCCGACCTCCGGCTCCCTTCTTCGATTTCGGCTTAGAATCCATGACAATCGGCGATAGGATCGGATTCCCGAGAAATGCTCGGATCTGCCTCAAGGATCAAATCTGGAATGCTGAGTGTTGAAATTGGGACGTGGATAAGATGGGATTATGACCGTTGGATTGGATATAATCGACGGCTGAGGATTTAGAAGGCAAATACTATTTAGAACCAGTGTTTAGTGAAATTAATATTAACCTATTTTTTTGTGATGGGTGGGTTTACAATTGAATACAAGATATTACATATTCATCTAGTACAACTAATACTCTGAACGCACAAGCCATTTAGGCACTACCACCAATGAACTTCAATCATCCATCAATATCCAAGCAATCTTGCATCACTTCAAGCAATGAAGTCGAATGAGCATCCATAAGGTTCCTTTGTCAGGTTCCTCAACCAACAGAGCACCACTCTGTTGGCTAATATTATTATTAACCTATTTTATTTTGATATTTTTATTTTAAAAGGAGCGTTGAAATTTTGATTAATTGTAGCATAGCAGGCAGATATTTTTATGGTATTTGCATTTTGATCCTCACATCTGTGCTTAGAATAGTTCTCTAGACATTTGGCACCAACATCTAACAATTTGGATCATCTTAGGAAGTATTTTTCAGATTATCTAATGTAATATGGAACATCTTCATTCAGTGATATTATGATGGATGACAAGTAAAGGAAAGCAGTCTGGACAAGAATGGCAACGGAGATGGTTTAAACTTTAAAGATAAGGGAATTGCAGGTGTGATGGCAAAAGCAGAAAACCATCATCACAAATGGAATGCTCAAAGATCGTACAAAGGGATGGAGTTACCGGAACTCCAACGAGCAAAGAAATCCACAAATTAACCATTTCTGTCATCCCTCTGCTAGTGAAAACCTCGTTAGTCTGAGCATTGGTCCATCACGAGATGAGTGTGATACTAAAGAGAGAAAAAGGGAAGTGTTTCCAGGGCTGGGCAGGTTCAGACAAGGTGCTATAGCTACCACTAACCCCATTACAACAATAGATATCTTCAATTACATCATTGCTGTTCAATTATGAACAAATGTAGTAATACCCAGTAAATGCGCAACCTATAAATGTTACATAATGCGACTACAACATCAGGAGTTACTGGACACCTATGAAGCTGATATGCATCAACAAATGCCAACATTTCACAATTTCCCTTAACATAAATCACTCAGAAAGGCAATACCATTTGATAATTTGAAGAGTGAATAAAAGTTCATGTCTCACACTGAAAAACAACTGAGTAAGCAATCAACATTTAGCCAAAATGCAAAGTCCATTATCATCTGCGAAGTGGATACAAGAGTCCATAACTGCTAATAACACAGCGCCTTCAAATCAAACTTACTAAACCAAATACGAATCAACCTCCGAATCCATACAAAGTCCTTCCCTGCCTCTTAAGAGCATACACCACATCCATAGCAGTCACGGTCTTCCTCCTAGCGTGCTCGGTGTAAGTAACCGCATCGCGAATTACATTCTCTAGAAAGATCTTCAACACTCCGCGAGTCTCCTCATAGATGAGTCCGCTGATCCTCTTCACGCCACCTCTTCTAGCGAGACGACGGATGGCTGGCTTGGTGATTCCCTGGATGTTGTCACGGAGGACCTTCCTGTGACGCTTCGCTCCTCCCTTTCCCAATCCTTTGCCTCCCTTTCCTCGTCCTGACATTTTCTAGGGTTTCCGATTTGATTTTGATTTGAGATTTTTTTTTTGATAAAGGTTGATTTTATAAGAAGAGGGCGAGGTGGAGATGGAGAGATATGAGTCGTTGGATCTTGATAGATGATCGACGTCTGAAGACACGATCCGTGTGAGGCGTAACTTGTTAAATTATATCCGTAGATAGAAATACATGAATTGAACGGCTCAGATTATGAAATAAGTAATATACGAGGATTCGAGTGCTTACTCTTTCGAGTTTCGACTTTTCTTATTTGGGTCACATTGCATTTGGACAATGGCCGACGCTGCTTAATTTTTCTATAACAGTTAACTGTGACGAAAATGACACTTAAAAGAAAAATAAGTGATAAGTAATTTTTTGGGATATGATAAGAAATGACAATCAATATTTGTAAGAAGCGAAAATATAGTTTAATTTTCGATTTATAATCAATGCTTGAAATTAAATTAATTTTTTAATTAATTGGACGGTTGTATTTGATAAATATTTTTTATTTCAATCTCATCAGTTTGATTATAAGTAATCAATAATTGAGATTGTGTCGTACCGTCTATAAATATTTATCCATCCTTCTTACATGTTTCCCATCTTTTATAATGAATTGCAAAATTATCATTAAGTGACAGGTAATCTTTTATGAGGAAAAATAAAGTAGTTATTATCTACCGAACAAAGAATAGGACTTTATATCAAAATATGTACCATTGTTGCTCAAATGAATAACCCAAAATAATTAATCAAAGATTCAAAATCAGCGAGAGTAGTACTCCAGCTTCTCTTTTATTTTTGAAATTTGGAGTTCAACATTTCTATCTTCTCTTGTTCTCTCTAAGAGGGTGTTTCTTTTTTGTTGTTTTGTTTTATTTTTTTGTGATCTTTTTACTATGTCCTTTTTCTATGTCCTCTCTTGAAATTAGAAGTCATATACCCATCACTCATGCTGCTCTAAGATGACTTTCGGAACATCAAAGGATGTCAAACACATAACAAATTAGGCCTGGCATTTTTGGGTTTTTTGTAAAAAAAGTAAAATCCATACCCAACCCGAGTAGTAAAATTTCGGGTTAGGGTTTATAGATTTTAAAAAAACTTAAACCCGTACCCGTACCCAACCCGCGCATTTTGAATAAATAAATATTATAAAGAAATAAAAAATGGATCTAAAAATATTATAAATAAATAAAAAGTGAATAAAGTCATAGAATAAGATTCATAAACTGTTATTTAGTCCTTGACTAACTTGAAAATAATAATTTGAGCAAAAAAATAAACATGATGTGCATATCAAATATTATTATGAATATATAATATGTATTTATAGGCATAATGCGGGTTTGCGGATTTGATTAAAAATTATATTTTAAACCCGTACCCGACCCGCAGTGTCCAAAACCTGATCCGAACCCGCGAACCCGAAAAATGGAAATGAAGACTTAGTGGCAATTGTTTTCATGACTGTATTTGGTGGCTCCGACAATGTTATCACCCTGCGATATCTTCCGCAGCTCTTCGCCGATGTGCTTCCAGCAGCTGCTTGTAGTAGCCTGCTATGTGGCTCTTTGTTTGCCTCATATTTGAAAAACATGTTTTACAATGGAGCAAAGAAGAATCTGGGGTTGCCTTTAAAATTTGGTTGGCTAGGAATTTTAATGGGAAACATGTGGCTCTTTCGTCGGTTGTGGCATCCTTGATGCAAGCGATGGAAGATGCTTATGAATGATTCATTCTCTTCATCACGGTGCAACATCTTACTTAATGAGTAGAATTTGAGATTTCATCATGATTCTACAGTTGGATTGAAGGAGGTGAGGCAAAGGTAAGCCAAACAGTGGCTCATCGATTTGACTATAAAAGTCATCATGGAAGAAATCAAGATTCGAGAAGGAGCTCAAATGAATATTATAGTGAATGCAATTTCTACTTCGGGGAATAATATTTAGACAAGGATATAATGAACTCGACTTCTTGTGAACTCGACATATTGCGTGTGTCTCAAGTACCCTAACAGAACAGTGTGTTCGCGATTTTTCGAGCTTATACCGCTGGCTAGGGTCATGAGGCAGCTAGGAGAGTTGAAGAGAGGAAGATTTCTAGGCATGATGTTCGTTGTTAGCTAATAGATTTATTTTATTACCTTTCATCTAGAGGTTTTGGAGTGAGAGGGTATCAGCTGATCAAGATGGTGGCGGCGAGGTGGGCGAAAGACAAATGTATGGAGTTCCCAACAACTTTCTCTATTTAGAAAAGAAGTTACCTTTTGTCTCGGAAAGCCTTTGACAGATAAATTTTCACTACGACATAATTACAAGTAAATTATCCGAATTATCCGTTATTTTTTTTATTAATATCCTAATTTCTAATTGTTTTCATTGGGTTATAATAATGATTATGTGAAACAAAAAATTATTATTAAATACGAGGACTTAATTTCAATTAATGATTCTGATTATACGAAGATTGAAATTAAAATTGATTTTTAATAATCTGTTAAAAATATCTATAACTTGATTTTATGATTTTATTTTGAATTGAATTTCAATTTTTTGATAACTAACAATAATCAATGATCGAAATGTTATTCAACTCTCACAAAAATTTAAATTTCTCTTAAACTCCTCATAAATCCACATCCACTTATGCAAATAAAATAAATTCTTAATAAACGTGGCCCGACAAGTATATGCACATAATCCAATATTCAAATGGCTCCCTAATTCTTTGAAATTATCAGAAGATTCCAGAACATACAAACCCGACTCCACGCATTCTCCCTACTCGTATAAATCCATCACAAGCCTCAAACCCTAAATAAACAATCGACTCAGATCTCATTTCAATCTCTCAAAAACCGCCGTCCAACTTATTCGCGTTCATCGCACCGTCCGTCATGTCGTCTGGTAAAGGAGAAGGTCCAGCGATCGGAATCGATCTCGGAACTACGTACTCATGCGTCGGAGTTTGGCAACATGATCGTGTTGAGATCATCGCTAATGATCAAGGTAACCGAACCACGCCATCCTACGTTGCTTTCACCGACTCCGAGAGGCTCATTGGTGATGCTGCTAAGAATCAGGTCGCTATGAACCCTATCAACACCGTCTTCGGTAAGCTCGCGCCGATCCATGTCTCCGTGTGTTTCGCTATTGATATTGATTTATTTTAGATTTGATTTGTTGAAATTGATGTATTAGGGCACAGTGAGTTGTATTTGACTTTCAGAAGCTTCAGATTTCATATGGATTTTTCATTTTTATTTGCATTTTTGCGGATTGAAGTTGTTGTTGTTATTCATTTTAATTAATTATTGTAATTACACCTCTGTATGCAGATGCGAAGAGGTTGATCGGTAGGAGAGTCAGCGATGCATCAGTTCAGAGTGATATGAAACTATGGCCGTTCAAGGTCATTGCTGGTCCAGCTGAGAAGCCGCTGATTGTTGTTACCTACAAGGGTGAGGAGAAGCAGTTTGCTGCTGAGGAAATCTCATCCATGGTTTTGATTAAGATGCGTGAAATTGCTGAAGCTTATCTTGGTACAACGATCAAGAATGCTGTTGTGACTGTTCCTGCGTATTTTAATGATTCTCAGCGTCAGGCTACTAAGGATGCTGGTGTAATTGCTGGACTTAATGTGATGAGGATTATTAATGAGCCAACTGCTGCGGCTATTGCTTATGGGCTTGATAAGAAGGCTACTAGTGTTGGGGAGAAGAATGTGTTGATCTTTGATCTTGGTGGTGGTACTTTTGATGTCTCGCTTTTGACTATTGAGGAGGGTATATTTGAGGTTAAAGCAACTGCTGGTGACACTCATCTTGGAGGTGAGGATTTCGATAACAGAATGGTGAATCACTTTGTTCAGGAGTTTAAGAGGAAGCATAAGAAAGACATTACTGGCAACCCCAGAGCTCTTAGGAGGCTAAGAACTGCTTGTGAAAGAGCTAAGAGGACTCTGTCATCTACAGCTCAGACCACAATTGAGATTGATTCCTTGTATGAAGGTGTGGACTTTTACTCCACAATTACTCGTGCAAGGTTTGAGGAGCTTAACATGGATTTGTTTAGAAAGTGTATGGACCCAGTGGAGAAGTGTCTGAGAGATGCCAAGATGGACAAGAGCTCTGTCCACGATATTGTGCTTGTTGGTGGATCCACCAGAATTCCTAAGGTTCAGCAACTCTTGCAGGATTTCTTCAATAGAAGAGAGCTTTGCAAAAGTATCAACCCTGATGAAGCTGTTGCTTATGGAGCTGCTGTTCAAGCTGCTATTCTGAGTGGTGAAGGTAATGAGAAGGTTCAGGATCTCCTTCTTTTGGATGTCACTCCATTATCCCTTGGTCTGGAAACTGCTGGTGGTGTCATGACCGTGTTGATCCCAAGGAACACTACCATTCCAACCAAGAAGGAACAGATATTTTCAACCTATTCTGACAACCAGCCAGGGGTGTTGATTCAAGTCTTTGAGGGTGAAAGGACAAGGACCAGGGATAATAACCTGCTCGGAAAGTTTGAGCTCTCTGGGATTCCACCAGCACCAAGAGGGGTGCCGCAGATCACTGTCTGCTTTGATATCGATGTGAATGGTATCTTGAATGTCTCTGCAGAGGATAAGACCACTGGACAGAAGAACAAGATCACAATCACCAATGACAAGGGAAGGCTTTCCAAGCAAGATATTGAGAAGATGGTCCAGGAGGCTGAGAAGTACAAGAGTGAGGATGAGGAGCACAAGAAGAAGGTTGAGGCTAAGAATGCCTTGGAAAACTATGCTTACAACATGAGGAACACGATCAAGGATGAGAAGATTGGGGAGAAGCTGCCAGCAGCTGATAAGAAGAAAATTGAAGATGCTATTGATGAGGCCATCCATTGGCTGGATGCCAACCAGCTAGCTGAGGTTGAAGAGTTTGAAGACAAAATGAAGGAGTTAGAGGGCATTTGCAACCCGATCATAGCAAAAATGTACCAGGGTACTGGTGGTGATATGGGTGGTGGAATGGATGAAGGTGTTCCTCCATCTGGTGCGGGTGGTGCTGGCCCCAAGATCGAAGAGGTGGACTAAATTCCACGCTTCTAGATTTCTATTTTGTTTCGTGGTACTCTTTTCCGTTGTATGTCCAGTGAGACAGTCTTATCACTGGTTTTGTTTCCTATGAATAAATTGTTCTGCTAGTTCTCTTAAAAGGCTAGCGGAATTTGCAGCATTAAACTTGCATGTTCAATTTCAGCAGAATGTGCGGCAGCACATTATTTGAAATGTTAAATTGGTTAATTACCCAACAGATCTACCAACAGTGAAATAGTCAAGATAACTGTTCGCAGTACATTTACATTTAGTCAAGCCTTTCAAAAATCTTCATTAGTGTACATATGAGTGAAATTGCAAAAAATATGTATCTCCTGAAGGAGCCGTTGGATTGTAAAACACATTAAGCCTCAAAACGACGCCGTGCCCCCCGTCTTTAAAAAAGGACGTTGCGCCATTCCGACTCGAAAACCAAAATCCTGCCCTAATCGAATTATCTTTCATCTTTCTCTTGAAATCCAATTCCACCGTATCGTGTTACGAATCAATCCAACTGTGCAAAGCTGAATCGAATCGAATCGAATCGGAAGATGATTGATTCGGAAGTAGGCAATTTTTACCTCACGGACGAGCAGCTAGACGATACGCCATCTAGGAAGGACGGGATCGACAGTGAAACTGAAACCTCACTTAGGGTTTATGGATGTGATCTTATACAGGAGAGCGGCATTCTCCTTAAACTGTATATCACTCTTTATCTCTTTAATCACTTGGTTAATTTATCTTGAGTTTGAATTTTGTTTTGATTTGTAATCGCGTTTACTTTCTGTTGTTATGCAGGCCGCAAGCAGTTATGGCTACTGGACAGGTCGTATTCCATCGATTTTACTGCAAGGAGTCTTTCACTCGTTTTAATGTTGAGGTATCTATCGATATATGTAACTTATTCAATACAAACACTAAAGTGTTTAGTTATGTGATTATTTGTATGTCTTCTTTGTTTTCTTGTAGATGGTGGCTGCTAGCTCTATTTTTCTTGCTTCCAAAAGTGAAGATTACCAAAGAAAGTCAAAACATGTCATCTTAGTGTTTTACAGGATGGAATGCAGGAGGAAGAATCTTCCGGTTAATGATATAAACCCTCTCCTTAAGGTAGATTTTCAGTACTTTATGCGTAATCGTTTCGTTACTGTGCTCACTCTTCTTATGTCAAATCCTCCATATGCACATGTCTCGATCAATGTCGTGGATTTTTGACCCTGTAGTGAATTCTAATTCATTGTTTTTGTTTCGTTTTGTGCATTAGAAATATTCAGACTTGAAGAAGGACCTGATTCAAACTGAGCTGCATTTGCTAAAAGAGATGGGGTTTAATTGTTGCATTGAACATCCTTACAAATTCATTGTTAACTACCTTGCGACCCTTGAAAGCCAAGAATTATGCCAAGAAGCTTGGAATCTAGCCAATGATAGGTACCATTACTTAACTTTTAGTTTCTTGTTGGAGGAACCTCCTCTTTTTTACGGTCCATTGAGTTGTTCAGTTTTTTGTGCTTTTTTGCTTATTAGTCATTTACACTGTTGAAACTAGTGCAGTCGTAAGTACATATGGGGCTATATTCTCGTGGGCATGCGGTTGATTAATTGTGAACTTCATATTTTATCACTTTGTTGTCTAAAAAGTTGCATTTAGTTTTTTACTAAAAATAGTCTCTATATATTGTTACGTTTTGTAGTTTATTAAGCTAAATTCACTCTGCCTCCATATACCCACAATCACATATTTAGTTAATAAATTTTAAGCTTCAGGTCAGGCTAGTGTTATGTGAAATAGATGTTTCCTATTTTATATGCAGCCCTTTGCTATCTTAATGATTCAGGAGTGACTTAACTATACAACATTATAGAGTGACGCTGTGTTTGGTTTGTGTCATATAGTTTATTGTTTGTGAACTGGCATATATAGTAACGTTGACTAACTTTTTTGATATAATATTCTTTTAACAGTTTGCGCACAACATTGTGTGTTCGGTTTAAGAGTGAAGTAATTGCCTGTGGAGTTGTGTATGCTGCTGCACGTAGATTGAAAGTCCCACTTCCTGAGAACCCCCCTTGGTGGAAAGCCTTTGATGCAGAAAAACATCAAATTGATGAAGTTTGCAGAGTTCTGGCGCTTTTGTACCTCCGTCCTAAAGCTCGGTACATTTCTGTTTGCCAAGTAGGAGTGACTTTTGCTTCTAACTAAGTACAAATATGATACAAAATATGAATAAGTTCCTGAGGTGATTGGGCCTCTAGTTGTCTATCATCCCCTTTATACCTCATGAGAATATGAGATGAGACTTATGATATGCACTATTAATTTGAGGCTTCTTTCATTTCCTTTATCCCTCAACTCCAATAGTGAAGCACTACCTGTGTCAGATAAACCTGAGAACAAGACAGATGATGCTGCAAAGATGGTGAGTATATTCCAAATCAGACTTGAGAACTGAAGCTAGTAGCGAGAGGAAAAGGGCCATAGAGAGGGATAGGGATACATACAGGGAGAGGGAACACGAAAAATCCCTTAACGGAGAAAAGGGAAGGGATTCTAATAGAGATGGCAAACGTGAGGAGAGCGACTGAAGTAGGGATAGGATAAAACATTAAAACTTAAAGAGCACCGGGCTAAGTCAGGTGAATACATTCATGTTTATTCTCTGAGCTACACTATTAAATGCTGGAACATTTTGCGTAGTCTGACCAACTTTCTTGATAGTTTCGGTCATTGCCATTTGCCATTAACTACCTATGGAAGTCATACTATCTGCAGCACTGATCATATGCAATTTATGCACCAGGAGTACGATTGTAATTTGAAGTCCTGTTGTAATTCCAGTAAATGGCATTTAGAGCGCGAACCTGCCACCATTTAAATCGGAAACATCAACCACTTTGCCTCTCCCATTTAGTCAGTTAGTTACCTTTCTTCTGTTCTTGCCTTGGAGTTGTGCCGGCTTTCCCAATAATGGAAAACGTAACTAACGTTCAAGAAAAACTGGACTTCAATATATCTGTCCGCAAAAGAGCCTACATTGCATTGCCTCGCCTCGATACATGTATGTAACTACTCATCTTTTAAATTAAATTTCTTTTCTAATGGTTTGATGTGTGTTCTTGAATACATATGGTGCAGCAATTTCCCGTCTCGAGAACAAACTCTACGCTCAGTGGATCAAGTCTTTTCGCTTCTACGTTTATGATGATCATCCCGACCAGCTTGATCAAGAACTAGGCTCCAGCTCCAGTTCCAGTTCGTCCTCTGATTCTGTGGAGGATGGCGCGCCATAGATTTCTTTATTTGTGAGTTTTCATTTCTGTTTGATTGACCTAATTACCTAGAAAAAATGTTGAAATATAAAGCATACAGTGATATCAAAATAGGAGAAGCTACTACTGAACCTGTGTAATTACAACTCCGTTCACATCTGGAGTAGTTTACATTCATTTCTCTCGTTAACTGTTACCCTTGCTGTTGACTCCTTGATCTCCTTTCTTTGTTTTCATTACAGAAAGTAGAGCTCTGATGAAATCAATCTTTTCATTTGTTGGTTACTTGATGTAACTGAATATAACTGATTCAGTTATATTAGTTACAATTTTAACTTTAAAATTAATTCTCTTTTCTTGCGTAAGTTTTTTGCATACTCATTTAGATTCCTCTCATTCCTCTCGAAGTTGTTTCCCCCCTATTTGGATTTGCCTGTTCTTTATCTTTCAAGTTCCAATGGAGAAGCTGTATAGAATTGAAGAAGAGCTGCAAAAACGGAAATATTACCGCAGCCAATTCCTCGCCAGATTGCCATACCTTAACTTTGGTAAGTTTATGTATTCTTTTCTATGCTTCTGTAAAGTTCAAATGATATTTCTCTTATATGAATCTTCTGGTGTATGTGAATTCTTGAAAATGGTACAGAAATTGAAACCCTTACGCAGGGGCGGCTCAACCCAGAGGCAAAGAGGCGGTGGGCCTCAGGCCACCAAATTTCTGTAGAAAAAACAGTGGTAAAAAAGGCCACAAATATTTGGGAAAAAGGCCACAAATCTTTAATTCGTATAAAAAGGCCCATATAAATTTATTATTTCATTGGAAATTTTAATTTTAATCATAAAAATGAAAAAATATATTATAAAAAGGTCCATATAAATTTATTATTATTTTAATTTTAATCATAAAAATGAAAAAATATATTATAAAAAGGCCCTCAAAATACATTCCGCCTCAGGCCACCAATATGGTTGAGCCGCCCCTGCCCTTACGAATGAACTCTACGTTGAATGGCTCAAGTCATATGATAGCTACTTATCTGATTTTGAAAATGATGAAGAAACTGAATATGAAGAATATACTCTTTCAGAAGGAACTGATACTGATGACGAACAGACCACATCTTCTGATTCTGACGAAGCTGTTGCTGCTGAACATAAGGAGGATCTTAGTGATCTTTATGGAAAATTTTCTTATACGGCGAATCTTGCAGAGTAGAGATTAGTACAACAGTAGGTTTCAACTGGGGTAAGCTTCGTATTCAATGTCATTTCATTTCAATTCCAAGTTCTTGTTTCTTTTATTTTGTTCGTTATTTAGGTGTGAATTCTGCAGACCCATGCAAATCGACATATATAGCTGTAGGTAGAGTGTTTATTGCATTTTTGCTTGGGAGTTCTAATGTTGATCTCATCAACTCATTTGCAGGTTGAAATAAAAAACCTCTTTTAGGTGTCCATGATCTGGTGAAGTACAAAAGTAGATAGCTGCTGCAGTCATAAGTCGAAATAGGGGGAAGTATTTCTTAGGGATTAGTAGCTGCTACAGTCATTAGTCGAAATAGTGCAAGTTTCCTTGTTGTCTACATATTTTTTCAGTATTCTTGTTGAATTAGTATGATGGTTCAGTTCAGTGTTTCCAGTTTGTTTGTTTGAACTGTTAAATCTATTTTGGCAGAAACGAGAAAGTGAAAAGAGATTAATACAACTTGCCCAGGAAAATTAATCTTGTCTACCACAGAGCAGTCTGGAAAAACATTCTAGAGCATCAAACTTTTTTGCATACGTCAATTTAATCATCTGTTTTTGAGAATCAAAAGAGTATAGAAACAACTTTAAGTCGCATACACATCCAGAAGGAACATTAGCAAGGCATTAGGTCTCAACAAAGCAAACAAGTTATAGTAGCTCTTTAAATTCTGACAAATGCAACTGTGGCAACCCGGGATCCAACAGAACCTCCAAACATGAAGGTAGGATATGAGGTAACATGACTGAGATATCGGAATACTGGAAGGTTGTTGCTGATTTCTTCTTGATTGGGAACTTTAGTCCTTGCATTAAAATCTTCAACTTCTTGAATCAATTCATCTTTAGTATTGTTGCAAGATGTGATTACCTGCAACATTGACCAACATTCGATTTTCAGGCAGTTGGACAGCCATATTGAATGGAAAAGTATAAAACAGACTGTCCAAACATGTTCTCGGGGATCCATGAATTCAATCTGGGAAGAAGTAGCTAACAACTGAAAACTATCAAACTAAGAGATGTAAACCCATTCTTACCAGGATTCCACCCGGTGCCACCAGCTTAGAAACTGCATTCCAATACATTATCCTACATTCCAACAGAGATGAACAAAATGAAGTCCAGAGATGAATATTAACTTTCAGGAATGAAGATTAAGTGCAATGATGCAGTCTATACTCAGCAATTATTTATCCCAATTTGAGTCATTAGCACCCATTGCAAACCAAGAGTTAATGCAAATCAGTAACAATGCATGTTATTTGAAACGTTTATTTGTTAGACATTTATTGTGTTGTAAAAGGGCTTCACAATTTCCAGGGAGCGGATCTCTCTTTAACGCATTGAGCACGTAGACATTAGATACATATAAAAGTAAGAGGTATCCAACCTTTTCAAAGGTCCATCAGGATGCAATCCAATGGCATCCAAAGTACCCTTGTCAACAACTAGCTGAAAATGCTTGTCCAATTTTGTCTCAAGAACGTCATCAACCTACAAAAATATGCAGAATGTAGGGATGAATTAATCGAATGTTTAAACATCAAGGATCAAAAAAATTATTCCTTGGCTAGGGGGTTCGCTCCATGCCGATTACTTGAAGAGTCAAACCACAGTTGCACAAACAAATAAATTATTACACATAATCATTCTGAAGGACATTCTGACACTTAATCAGTATCTGCTTTTTTAGTCTCAAAACTCAATAAACAGAGGGTGTTTTGAGCCCCATCTCTTACGAATGCTTGTAACACTTGCTCTTAAATATTGTCCAGCAACACAACATAAGTTCCTTCACTTTTTGCTTTGCTTTCTGACAAAATGTACCTAACCACCAAACTTGATTCTGAACTTCCAAAATTCAGTTTGGAAACAAAGTTTAATGTGCCTTTAGCAAATAATACAAATTTCAAAAAAATTCCCACAGGGCACAGATACGGTCATTCACTTATATTCCTTCATGTGTTAAGAAAATTTGTTTACCAAGAATTTGATATGAGAAAATCCATCGCGTTCGGCAAGCCTGCGAGCAAGCTCAACAGCCCCTTCAACGTAATCTGTACCAGTTAGATCAGTAAACCTGGAACCAACATGAGAACAGAGACTTTTTAAGGTGCCTTCACAAATCACAATATGATAAGAATGGGAATTGTCAGAAAGATATCACACAAAAGCCAGATGTCTGGACTCAAGGTAAACTTTGACCACTGTCTCAAGTCCTTTCGAATTCTCAATGTTACTTTTGCATGTAATGGGCAAATGAAAAGGTGAACCTCCCTCCCGTTCAATAATTAAAAATATATGCATTTGTTATCATAGTGAGAATCATACCCTTGTTTGGCAAATTCCTGAAGAAGCAAACCATTTCCCGTTCCAAGATCAAGCACACTCCACTTTCTCAGCATATCATCAGTCTTATCTGTCGGTGCAGAATCCTTGCCAACATGATTAGACGAGATACCTTCCGAGTTCTCAAGGCAAAGGCTTTTGGTCCAAGATACCACAATTTCCATAACATCTTCTCCAAACCTGTAATTGCATGAAATCAGTCAAAAATGAAAAACAAAAACAATGTCAACATTTCTACATGAAAAATAATAGCGAATAGATAAACACAAACCAGACTTCACCAACATGACCATGCTCGCTAAAATTGGCTAACTCATCAGCATACGTAGCGTCCCAGTAACTCTGAAGACCCAAAGCCGAAGCGGTCACATCATTGCTAGCCTCATCTTTATCAGAACTATTCAACACAAATTCACAAAACACAATCAGCATCAACAACACATAAGATCATTACAGCAAAATAAGATCGACGAATTGAAAAAAACCACCTGTATTCAGAAGCAAGGCGAGAGGGAGTGACGTCAAAGGCATCGGCATGACGCTGTTCGTCATCGAGCGTGCTTCCGTATTCGCTCTTAATAGACCAGGAATCGCGGCAACTGATCTTTCATCGTCAGAAACTGGATCCGTCGCGCGAGGGAGGGTTGAGTTGTCGGCGTCGTCGGGTTGCGGCTGAGATCGGATTCCGGCCATTGAAAGAAGGTGGTGAAGAGTCAACAACAAGAAGCCCAGTCAGTCCAGATTTGTTGCTGCTATTGAATTTGACTACTTTCAATTGAACCGGAGCAATTTGAGTAAATCAGACCGGTAAAAAATTGAACCGGAATATGATGCACTCAAAAATTGTAGATTGTATTGCCTGTTTTAGCAAGATAATCTACTGATTTGGAGTTTATTTGTATCTTAAGAGACTCTAGATTCTAGAATTTGTTTATTTGTACTTTATTTGTCTTTATTTCATATGTTCATTTCTAATTTATCGGATGAGAATATGAGATATAAAGATAATATTTTCAACCGTCCCCTATTTTTGAGAACATATCTTCTAATTTAATTAACAAATAAATTAATCTCAATCGTTATAATATAAAAAGTAAGATTATATATCGTGTGTTACTGTTTCGGAAAATTTATTCTGCTTTACAATATCTCAACCCTATTTCAATATTAGTATATAATTATAATAAATAAATAAAGTAAAAACCATAATATACAAGTTAAACAGATTTGCATCCCTGCTAAGAGC
This sequence comes from Sedum album, assembly GCA_006409495.1. Classification (NCBI taxonomy): domain Eukaryota; kingdom Viridiplantae; phylum Streptophyta; class Magnoliopsida; order Saxifragales; family Crassulaceae; genus Sedum; species Sedum album. The sequence continues at coordinate 126,831 of QZGG01000019.1, forward strand.
AACACCAGTGCAACTATGTAAATGGACTGGGTAAACAATAATTTTAAATTGCCTGTGTATTTTTAGACAATGAAAAAGTGGATATGCTCCAGTGGCACTATGCATGATGACTATGTAAAAAATTATAGAAACATACCTTTCATTTAAAAGCACATATACGTGAACATAAAAGAAGATATGTAATGTAAACTTCATTATGTAATTGGAGAAAGACTTAACAAAAGACTTAACAACCTGCTATAGAATTAACCAATTACACTCACGACTATGTACATTCAAAACAGCTTGCATAGCCTACAAGAAAGCTTCTTTGATCCTTTTTTCATTCAGAATACATCCTTCTTGTTAACTTAAGAAATCCCACTTCACTCGAATGCAAAATGACCAATATCTGAGTAACCTACAAGCTTAGAAGCACAGAAACGTCAATTGGGTGAAATTCGATTTGTATCAGTAGTCATTATGCTTAAAAGATTCAAACGAGTTAAGCATGCTTTGGAATCCATGGTGCTTTGTGATCAATGGATGTCATATCGAGATGATGATCAAGGTAAAACTAGTTTTGTGAGAGAGAAGGTATTGAGTGAAGTGTGGTGGGATAAAATAGATTATATTATTAGTTTCACAGCTCCTATCTATGATATGATAAGAGTGTGTGATACTAATAAGCCTTGCCTTCGTTTGGTATATGAGATGTGGGACGCAATGATTGAAAGTGTGAAGAAGAGAATATATGAGCACGAACATATTCAGGAGCATGAATCATGTACTTTATATGATGTGGTTTATAATATACTTGTTACCCGATGGACAAAAAATAGCACACCACTTCATTGTTTAGCTCATTCGCTAAATCCAAGGTTAGATATTGATTTTTTAACAATCTTACTTATGTTAATTTATATTATTTCATGCACTGACATTCTTTTATGTATAGGTATTATAGTCATGAATGGCTTTCCAAGGAATCTTCTAGAGTACCTCCACATAGAGATGATGAAGTTTCAGTTGAAAGAAGAAAATGTTTTAGAAGACTTTTTCCAAATCAGGATGATTATAATAAGATTATGATGGAGTATGCTGATTTTTCTCTTGAACAAGGTGGTTTTAGTGCTCCGGATGCTATTGGAACGAGGTATGAATATGATCCGAAAACTTGGTGGGCTAATTATGGATCATCGTCACCCTATCTTCAAACTCTTGCTCTTCGCTTACTTGGACAACCTACTTCATCTTCTTGTTGTGAAAGAAATTGGAGTACGTATTCGTTTATTCATTCAGTTAAGAGGAATAAGTTGAATCCAAAACGTGCTGAAGATCTTGTTTTCGTTCATAACAATTTACGACTCCTATCAAGAAATAATCCAGAATATCGAGATGAGAGGACGAAAATGTGGGATGTCCAGTTTGATGATCTTTCTATTGATGAGCCGGAGATGGAAGGTGTATTTTTGGAGATGCTTATGAAGCTGCAGATGCAGAGTAGTATTTTTTCAGCTTATGTGATGAAATAGACTTATTTCTTAACAAATTTTGCGATTATATATTTGAATAGTATCAATAATATTAAATATTATATACATATTTCATAGACGTTTCCTGCCGTTTCCACTATTACTTTTTTTTAAAATTTCCGTTTCCAATTTCCTACCGTACTCGTTTCCCGTACCCGTTCCCGCTCCCGTGTACTTAGCCTACAAGAAAGGCATAATATTGATCGACTTAGCTTTGTACAGAAGTAAAAAGATGTGAAATTTCATTAAAAAATAAGACATTGTATGTGGAAAATGGAAGAAGTGTATAAAAAAGTTACCTAAATTATATGTAAAGGAATCCTTACCTGCATAGTGCACATACTTAGCATAAGAGCCCTTACTAGATACTCAGATTGTAGCTATCCAAGACCATCAAATAATGGATCCAAAAGTGAACCAAAAAAGGAAAACAAGCTGCCCAAAAAGTGTGCAAATGAAGCGTCTATCCTCTCTTTTTTAGAATTTCGGCTTCAAGAGAATTTACAATAATTTGCCAACTGTGGCTCCATATTAGTTACATCAATGGCCATTATAGAAGCCTCGTAAAGTTGATTCTCCCGCTTCTCCCTTGTTTCATTGATTCTTACTTGTTTCCTTTTCAATTCAAGATGCTCCTCTTCGATCTTGATCATATTCTCATATTCTTCTCTTCTCTTACTTGCAGAAGAAGACATATGCTCTCCAATGTCCGTGAAAAATGCTGTAGATGCCTCATTACGTGTCTCATCAGCCATCTTTTTAAGTATTTTAGCAACCTTTCTTCCTATCGGACGTTCCACTTCTCCTTCTTTATCTTGGCCGCACTCAATGCTTATTGGACTTTGAGAAGATCCAATGGTATACAAGTTGTCATTTGGGGATACTCTCACCCTTTTCTTAGACATGATTGAAGCAAATTTTGGAGACTTTCGTAGCTCACTCCTACAATGGATAAAATGGAACGCACTACATTGAATGCTTTGGTACATCTCCATAGTTTGACGTACCTAAAATACAAAATTCATGATAAGCGACCTGTTGTCTTTATTGATAATAAATAACTTATAAATACTTATTCCAATACCTTATCATCTTCACTTATTCCGCTTTGGTGCCTCCCTTCTATTTGACTATAGAATCCTTGAAATTTGCTTACACATTTTTGTATGGTAGACCACCGAGTAGCCAAGGCAACAGGAGTTCTTTCAACGCGTGCTCGTGAAAGTAGCTTGTAATCCTACCCCAATAAGTGGTTTGCGTTTGATTATTACCTTTTATCGTGTCTAAACTAACATTTTCCCAAGCTGATATAAGTAACATATCTTCTTGGATTGAAAAATTCTTTGACCTTCCTTTTTTGTGTGACAAATTTGATTCTGAGCTCATCGGATCAGGGTCAGTTCGCAATACTTCATTCAGCAACTGTGTGAATGATTCATCCATATCATATACAAGTACAAGCGACTGTCCCCTGTATGAAACAAAACATATTAAGATACAAATTTCTATCCATATCATGAAATTTCAAAAGCTGCATATATCAATTCCGGAACGAAAAATAAAATTCACTACAAACATAAGGACTTGAGAAGCGGACAAAGAAGTTTCAAGAGAATTGCGACTTAAATACAAAATACTGACAAATACCCAAATCTCATCCAAAGCTTTTCCAAAATTATTATACTTAAAAAACAATAGAATTTGAGATCCAAGAACCACCTGAGATGTAACCGAACATTGTGGAAAAGCTTGACGGAAGAGGACAAGCGGCCAAGAAGAAGCACCTTCAGAAAATTTCACGCATAAAAACCCTAGAATTAAGAATAGATGAAAATAGGATATTAAATAAAACGAGTCGGTGGGAGGTACATATTGAGAAGATGATAGCAGATTTGGCGGGTGAGAAGATGAAAACGTAAAATTTTGCAGAGTTTGATGGCTACGTTGGAGCGATGAACTATGTATCGGACTGGGTAAAGCAATGACACGTGGGTTCATTTTACATATTGAAGCCTTTTTAGCTAATGCGTTGGGGATGCTCTAAGAGCATCTCTCGCCATGGTTAAAAAAATCTTACCATTCCTCTCTCTCATCTTTTTACATTTTTCATCATTCATGATTTTTTCTACCACGTGTACCCCCATCACGACTAATAATTTTTCTATCATCCATCTCTCTCTTACATCACAAATATAATTAAAATATAAATAAATTATTCACATTCTTATTTATATTTAATACATAATTACTAATAAAATACTTGTAATTCACATTTGAATGATGCCTCTTCATTTTTGTTGACGTGCCTTCACTTCTCTGTCTGGTGGTCGATCTTCAATGAATTCTGTAGGATCAGCTTATGAAGTATATGATTCTCGTTCGTCCTCTAATATCATAGAGATTTTTTAGTTTTGAGATTTGTATAGATTTTTTAGTTTTTTTTTTTTAAAACCCTACCCCGCCAAAGCCCCACTGCTTTAGCACCCACCAGGAATCGTACCCATGACGTATAGATTTTTTAGTTTTGAGATTTGTATAGAAAATAGAGTTATGGATTCCTATTTATAGACAATAAAGCATTAAATAATAAAATTTAATTTTTTAATTTAATTTTCATATATATATTTTCAAATTTGATTCAATTAAAATTTAATTATTAGTAAAATTTTGGCAAATGTTGAATTTTGATTAGAAAATTATATTGGATAAGGGTCTCAGAGCTCATGGTAAACTCTCAAATTCCTCTCATGGGAAGATTTTTTTTGAAGTTTATCATGAGATGGTTCAAATGATGGTAAAAAAAATCATGCAAAAATCATGGTAGGAATGCATGATTTTTTCTACCATCACTCATGGTAGAATTTTATGGTGTAAAATAATATGGTGGGGAGTACTCTAATAAGACAAGTCAAACAACATTTTCGATAAATATGAATTCAAACTTGTCTGAAACACGACTACAAACGTGCGCATCACTCTTGGTCTAAATTTCAGTGCATCTTGTAAAGAGCATTACTGCTGTAGTGTTGATAAGATTGGAATTTGATGGTGGGCATAACATATCAGTATTTGCCCACGATATCAATGGCAGTTAAGTTGCCATTTGCCCTGCAAAAGGGGTCGAGTGTAGCTACTTGTTGTAGTAAAAGAACACATCCAAGTTGCTTCTTGCTGTTGTATCAAGCTATCTATCTCTTGGTTCAGCTGCACCTGCATGATATCTCAAGATACTGTAAGCACAAAAATCCATCTTCAAACACATGAACGAGCAATCAAACCACACTTAAAGAAGCAATTGATGTTAGTGTTATCGGAATATATCTCATCGCTTTACCATCCGATTTGATACGAATATATATGTTGCATGCACCTTTACCCATTTCAACCAACCGACTCAATATCGTTAAGAAGAAAATGTCTAAAAGTAAAGAACAATTCGCATCTAAAGTCTTCTTTTGATGAACAGAAGGTCAACAAACAAGAGAGCAAAAAAGAAAGAAATCGATACTTGTCTTTTGACATGCACGAAGCTTGATATTAATTGTTGTGGTTAAAGATGCATGTGGTACTTGATGTCCACCGTACACGTTACGAATTGTTGTATTAATATTCTAATCCCTCCGTCTCATGATGTTTGTTCACTTTCCATTTTGGGTGTCCTCTTAAGTTTGTCAACTTTCTTTTATTCTCCACTACACATTTTATTTTTTTACTCATCTACTTGTTAATTATTTATTCTCAACCATACATTTTATACATTCTTTCTACCTTAATTACCATGAATTTTGTGTTTTTGGACAAAGCCGATACGTATGCTTCAAAACTGAATTCTCAACATATATAATTTAAAACATTAGTGATAACAATAGTTAATAAAAGAAGGCAAGGACAGAAAAATGGAGATGGATTTTTTTTCATCTATTCCTTTTTCTAATTAAAGAAGGGAATATTTAGATGTCCGTTTCTATCATTTGTTGTTTCTGCATGTTATTTTCTTACCTTGTATATCAAAAGTAAAAATAAAAATAGTAATATAATCTTACAACCACTTAAATAGAATCTTCCTTTGAAAATAAGCGTCTTTAGTTTTGCGATCTTTTTTATTTCAAGCCAGAACAAATCAGTCTTTGGGCTTACAACCTTTTGTTATTCCTGGTTTGGACTTTGAAAATGCTTTTAGGGCTCTCCCTTTTACTTCATCTTCTTTTTACGTTTGAACCAAAACAACTTTAACTAAAGCTAAATGCATAAAGCTCCACGCTCGAAGCATTGAAATCACCTAAATCCTATCCAACAATTTCATTCAATGCTTAATATAAGTTAACTGTACATATAAATTTGATAATTCAAACTCATATAAGCCAAAATCATCATCAACCGTAAACAGCTCACAAGTTAAAATGTCATAATCAGGTACTTATATTCAACGGCTAAATTAAATCCTTCATTTAAGACAATTTTACAAAGTCAGTTCACTCGAACAGATCCGAAATTTAAGTTCATATAAAATTGATGTGCAAACAAGATAAATACTTATTTAGGTAAAGTAAAATTTCATAGATAAGTTAGCAACTGCGGGCTACATTTTCCTTATCTGCAGCCACTTCAGCCACTTTTACACCTCTCAATTACTAAACTCCTCTAATTGAAGCTCAGCCAACCCACACAGACTCTGACTCCACGACTCTAACAGTAACTCAGAAAATACCACTCTCACTATTTTATATATTAATTAAATTTCCCCATGAAAAACAAGGAAAATCAATCCGAAACTACCCGATCCGACCCGTTTTAATCAGACCCGGAAATTCTTTCCAGTGAATGTCTGCCCGAACTGCCAGTTAGCCGGTGCAGCATTCCATGAAGTGGATGTACGACGGTCGCTGCCGGTGACTCTAAAGGAGAGAGCTTGACCGACAAGGACGGCATTGGACTGCCAGTTTTGCCCCCAGTTCCTGCTCATGCTCATCCAGTTGGTCTTTGTACCCTTGATGCTGACACGGACAATGTCTCCGGCCCCGGCAACGTTTGTCACTAATACTAAGTTGAAGTACTTGAACCCGTTTATGGTGAATCGGATCCCACCCGCTTTACGACACGGCACTCTACATCAATCAAATTTTAAAACCCAATTCAGTAATCATGGATAGTCCGGTTTAACCAATCGGGTCGGGTCAAAGTCAAACAAACAGACACATCATCATCGGAATATGTGTGACTGACGGAATATTAGATAGCAGATTTCCCGGGTAATTTCTTCAATCGGGTCGTGTGTTGAATTGATGTACAGTGTCAGACAGTGAAGACAATTGACCTATATGTCCCTATACTTACCAGATAATTACATAAAAAGGGTAATATGGGGAATTAAAATTTCATAAACGGTTAGGGTTGTTCGGAGCAGGACGACGCACCGAAAATCAGTTTTGCTTACTGAAACGCAACCAACGGCTGACTGTTAAAAAATTCAGATTCCGACAACAACAAAAACAGAGCCACTTGCCAAAAACAGAGCAATTCAAAATGTGAACAGATCTGAGTAAAGGGTTACCGGCGGTAGTTAACGGGGACAATTCCAGCACGGTATTCAGCGATTTTGAGAAACATGGGCATGGCGAGGTCGAAATGGGGACGAGGAGGGTTACACCAACCACCGTTGTCGCTAGGCTGAGCGAAGTTGGGAGGACAGAAATTAGTAGCAGTGATGAAAATTGAAGGGCTACCTGGGTGACACCATTTAGGGTCGTCAGAGCATTTCATCTCAAAGCAAGCACCGCAGCTTAACCCATTGTTGAACAGAGCAGTGCTTAATGCAGCCGTGTTCACACCATAGCCTTGGCTGTACAGATTTCCGTATCCACACGCTCCCCCTGTTACAATCAGAATGAAGATTAGTTGGGATCTAAATGGGTGATGTTTTTGTGTCTGTAGAGAAGAGTTTAAGCTTACCCATGGTACCGGAGGCGTCGCTTCCGCCGTAGAAGGTGGCGTGGGCACTCTGCCATTGGCCGGCGGTGAAGACGCCAGGGATTCGAGCTCGGACGGAAGTGGTTAGGAAGATGAGTGACGTGAGAAAGCAGAGTAGCGTCGAGTGAGCCATTAAAGTCAGCTGAACAGAGCAGTACAGAGCGTGAGACAGGTTTACGATTTGCTGAGGAAAGTGGGAGGACTTAAATAAAGCAGGACGGCGTAGAGGCATCGCATTCGCTCACTTCAGGGGTAGTTTCGGTAATTGTAAATATCAGCTTTCTTTAGCGGTTTACTTTACTATGAAGTGTGAACGCACTGTTGTGTAGAGCCAGATTTAATTGAATAAGGTTTGATTTTGACTTAAACCCAACTTGATTAATTTAATTTGTATTACTAAAACATATGCAGTAAACAAGTTGTTCGATTGGTTGGGTGCTACGCTAATTGTTTAGCCCTCAATGGAAGGATTCGTTATACATTACGTACTTGTTTGGAAGCATGAAAACAGATGGAAAGAAATTGAATTTATGAGGAGAAAACGGGTACATAAATTTTGTTCTGATATTTTTTATTTTACTTTATTACGGTTAAGATCGAGAGAAATAAATTGATGAGATGATGAAACTTAATCTTTAACTTTTGTTTAAATTAATTTAATCATTATTGAACCAATTTTGAGTGAGAACAAGTAATTTTAAACCGCGAGTTCATAAAAATAAATTTTTTAAAAATCGAAACTCAAACTTATCGTATTCAAATTACAAAAATCATATCTAATATAAAAAGGAATGCCGTAAAACGTGAGGATGAAAATGAAAAGCCGTAAAACCAGAGCATGGGATACCCGTTTAAGGGACACAATGAGTAGTGAATAAATAACGGGGTTCAAACTAAGGACGGCCCCACCTGGCCAACGTTCTGTCTACTGCAAATGCGACACAAATTACTCGCTTTGTGCTTTAACTTCGATCCATGTCATCCATCACTCTATAGTTGCATCCGTATTCCGGTCGCAAATATTCAAACTTCGAATTCAGTTATTAAGAATAAGGACCCATAAAACATACAATCGCAAAATGTTATACTTTTGTATTTCATACTCTTTCCGTTCTATTATGAATGTCCCCATTTTCTTTTTAAATGTCCCAAAATAATGTTCTCATTTCCTAAAATAGAAACTTTTTTACTTCTATATTTACACTCTCTTTCATACTTTTTATCCAACTTATTCTCTTTCTTACTTTTTATCACACATTTTTTAATTTTCTTAAAAATCTTGAAAATTCTTAAATGGAACACTCAAAATGGAATGGAGGGAATAGTAACCTTACTTTAAATAAAAAAGGACACATATATTACTGTAGGAAGAAGTTCACATCATCAATTATATAAAAGGGTGTGACGCGATTATGATCGTGATATGCATTAATCTAACGATTAATATTATCAATAGTTTAATAGTTTGTGCATATAACTTTTAAATTTAATTGAAATTTAAATTAATCACAGTCATCATAATTAAAAAGTTAAAGATTTGTATCATGTCATAATTATATTGTATCTCATAATTTCAACCCTAATAAACTCTAAACCTTGTAAACAACATATCAGATAAAAAACCGTCATCAGAAAAGCTAAATTAACATCAAGTTAGGCCACGGCCGACCCCTACTTACATCACTCATCTTAAACCCGCGTCTTACCGTCCGTTCATTTTGTTTTTCGTTTTTTCTCACTTGCCACGTGCTTTGTTATTTAGTCTCATCTTAATCCACCATTCTTCTCCTATTCTTCAAACTCAAGGCTTTTTCTATTATTAGAAGCTAGCTAGATGTTAACCAAGATAAATGCTACGTTCATTAACTATTCATAAGCTTGATCAAACGGTTTTTCTAGCCGGTTCGATACAAATGAGTATAAACCTAATATGCATTCAAGTTACAAGTAATAATGTGCGTATGTGTTCTCTTCTTAGGTTAAAATTTGCACTCATATTGGATGAAATGTCCCTGGTCGTGTATGGAAGCAACGCACGCACATCAGTCCAGCTACTACCTCGTTTCGTTTAGGTTTAACTACTTGATGACCCAATCAGTTCACTACATATTGCATATTGTTTACAGCATGCATGTGATATGGATCTTATCTTTCCTTATACAATGCAAGCAGTGAGCATAGGGCTTGCCGGTGGTCAACCTTTCATCCATCCATGCTTAGGTGGAGATGACCATAAATGAACCTAACTGTACACAGTAGCTAGTTTTCACTACTCTTTTGCATGTGAAAGTTTTTTTTTTTTGATTAACTTTTGCATGTGAAAGTTGGTGGTCTACGTAATAATACTATTTGTAGCACACAAGAATAGGCCGTGGCCGTCACAACTCATAATATTCTTTCATCTCATTTGCTCGTGTTGATAATATGAGTTCAAAATTTACGTAGGGAAAATGACAGCGAAGCATGCAGTGAATTTAAGATTTTAATTGATTTTGTGTTGGACTAGTCACAGTTCAGCACGTTGTTTTTTGTATATTTGTTGTGGTAAAATCTCTCTCTATTTTATTTTTGACTCCCATCCCTATAAAACTTTTTACAACTTAGTTATTATAATTGATTTTAAAGCCTAACAAGACAAAAGATTTAACTAGATGCAACTGTTTTTACTGCTTACTCTTATTAAATTAAAAGTGATTCTAAAGCCTAACAAGACAAAGACATGTAACTAGAATCGAATTCTTAATCTAAATTTATTTTCATACGTTGTTTATGGAAATTGATTGAATGTTAAGATATGAGTATAGAGTTATAGTTATAATCATAATTTTCTATAATCAAAATGTTAATTTGATAATTATAATCATAATTTTCTCAATTTTTCAACATCTAATTTTATAAAATAATATGCTTCTCATCCTTGATGCAATGCTGACAGAAATGATTCGCGAATGTACAGATTGGATGTTCAACAACGCTTATTTTCTCCAGACCTCCGACACATAGGATAACACATTTCATTGTTGGTACAATAAAAAAATCATATATACTTGAAGTTTGGTTTTGTCAATGTTTTGAATAATAGTTGATTTAATTAAGTTACTCTTCCCATGTGCGTTGTGATCCAAGGACGTGATAGTACCCATATTGGTTTTCATGTACCAACTGCTTGAGTACACAAATCACTATTTGGCCATTAATTTTAATTTGATTCAAAACATTGTTGGAACATGTACCTCGGTGGGTTTTGATGATGACAACACTCGATTGATGTTTTAGTTGAGTGTGCAGGTTCATGTACCTGACGGATACCAAAGAGGGACAGGAACCTGTGTCGGACACCGAGGGTCTTGAACGAAACGAAGACGAAACCTAATCAATCAAGTAGCTGCGAAAATCTAGGACAACTTAAGGAAAGTTGTTATGGTGACCGAATATATTGAATGTCTTGATCGAATCATATATATTTGTGGAATATTTGTGAATCAGGGTCAAGAGCAGATTTGGAAGGTTGTTAGAGAAAATCTAGGAGGTTGTTAGAGATCTTGGACATCTATATAAAGGAGGCATCCGAAGAGATCTCAAGTAGACATCATCAAGGGCATTGTAGCAAGCATCATGTGAGATGATGGTCTCGGGGAGACATCACCGGAGGTGATGATCTCCGGTCAGCGACCACATGAGGTGGTCATCCTAGGCAGACATCACTGCGGACATTGTTGCAGACACCATGAGAGGTGATGGTCTCAGGGAGACATCACAGGAGGTGATGGTCTCCGGTCACTAACCACAGGAGGTGGTTGACTGAGGAAGATATCACAGGAGGTGATGATCTCAAGGGAGATACTACAGGAGGTAGTCGTCTCAAGGAGATACTACAGGAGGTAGTCGTCTCAGGGAGATATCACAGGTGATGGTCTCAGGTCAGGAACCACTGGAGGTGGTTGTCTCAGAGAGATACTACAGGAGGTAGTTGTCTCAGGGAGATATCACAGGTGATGGTCTCAGGTCAGCGACCGCAGGAGGTGGTTGTCTCAGGGAGATATCACAGGAGGTGATGGTCTCAGGTCAGCGACCACAGGAGGTGGTTGTCTCAAGGAGATATCACAGGTGATGGCCTCAGGTCAACGACCACAAGAGGTGGTTGTCTTAGAACAGACATCACAGGAAGTGATTGTCTTCAGGTACCACAAGAGGTGGTTGTCCAGAGGAGGACTTGTCGGAGGACATGCTCCAGAGGAGTTTCGAGAGCAGCATCTGCCATTACTCACTAGGCATTGAGTTAGAGATCTACTGAGGATACTCATCATTGGAGAAGACGGAGTCGAGGGTTCGGAACCTGAGGGACTAGTCTGGAGTCGCGATTGGTGGTCCGGGACCATCAGGTATATGTGACTTGTTTTGTGATAGTTAGCATTACTATTACATGTGTACGAATATTGTAGGTATTTGTACAGTCTTTAGATTAATAAAGAATCTTTCGACGTATTTCTGCTGTGTTTTATTTCTGAGGTACTTGAACCTGCAAACTTGGTTTAGGTTCCTAACAGTTCCTAGACCTCGTGAGGTACATAACTAATCACGGTCCTAACAATTGGTATCAGAGCTCTGTTGCTCTAGATTTGATTAGCATTGCAGGTATGTCAAGTGGTGATACATTGAGGAAGATGTACTCGCACTAGACGAAAAGAATACAGTGACTTGGAGAGTCAGTACGGGAACAAGTCCCCAGGAAGGAACTTGTGTCTTATGAGCAGGAGAAGGTCATCAATGTCGGAGGTCACAGGTACATGAACCGAGGGTGAAGATTGATGTTTCGGGAACAAAGAAATCTAAGCCAGGTCAGGGTTATGGTGAGGTGACTATCCTGAAGAGATATGATGAAGCTGGATCTCCGAGACGAGACCAAGATGTATGGTAAAGGATACCATATCTGGGCAAAGAGTGTACAAGGTCAGAAACCAGCTGGGATCAACTTTAGCAAACAGAGGAAGAAGGTTGTTGACTTCAGCAAGATAGACTTCAAGGAGAAGAAGATATGCTTCCATGCGGATAGAAGGGTCATCAATGGAAAAGGTGCGCTGCCAGAAAAGCATGTGAGAGAAAGTCTCACAGTCCCAGTAGTTCCAAGTGGGGAATAAGTACTGAAGAGGTTTAGAATCTGGTAGTTCCAAGTGGGGAACATGTACTGAAGAGGTTCAGAACCTGGTAGTTCCAAGTGGGGAACAAGTATCAGACAGTTTCAGTCTGTCAAAGCAAACAGTGGAAGGATCTACTTGGGAAGTTGGATCCGATGAGTGACGAAGGGGTGTTTGTAGGATACTCCACTCACTACAAAGCCTACAAGGTGTACAACAAACGGACTAGAAAAGTCGAGGAAAGTGTGCACGTGGTCTTTGAGGAGGACGTCATGTCAGGGAAACCTGAGGAGGTTCATGTAGGACAGGAACCTGCAGAGGAAGTCTTTGTGTTAGCTCGACCAGGAGTAGATAGCATTGAAAGATACTTCGTGCCAGCACAAGAGGGTGCTGATTGGGATCAGGGAAGGCTGATCAGGATCCAGTAGTTGCTGATGGAAATCCGGCCGAGGCACTGGCGTAGGATGAACAGCATGAGGATCGGGACCAGGTACTTGAACATGATCAGGTATCTGAGGGCGATAACAATGATCACATTCCTAATGAGGAAGCCATAAGAGACGTGGTTCCACTGAGGAGAAGTAATCAGGTTAGTCTATCTAATGTCATACTTTGTGATTTTTATTGTTATGCGTAATTTCAGGGGAACGAGTTCATACTGTGTTCACGTCCCTGATGGGGTCTAAGAAGGTCGATAACGATCTTAAAGACTCAGACTGGGTTCAGGAGATGCATTAAGAATTGCATCAGTTCGAGAGGAACAAGTGGCGGACAATTTCATCGAAGCTCTAAGTAGGGAGTCTTTCAAAAGGTTCAGGATGGCGCTTGGCATGATATCTACTTAGTGAGGTACCTCTAACTTTAACTCCAATGATTGGTTAGAGTAGGGGTAGAGTAGTTATGCATGTTAGCCTGAAGTATGTGATTAAGTCTATGTGTGATAAATTGATTGCATGCCTTACTTCTTGAATAAATGTGAAATTGTCATGTTAGTGCTTGGAATGTATTTCATTTCTAGCCTAAGTACCTTCCGGATCTTGAACCTCACAAACCGCATGAAGGAAGTGTACTCAGCCACCTTAGCCACATGCCGATTTGAGACTTAGAAATCTACTTGAGGTAAATCTTGTGTGATTTTAAATGAGTGATTTCAGTTGTGATGTTTTTACAATATAAACCCTTACGGTTAAGCCGATCCATCACAACGCCCCTTGAGAAGTCTATGGAAAGGTATGGGTATGACATTCACTTGTTCAGGTCAGAGACCAGATCCAGGTACTTGAGCAAGACGCCGAGTATGTGTGCATGTCAGACCACTGTGTGTCAGATTCTTATCCAGACGCAGAGGAGACATGTATTTAGGTAGATGTGCTTGGAGAACCAAAGAGCAGACGTAGAACGTGTCCCTGGTTATGGCAACTGAAGTTCAGATCCCAGAAGGTGGATTTGAAGCAATAAAGGAGGTCGCAAAGGATATTGTGGACCTGCCGACAGTCAAGGGACCGACTATCAAAGGCAACTATGAGGCGAAGACGCTTCTGATAGCAAAGGGTTCAGGAAGGAACCTGGTAGTGAAAGTTGTTAACAAGGTTACTATTGATGAGCTCGAGTTCATATCTCAGATGGTGGACCTGAAGCAACAATGGGGATGCAAAGGAGATTGCAGACCAGTCAACGGTCAAGGGACTGACTGTCGAAGGCACCAAGGAAGCAAAGATGCTTAAGGTTCCTGTAGGTTCGAAAGCGAATTTAGAGGTCACTGATCCGACTGCTGAAGTGGAGAATGTGAACCAGGAAGGTTCAGAGGAGGAACCAAGTCCTGAGGGAAGCGCCAAGGTAGTAGACGCTTCAGTGCCCTCATTCAAAACACTCTGGAGGAGTTAGAAGGGATGAGGATGATGGATACGTCACAAGTAGGTGGCTAGCAGTGGAATAGTGAGGTGAACTCGAGAAGGATGAAGCCTTGGAGGGAAATGACAGGGTCATCTGCCATAAGATGAGTCAGCCTTCACGCTCCTGTCTCTCAAAGAGGAAGAGGTGAAACGAGGAGGTCGAGGTTGAGGAGGAGATGAGTGCATGAGTCAGATCAAAGGTTCAGGAACCTCGTGATAAAGAAAAGGTAGGTATTGAGCAGAGACTTCATGAGATCAAGGATGGAATCTTGAAGTTGAATGAGGGGATAACACGGCGAAATTTGGAGTTCGGTGTTGAAAGTAGTTGATATGGCGGTGATAGAGATTGTCAGGGTTGGGAACCGAGTATCTGGGTCAGGTTCAAGAACCTGAATCAGAGAATGCCAATACCCTACGCCACCATAGACTTACCCATTCTTTGCCCCTCACCGCATTAATCCTTTTTTTTGAATAACTATGCACTCGTGATAATTTGCAATTAATCTTGAAGTTTGGATGATTTCGATTTTATTGCATGTGGGACTAACTCTATTGATGGCTAATGTGATTTAACTATCTAACCCTTATTTGATGATGCCAAAAGGGGGAAGAGTTAGTAGGTAACCTATCCAGGGGGAATCATGTCAGGTATCTGTTCTTGATACTTATTGCAAGTCCGTGCTTGGGCTTAGGGGGAATTGTTCCCATTTGTGATTCAGTGGGTAGAAGACTAGTAGATGACTAGTATTGCTTGTTGTTGATTATTTGTCTTGTTTCGTGGGTGTTTGTCATCATCAAAAAGGGGGAAATTGTTGGAACATGTACCTCGGTGGGTTTTGATGATGACAACACTCGACTGATGTTTTAGTTGAGTGTGCAGGTTCATGTACCTGACGGATACCAAAGAGGGACAGGAACCTGTGTCGGACACCGAGGGTCTTGAACGAAACGAAGACGAAACCTAATCAATCAAGTAGCTGCGAAAATCTAGGACAACTTAAGGAAAGTTGTTATGGTGACCGAATATATTGAATGTCTTGATCGAATCATATATATTTGTGGAATATTTGTGAATCAGGGTCAAGAGCAGATTTGGAAGGTTGTTAGAGAAAATCTAGGAGGTTGTTAGAGATCTTGGACACCTATATAAAGGAGGCATCCGAAGAGATCTCAAGCAGACATCATCAAGGGCATCGTAGCAAGCATCATGTGAGATGATGGTCTCGGGGAGACATCACCGGAGGTGATGTTCTCCGGTCAGCGACCACAGGAGGTGGTCATCCCAGGCAGACATCACTGCGGACATTGTTGCAGACACCATGAGAGGTGATGGTCTCAGGGAGACATCACAGGAGGTGATGGTCTCCGGTCACTAACCACAGGAGGTGGTTGACTGAGGAAGATATCACAGGAGGTGATGATCTCAAGGGAGATACTACAGGAGGTAGTCGTCTCAAGGAGATACTACAGGAGGTAGTCGTCTCAGGGAGATATCATAGGTGATGGTCTCAGGTCAGGAACCACTGGAGGTGGTTGTCTCAGAGAGATACTACAGGAGGTAGTTGTCTCAGGGAGATATCACAGGTGATGGTCTCAGGTCAGCGACCACAGGAGGTGGTTGTCTCAGGAGATATCACAGGAGGTGATGGTCTCAGGTCAGCGACCACAGGAGGTGGTTGTCTCAAGGAGATATCACAGGTGATGGCCTCAGGTCAACGACCACAAGAGGTGGTTGTCTCAGAACAGACATCACAGGAAGTGATTGTCTTCAGGTACCACAGGAGGTGGCTGTCCAGAGGAGGACTTGTCGGAGGACATGCTCCAGAGGAGTTTCGAGAGCAGCATCTGCCATTACTCACTAGGCATTGAGTTAGAGATCTGCTGAGGATACTCATCATTGGAGAAGACGGAGTCGAGGGTTCGGAACCTGAGGGACTAGTCTGGAGTCGCGATTGGTGGTCCGGGACCATCAGGTATATGTGACTTGTTTTGTGATAGTTAGCATTACTATTACATGTGTACGAATATTGTAGGTATTTGTACAGTCTTTAGATTAATAAAGAATCTTTCAACGTATTTCCGCTGTGTTTTATTTCTGAGGTACTTGAACCTGCAAACTTGGTTTAGGTTCCTAACAGTTCCTAGACCTCGTGAGGTACATAACTAATCACGGTCCTAACAATGTAGGACTCAAAGCATGTGCAAGAATAATCACACCTCTCTTTTTTCTTAATCCACTTTCACACTTAGTAATTTATATCGTCTAAGTAGTTTTCTCCATGATTTTCTAAAATAACACAATTAATTATCAAAGTATGCACGAAATTTAATTTGGAAATTTAAAATTAGAGAACAAAATTGCACCATATCAGCACGAAAAACTTGGTTGTACTGAAATTTTGATTTAGTTTTGATTGTTTTGAATCTGATTCCTCTATGTTATAAAGGGCCACTAAGGAGCCACTAGTTACTTCTACAAGTGTAACGATTATTATTTGAGAGTCACTGTTATCTATCTGAAATGGATCTTGGAGCACATAATTTTCAGTCATTATATTTGGTTGTACACTGCACCGAATTTGAATCTTAGGGTTTAGAGACGTGCATCATTTTGGCTCTTTTAGCGAACATTGTTCATTTTTGTCAAATATTTACTCTATTCATTTTAAAGAATTTTGTGAGACAGTAAGATATGATTTTAGACGTTGATTTCAATAATCTAACGTTTATGATTAATTTATTACACTTAACGGGTTGGATCCAAAATGGATCTTGCGGGATGCACCGAGTTTGAATAAATACACGTAATTTTTCAGTCCGTTATATTTGGTTGCATGCCGCACCGAATCTGAATCATAGGGTTTAGAGACGTGCATCATTTTGTATCTTTTAACGTACTGTCCATTTTGTCAAATATTTACTCTATCCATTTTACACTTATAATCTCATTATATTTATTTATTTTGTTGCCTAGTTACTAGTAGGATTTAAAAAATCATATCTCGAGTTTTGAAAGTGTACAAGTCGACCATGTGCAATCCAACTCATGTGCAATCCAACTCTCATCCATCTGAATTGACATATCATCATAATTTCATGTATCATACGCAATTGTATGCATCCACAAGTTAAGAGTTTGAATAAAACGAAGGTGGTATGGGCATCAATGGTCAGATTAGTTGATTATATAACTTGCCAAAACGAACACATTTTTAATCAGAAAATCCACAACTCAATACTTTTACTAAATCATATGATTCAACATATGTTATTTATTATTTTTACCAAAAAAAGACGTTGAAATCGGGTAGCATTGTTTGTACAAAAATCAAATAAGTAACATGGCCTTGTTGTTTTTTTGCTTCCTTGTCTTATAGACAATTTTAAGCCACATGCTAGACGACAATTACACAAGCCTTCTCGAATGGAAACATAATCCCGAAATTTGGCACCCTCAACCCAACTAAACTAAATGCATCCCCATAAAATGACTCACCTCTCACCTTTGTTGCAAGTAACTATTCCTCCCAATTTTCACTCTTTTTAGTTCCAAAAAACATAATATCCCTCTCTGTATACAAATAATAGTAATGTTCGAGTAAGTTATCTTTTGTACCTCCTAGATTATTCTTCCGACAATTTCATCTGAAGAGCGTCGATGCATGTCACATTTCTAACCGTTAGAAGTTTCATTTTGAGGACAAATTTAGGACATTTCAAATGTGGTCCTTGTGGAGATAGAAAGGCAAATTAAAGGGTATGGAGAGTGACAAAAACTGTCCATGTGGATCGATGGATGAATCACTCGATTGATATTGAAGAAGACATCACAATAATTCATACATGCCCTCGTTCAGACTATGTCTGATCTCCCAACAATTGTTGTGTTTATTAATCAAGAGAAATAGTGAATGCAATTTAAGCCTCCATTTCCATCTGATGTTGTTCCTCATTTTTGGTTTGACCCTTTTCAATCCATAACTTGTCAGACCATCACTACACATAATCTATATTTTTGATGCCAAATCAAGTCCTTAAATTCAATAACACAAATATTTCCACTTAACACAATAATCAAAATTGGTGCCCCTGTTCTGTCCAGGATCAGAACAGACAGTCACTACCAGTAGAGCTGATGACTACAAGAGTTTTGCAGAAAGATGCCATTTTCCTTGGGCAGAATTCAGTCAATGTCCAACACCCCAATCATTTTGAGTGTGACATTTGGTATACAACCAACATAGATAACAATACTGATCTAAAGCCCCTATCATTGTTCAAAATAAAATCTTAAAGATTATTACTTGATCACTAAGAACAGGCCAAACACTTGGCCACATTAGTAATGAGTACAGCAAGACTACAACAGGTAGTAGGCGATGAGGACCGAGTTCAAGAACTACGAGCCTTGCAATAAAAGACGTCTACCTCTCTTTAGCAACTGGTGTAAGTTCATGAATTCTGCATCAATCAAATGAGGCTAAGACTGGGACTGTTAAACACCTTAATAACACGCCATTTAAACATTATGGGGTTCAGTAATTTAAAGACCCTATAAATGCATAAATCATTGCAGTTTTTGTTGAGGAGTCTGGAAACATGTACCCCATTCACAATAACTTGTGATTAAATGTAGCATAATATTGTGATTTTTAAACACACCAAATGGCAAAACATACATGACAACAAGTAGAACACAATACCAGCTATTTACTATCAGTACCTAGCTTATTCAAGAAACCTATTTATAACGGAACCAACCAAATGCTATAACTACAACCATCTAACCCACCTCTTCTCGATTCTATGTATTAAAAGAGAGACCTTTTTCAAGGGAACATAACTTCAGTTTCTTTAAGCAAAATGTTTCCACTCTTTGGCAGACAGCAGTAAGTTCCGCAGATATGAAACACTTTATTTTAAATCTTAAGGCGATAACCGGGAACGAGTACATATCCGAATTTTTTTTAGAATTGCCCTAGTCCCCAGAAAACATTTCTCAAATGCCCCACTTTTGAAAATCCTTTCTCGAATGCCCTAGTTTTAATGATTCCGGTTTTGTCAAAACCGGAATCCTCAAAAAAGTGACATATCCGGTTCCTTCAAACCGGGAAATATTAAAAATAAAGAAATCCGGTTTTGCCAAGACCGGATAGTTAAAAAATCTAACTATCTCCGACCGGATCCATGTATTTTATCCAGTCAGCAAATAAAATTGTACAGTCAGCAATGAATCCGGTTCTATAGAAACCGGTAATATTCAAATGAATCCGGTTCCGTAGAAACCGGTAATATTTAAATGAATCCGGTTCCATAGAAACCGGATAGTTTTAAATGATACCGGTTCCATAGAAACCGGATTGCTTCGAATTAAAACGAGGTTTTCATTCCTCGCTTCATCTCCAGCCGCCTCAGCCGATCCAAGCACTGCCACCCTTGTCTGCCGCCGTTGTCCGATTCGTGCCGCCCATCCTCCTCCAGCCGTTGTCCGATTCATCCCGTGCTCCGTAGTTAAGACTCCGAAATGGGTGGAAGATTTGACGAAAATTATGAGGTTAGGGTTTTTTAATTTTGGTCATGTGTACGCTTAGATTTTGTTAGAAATGTGTTGATTTTTGTTCTTGATTGTAGATGTTGATAGGTTTATTAGAATTTAGGGTTTTGATTTTGTTAGAATTTAGGGTTTTGATTATGTTTGAATTTAGGGTTTTATTTTTGTTTGAATTTAGGGTTTTGAGTTAGGAATTTAGGATGTTAGGATTATGGATATCGATGAATTTGTTAGAATTTAGGTTTTGATTTTGTTAGATTTGTTAATTATGAATATGAATTGGGATTTTGAATTGGTTGTAAATTGTACATATTTTTAATTGAGTTTGATATTGTACTCTATGATTTAGATTACATTTGTATGTTGCTAATTCTATTTGTTTGAATTAGTAATTGTAAGATTTATATTGTGATATGTGTTTAAGTAGTTTGTATTTTATAATTTGAATGGATGTATGATTTTTTATTTAGATGGATTTGGATGAAATTGTGACTCCCGGGCCAATTGATGACTCGGTTTTAAGTCAACAACGCACACATCGTACGCAAGAAGTGTGGAATAATCCGGTTAGTCTATTTTAATTTTTGTAATTATTTATATGTATACGAATCTATTTATATTTGTTCATTGTGATCTTAATGTTATTTATTTTTTTGTATAGAAAGGAAAGACTCTGAAGTTTGTTCATCGAAAGATGTGGCCTATGGATCCCAGAATCGTGAGATATGTCGTTGAGGCAGGATTCTACACATGGACGCAAATCCAGCATGTAGAGATTGATTGGTCACTACTTTGTGCATTGGTGGAACGGTGGAGACCGGAGACCCATACTTTCCACTTGAGGGTTGGAGAGTGCACGATCACTCTACAGGATGTTGGTTTGCTGACTGGTTTGCCTGTTGAGGGAGCGGTAGTGTCAGGAAAAGAGGAACATGATTGGGAGGCCATGTGCATACAGCTTTTAGGGGCTTATCCTGATACAGGTAGATCTCCCACTCTGGCTAAACGTAAATGGTTTTTGGAAAACATGAGAGTGGTACCTGATGATGCGACAGAGGAAGTCGTACAACGTTATGCTAGAGCATACATACTGTGCATGCTGGGTTCGCATCCCATGCCGAAATATCACTAAATGCTGGAATATCGAATACATGTTCTGGTTCGGGAACATATTCGACACCCTCATTGTCAAGTTCATCGAGATATTCCATCTCATCTCGGTTGTATTCATCTACAACACTCATATCAAGTGTGTCTAGCGTTGTCATAGCCATCGAGTCTGAATCAAAATCTGCCATTTCTGTATAAAATAAAACATACATGTTAATAAATAAAACATACGTTAATAAATAAAATAAATACACAAAAAACATAAATAAAATTTTTCAAAAACTAACTTACTATAATACTGGAGATTCTCTCTTTCGGATGAAGAAGTTTTTTTTTCTATCGATGAAGAAGTGTTGGATGAAGATGAAATGGAAAATGAGCAATATTTATAACAAAACAATCCGGCCTTCATAGGACCGGAATCATTTTAAGGATTCCGGTTTCATTAAAACCGGAATTTTCAAACCTTTTTCAGTTTCGTCAGGCTTTTGTTCAATTATTTCAGTATTATTTCTGAACAATCCGGTTTTGGGAAACCCGGATTCAGACTGCATGCAATAGTCCCTGTCTGCATGGAACCGGTTTCAGCGAATGTCAAAATTTTCTGTGCAATCCGGTTTTCCCAAAACCGGATTGAACAATAATAATGCATGCATGCTGGGTCCTCTTTTACCGACAAAAATACCGGTTACAAGAACGCCGGATTCATTAGATAATTCCGGTTTCAGCAGAACCGGATTGTATTTTTTTTGCTGACTGGACCGCCTCGTCAGCTCCACGTAGGATTTTATGGGAAATTAATTAATGTGGAATAGGATTCCGGTTCTGTGGAAACCGGATTGTTACATTTCACAACTATTCGGTTTCATTAGAACCGGATACATTGGTTTTTATTGATTCCGGGTTTCAGAGAACCGGATTTGTCATATTTGTAGGGATTCCGGTTTTGACAAAACCGGAATCATTAAAACTAGGGCATTCGAGAAAGGATTTTCAAAAGTGGGGCATTTGAGAAATGTTTTCTAGGGACTAGGGCAATTCTAAATTTTTTTCTACATATCCAGTAAAAACATGTAACTGAAGAACAGTAAACATTCAGAGTTAATCATACCGGATCCTGCAACACGCAGGTACTCTGGGCATTAAATGTTCCAGTTCAATGCCATGTGATGTCAACCCAAAATCTGCAGCCCACTCCACAATTGAGGTTGTGGCTCAAATGACACCACCTGAGCACTAAATTATATGCAACATAGACTCATTAGAACCTGTAACGCTAATACATGTTACCAAGTGTAGTAAACGGATGCAGACTAGAATGTAAGATGTCCTACATTGACATTAAATTTTGAAAAAAAATGGCAGCTCTATCTTTGACATGGCCCTCATGACGCTCCTTCCACATGGTCAAACAGTTTTAGTCACGAAATGTATTCAGTATCAATATCTACGACTAGCATATTAGCCCAGTGGCCAAGAGCATGTGAGATGTTAAAGACTAGAGTTTATTCAAGAACGGTTTCACAACACGAGCTCTCAGACGTCAGATCTAGCCCACAAAAATGGGGAATCCTTCTTTGATTTAGAAATGAATGTATTCCGTACGAAAAATGACAACTTTATACTAACTAGGTATAACACTGATGAATATAGGAACCAGCTGTTATCTTACAAGAAGAGTATGAGGTGCAATACCCAGGTCGAACAGTCAAGTTTGTGACCTTCACAAGTAGGAGTAGCATTCAACGATATATCTTTTGCAGGCATCAGTTGCATAGTTCAGAGCATAGCCCTTGAATATGAGAGTCGGTCAGACTAGGCAACAAGTAAATGCCACTTTTTCCATTACTTGAACACGTGATGTTCAGCTGGTTCCCAGTTTGCGTTATCTGAGAAACGTTGCAGAATAACACAAATAATTAACAGGGCAACGAAAATTGGCTGTTTAATAGCATTCAATCTCAAGGTGATATCCAAGGGAATATTTCCATTTTTTAAGTTTTGAACTAGAGATACTTATGCATGAGGATGTTATTCATTAACAGAGAAACAGCTTCTTACCAAACAGGAAGCAGGTTCATTATTGCAGCTCCAGTGCGAAGTTGGAAAGCAACTTAAATAATGACACCAAGAACAGTGATCACCGGCATTAAATCCTCTAAACAGCAATACCAGACCGACAGTAAAGCTGCGAATTGCAAAGAAAAAATACTTGGTAAAAAGAATACACTCAGTTTTGAGGTTTAAATAGTAGCACAATCTACAAGTGTATCATAACTGAATAGCATTTATACAAGGGAAATATAAAGATTTTATCATAGAAATGCATTTTTGAATCAATCTGCAGTCAAATACTTCATAATTGTTCACGTCACACAAAATAGCGTTCTTGCGACACCTTTGTTCTGATTGCTACCAGCAAAATTAACTTCGATTGTTGAAAACAAAAAGATAAACAGATATACTCACCCAATTATCAGGACAATGAGAGAAAAAACCCACAAAACGATCTGGTACGCCTTGTACTTTGATTTAACTGTAGCGGATGCACTAGCATATCTTTGCCGCACCCATCCATGCTGGGGGCGAATCAAAAACACAAACCCAAGGAGAAAACCAGAGAGGAATCCTCCTATATGAGCAAAGTTGTCAACATGTGGAAGGATTCCAACTGCTAGGTTTATTGCTATGATTACAATAAGAGTCAAGAAGGCTGCAAACTATAAGTGATAATATATGTGAGCTACCAAATATAGTTATGCGGCCCTATCACTGAAAGCTTAGACGAAATTGGTTGCTTTATTAATAGTACCTTATTGGCATATAAAGACCAATTGGTGATGAGTTCAGAAAGCATGCTTCCAAGTAAACCGAACAAAGCACCAGAAGCACCGACTGAAATATTTGCATGAATAAACAAGGCAGACAGCAGACTCCCACCAAGTCCCGCAATAATATACACCAAACCGATTAAGACTGCATATGATTATGCACACAGAAGGGTAAGGGTCACATGATAAAAGTGCAATCATAAAATACAAAATCAATCAACACACATTGATGTGAAATAGATCATATGCATCGGCAGGTCTAAGTGAAAAAACAATCTATTTTTGGTCACATATTTCTTTACAATTTACAAACGGCAGTTTGTTTTTCCTGCTAGTTGTGTTACCTACAAAGATATAGATACTTGTAAGTAAACACAATGTAATTCAGCGCAAGGGTTTTATCATAAACATCTATTTATGCTACATAAAACATATAATAAAACAGTGTGTTTGGTACAACACATTACATGATGTATACGAGTATATCATTTAAATTGAAAGGACTTTACTGAAGTCACCCAAACTGCTGTACATAAGTGAGGCAATTAAGTAACTATGTGAAAATTTTCAATACTATTTTTCTTTCAATGGAATTAATATATCAGGTATATCATCAAATATAACGAATTCATAAATTAAATAAAAAGTTGTATGAGTTTTCATCTTAAAACTGAAATCAAAAATCTCAGAGTCACTTCATTCTGAATTTCCAGTTCTCACTAACCTACACTAGTTAACAAAAGCAATTTAGCTCGAGCAAATCAGTGATTGTAGAAAATTAAAATTTGAATACTTGAGCCCAAAAAAAGTATAATTAGTTTTTATTTTGAAAATTTAACTCTGATTACTTAGTAAGTAAAGAATAATACCAAGTATTTTATTGAATGAATAAAACCAAGTATTTTATTGAATATGATTTTCGGAGCGTCGGAGCCTTAAGCATTTACTTTATGAAGAGCCATCTAGTTGCAGAGTAAATGAAGGGTACTAAGGACTGAGTCGACTGACTACCAAAGCTGCCTTGCTGTAATTTATCGGAGAGTTAATAATATGGGCTAAAAATATTTAAAATATTTTCATGCCTACAAATGATCTCAATACCTATACGAAATGGTTAAAAGGAGATATTTGGGTCATTTTTAATTACAATAACAATTTTGATAAATCGAGGCATATCATTGAAATATTGTTTTGTTGGAAATAATGGTCAATAATGGGTGGGAAACAGGATTGCTAACATATTACCACCAAAACATATTCATCAATATTTAAAACCCCCACATATTGATAATAACTGTAGCTTTCACTATGCCGTTATAGTTGTGCATATTGAGGAAGTAACAATTTTCAAGATAAGTTTAAGATGGTTGACTAGCATGCCTTTTTATCTAAATAATAATAAGGTAGGCACGGGGAACTGATGAATTAGATTATATGAGCGATTAATAAGGTTTCAGTTAGCATCAGATGTACAAAACAGCACTCTTAACCTAACGTGGACATAATTTGAAGCAAAACTGGAGTCTGAAATTACAAATAGTATGAAACAACTGCCAAAAATACTTTTCAAAACTAACTAAACAATATTGACTAAAATGGAGGACTTAATTAAGAGACAGTGTTTAATAGAATTTAGATCATCAAGATGACCTAAATGCACAGTGTTGATTCTAATGCAATATAAACCAAATTTGTAAACATATTGATGCCTACGAAACGAGTAATTCAGCCATGTGGAACAAAAAATGGAGCTGACCGCAAGTGTACTAACATATCAAAATGGGTTTTACTTTACATTGAAGAACCAAGATACGAATTAACCAAACTGCCTGGTTCACTATTGCAAAATATCTGATAGCTAGGTTAAAATTACTATCACTCCCAAGAATGTAAACCAGTGTTAAAGATTCTTACCGAAACCGAATTCTCGCTCAAGTTGTATTCCAATCACTAGAAGACTCAGCATGTTGGCCAGTATATGGAAAACACCAGCATGTAACCATATGCAAGATATAAGGCGCCAACCTTGGTGCTCATGGACCACCTTCTTGACATCAAGTCCCCCCATCTTTTGAAGCCTAGAATAAAAATACGTGATGTCGAGTTGACTGAAGGATCACATTAAAATGATTCGACTGTATAATAACACCAAGATCTTACACAGACTTTGATAAAGATGTAAACTGTGGTGCTATACTAGTAAAATACTTTAATTTTATCACATGTTCATATAATATATTATATCTATATTTGGTGGTTCCCTTGTTAAAAAAGCTCCAATACAATTCAAAGGCATTTTCAGTGTTCACTTTATATCAGCATACTACTAAAAAGTTGAAAATGTAAAATGAACATGATATACAATACTTAAATAAAGTCATTACAGATACAAGCATCATTAGAAATCTACATGAATTATTTAAGACCAGTTTTCCCCTATTTCTTCCCATTAAGTTTATGCAACTATTCTTATATGTTCCTTCATAAATTATCAGAGAAAAAACGGCCTACTAATCGCTAGTACACACTAAAATTAGAATACAATCTACCATTCCTAGTTCCTAATCCTTTCCGTATCAGAAAAAACTTCACTTTCCAATCATCAATACTTTCTCTCATTTTCTGATGCTTGAAGATAAAGAATACCCACTTGTGCGTATCAATGTTAAGCAACTCAAACATTCGGAACACAATCCTAATCAATTTGTAAATGTAGAACACAAAAAAACACCAAAAAAAGGAAAGACGAGAACTTTAGTGTCACTCACGTAGTGGAAGATGGCCCAAGGAGCAGATTCTCCTTAAATGGCTGAAACGAAAATCTTCGAAGCCCCTCCGCCGCCACACACTTAACCGAGTTCTTGGGACAATCATTGACATACATAGTGACAGCAAACATCACAACATTAGCCACCACAAAAGCCGGAATCAGCCAAGGAAACCACTTGCTCGACTCCTTCGCTTCCCTATATGACACCGGAGTGGGGCGTTGTGTCTCGACGTCTGGGTGGATCATGCTGTAACCCTTTCTGGAACTAATCCTATTTTGGGTCACCGGCGGCCCCTCCTTCGCCATTAGTGTGATAAAGATTCGATCTTTGATAAGTCAATTCTGAGTCTAGAGAGATATATGGCGGAATAGATTGAAGTTGGTCGCAGCAATTTTTGGATTTCACACTAATTTCACATTTTGCATTTGGTTTGGAAGTGTCGAGCCTCTCAAATGTTATTTAATTAAAATTACTAATTCCCACGGCTGCGTTTTTTTCAAAAAGCGACTTTTTTATTGGGTTGACTTAATTTTTTTCTACTGTTGATTTGGTCATTCTTGAGCTCGTTCAAAATTTATCTTAAAACTATTGTTGTAGCTCACTTGCTTAGTGGATCATTCTCAGCCATTGCGATTGAGATCAAGATTTTCTTCAGAATATCCGATTCCACGTATCTCCCGTGTCTTTTACTTTACAAATTTAAGTTTTATTTTATTTTAGTGTCTACAAAATTTGTCAAACTTGAGAAACTTGCACAGTTAGATCTCGATTTTGTTTCTAAACTTTGAATTATACTTAGATTCATTCACGAGGTTGGGCCGGGCAACAGGATACGACCAAAGCCAAAACAGCATATGAGTCGGACCAGAACAAATGACCAGTTTGGGCTTTGCATGACTTAAAAATAGGGAAAGGTTTATTTTGGTAACACGAATTGCAATGGTTTTCCATATTATCAATATTTTTCTTAAACTTTTTGAACATTTGATATAAATATCGTTGCTCTATTTGATACATACATTAAAAACTTTAAGATTTTTATATTTAATGAATATCATTTCCCTAATTGAAATTTGACACTTTAAATAGTCTATATACACATAAATTTCAATTTGATTCAAGGAAATTATGGATGGAGATGGACAAGGGTTCAAAAACATATATATGCATGATTATTTTTGGCCAAACCTAATGAGACCGTGACCTCTCAAATCCCCTAGCTAGAACCGTCATTGTTCAAATGCTCGCAAATTTTTTCTAGTTTGATGATCATAGTAGTTGTAATTTTTTTGAATATGCCTGCATTTAAGATGGACATGCCCCAGTGTCTAGTGATGTGTCCGAATGTACCGATGTACCATGTGTATTACAGATTTACAGTACCAGTAAAAGGAGCAGAAAACTGTATCCATGATACATAAATTAATTTGAGATGACAGATGGTGTCATTAACTATCGTTTGTCGCTGTCCGTAGCAATCACCTAAATAAGGATGTAATGAATGAAATTTTTTTTTGGCTACTGGCGGTCAAACCCTCAAACAGGGTGTGTTGTAACTGCAATTTATAAAAACAATACAACTCCCGTGAGCTTATGTATCTCAATAGTATACACATTTATGTCACTATTGCATATATAAGTCTCAGCCATGTGATGAGATTGCCTTCATTCTATTTCAAGCTAGGCCAAACCCCACCCTGTTAGAATTACAGCAGATTCGAATATCGAGCGAAGCACTGTAAATTTTGCTTGTTTGTCAAGTAGAAGATCCTTATGTGCTCGTCAATGTATCATTACCTTATATATTTGGTTGCAACATGTTAGTACATTGTCATTGATAAATGTTACGTGTTCCGGAACTAAAGTCTATATTTAGTGAATATTGATGGTTTTAGGATATTTAGGGTTAGGTTACGTTTTCATGATGCTACATGTAAATTAAATTCAAAACTCGTGAACTAGTGAATTGAATGATCAAATAAGCTAGGCTAGGGTTTAGTGGCATCAGGTTGGTCGTCGTCTGAGCAAATTCTACAAACATTATACAATATTATACAATATTACAATATGATATAAATGAGACCATATTATACAATATTACACAGTAATAGTAGATATGGTAAGCTAGGGAGTGAATGAGGAAAGAGCCAAAAGGTCAGATGTGTGTTGGAGACTGGAGGCAATTGAATGGATGGAGATCATAAATTGAATCCCGTGAATCCCATTTTAGAGATTTCTGTTCAAGGCCTTCTCTTATTCTTATTTATTGCTGCTTGTTGATGTTGTTGTTTGTGCTTGACAGAATTTAATGCCAAACACACATCCTTCGTGTGTGTGTGATATGAATCATTTATTTCAAACTTGAGCCAACTTAGAATATACTTTGTAAAAGAATACAGATGCATTTCCACTCCATATTCTACATCATCTTGATTAGAGGTAAAGTAAACCCAATAATTATAAGTTCCCAACTAAACCCGAATTCCAAACCCTAATAGTAATAAGTTCCAAACCCTAAAACTAAACCCTAATTCCAAGCCCTAAAACTAAACCCTAATTCCAAACCCTAATCTATACTATATTTAAAACACAAGACCCCCTATTAGAAGCCGGGTTTTTCTCTCAAGTTTAACCTCCTATTAATTAGACAAAACCAAAAAAAATAAAAATAAAAGTTTAACAAATAAAAATAATTGAATATATTCTTATTTTCATAAATCTATTGTGCATCAATTACTAGTAACAATAAAGTTCCAAAAGAAACCCTAATTCCAAACTCTAACTGTTTTAATTCCAAACCCTAATAACAATAAGTTCCAAACAAAACCCTATAAGTTCCAAACGAAACCCTAATTCCAAACTCTAACTGTTTAAATTCCTAACCCTAATAACATATTTATGTAGCCTCTTCAAGGATAATTTAATGTTAATTAAACATGAATAACAGGAGCTATTAAGCTTCAAGATGAATGGCGTAGCAAAACAAACAGACTACGATGATGGGGATAGATCGATTTTATCATTAAGTAGCAATGGCGCAGTAGTTGGTCAGACATGAGAAAACTTATGCGCTATTTATTACTCCTGCACTCATTTATCAATCCACACTTGATTAAACTGTCACCATCACAATTCTTAACCGAAGATATCCAAAGATTAGGACTGTTTTTGAATCATCTTCTTCTAGTTGCAAATAACTGAAACAAATAATAACAAGTTTCATGTATATATGTACAGTCGTCTATGCAGCAAGTTCATACGAAAATCTTGGCACATCTAGGCTTATATTCTCATCATATTGCGGTAACATTATGTTTTCTGTAATGCATAGCGATACAAGTTCGGTTTCATATTCTTCCATATTGATAATGTGCTCAAAAAGAAAATACACCAGCGTAACACATGTTTAATTTGTACGCAATCGAACATATTCCAATGTATTTTTTTCACTCACTTAGTAAATAAGGGTGTCATAAAATCAACCCTTTGAAGTCTTATTTTCAGTCTTGGTGGTCCAAAACTTAAGTTTTGGCGGGTGAAATAAATAAAATAGTATGAAAAAACACGATTTTTTCCGTAAGAGGCTGATGCCAAAGTAAGAAGTTCAAATATTCGCGGCGCCAAATCACTGGGATCGGTTAAAAAAGAAAACATGCGCTGCTTGCTATATCGGATTCCAAGTACAATGGTGCTAGCTACATATGTTTAGCTACTTAGTTGAACAATGTAATGTAGTTTGGAGGATGTAATTATTTCACATTTTGTTGTCTTGATAGATTTGCAAATTCTTCAAAAATTGAAACATGGAAATAAACATGTTATTTAGCATTAGATAACATTACACCATTACATACATCAACATTCCATTTCATTAAAATGACCACAAAAGCACAAAATCAAAAAAAGTTCCTAGTACCCAAACAAGCAGCCATCCTATGATCAACTGGCTCCGGCCCCAATCGAAGCTCCAAGTCCAATTCTGGAAACAAATCCTCATCATAATCCTGACGGCCGCTACATCCTCCCCATTGACTAGCCTCAATAATCATAGGAAGTTGCTGCTGAAGTTGATGATGATGTTCTATACCTTTGTTATTCGACTGTTTCAAGCGCCTGATTTGATGATAGTTATGTTCCTCTTGTGTTACATGAATTTCATCATGTTCGCGAGAAGAGAGTTGTCTGAGCTTGGCTCTGTCCTTTCTATGGATGTTCATGTGACCGCCAAGTGCTTGTGCATTAGAGAAACCTCTTTTACAGAAACTGCACTTGAATGACCTCACAATGTCTGGTGCTTGGTGGTGGTATTGGTGGTAGTCCGTAGCAGCAGTCCATATAGGATGATTGAGCTCCATGTTCGAGGAGCGAAAAGCGGAGAATTATGGAAGAAAGGGGCAGTGGATTGCTCTGTTTTTTGAAACAGAGTGTGTGTTCTGTTTTGAGTTGTTGATGGGTGAGGGTGGGGGGCTGGTTTTGAGTTAGAACGTTCGTGTGGATGAATGTGAGAATGGAGGGTTTTATAGGGTAGTAATGGTAGACACGAGTTACATCATTGGACGATTTCTTGTTGACTACATTTACTGCCTACTCCTTAGTCCTCATGTACTTGGGATTGAGATTTAGAGCAAGAAATTCTAAAAGTTCGTTTTCAAAGTGGTTCATCATTTTAAGAGTTAATCACAAAATAGTTCGATTTTAAAAGTGATGGGCCGCAAATATTAGAGCCGGAATGGGCCGGATCGAATGTCAATGCCTATCCAATATAAACATATTTGCGGCCAAAGTTGTTGTCTTCAACACAACGTTGAACCTTGAAGCAAAGTACAACAATTAGAGATTGAAAGAAGGGGCATAATAAATTATGGTTCATAGAGTTTTTTTTTTGATTAAGACAAGGCAAATGACAGCCAAACGAGGCGCAAACAAACAGCCGAAAGAAAAGCACAGACAATAGAACAGAGAACTAGCTAGAAAAAAAGCCTGAGAAGAAATATGGGATGGAATCAATAGAACTCCAGGAGACCCTTGCTCTCTTCGCATAACCCGCAATCCAATCCGCAACGGCGTTATCCTCACGATGCACATGCGCGATCTGCCACCCTGAATGAGCTTTGAAAAAGTCTAAGCTTTCCCTGAGCCAGCCACCATCCGTGCCGCAACTCAGCCGTCCAGTACAGGCAGCAAGGACAATTTCTAAAGAGTCCGACATGAAAGTCACCTTAGACAGATTCAGATCTTCCGCCATTTTCAGCCCAGATAGAAGAGCGAACCCCTCTGCGTCTCTCGAGCAAAGGATCGAGGGACCCCAGTCCGTTCTGACCGAATGTACTACCCCTTTCTCAAGCCAAACTGCAGCACATCCCATCGCCCCATTATTACACCAAGCACCATCACAGAAAATAGAGGGACGCAACTCTGATGAGCAATACCGCAAGGAACAGTGGATCATTTTGGTGTTGCTTTGGAACAAAGTAGATAACACCCTCGAACACGCTTCAGGAATATCAGGGACGCCAGTACCAAATCTAATAGTATTTCGATTGTTCCAAGTAATCCATGCCGCACAAATGAGCTTCCTGAAATCATCTTTAGGGCACCTTCCAGAACAGGCGAAAAGCCAATCCGCAGGGGATCTGGTGAGTTTGCAAATTAATCCCTCCCCAGATAGTTTTAATCCTCCAACAATCTCGAAAAAGGTGTAAAGCTGACTCGAGTTTATAGCCGCAGAAAACGCATTCCAAAGGAACTTCACAGCCCCTCCTGTGGAGATTGATGGCATCAGGAAGACTATTGTGGTACAGCCGCCAACAAAATATACTCACTTTATTCGGCAAGTTAAGGTTCCACACTGCCCTCCAAAACTTAACTAATGCATGAGGATCCGATGTTTCTCCAGTGGTGGCTTGGGACCTCGTTTGCAGCAGCCAGTAGGCAGACTTTATAGTAAACTCCCCGGAGCTGGAAATTGTCCAAGAAGCTGCACCATCCCCCCATTGTAAACCACTCCCTCCCTTAGAGCCCATAGTACTTTGACAATTCCTCTCCACGCATGGGAAGGCCGGTTACCAGCACTAGCGATCAATATGTTCCCTTGCGAAAAATAACGAGCTTTGAGCATTTTGCTAAGTAAAAGCTCCGGGTTTGATAAGATCCTCCAAGCTTGTTTCAATAAAAGAGCATTATTAAAAGTGGCTAGATTCCGAAAGCCCAAGCCTCCTTTGAATTTCTCCTTTTCCATAACATTTCTCGCCACCCAATGAATAGATGGTTGGTTGCCCTTGGAGGACCACCAGAAATTCAGGAGTCGTTTTTGAAGGCGGTTGCACAGTGAGAGAGGAATCTTGTAGCATTGCATTGCATAGACTGGATTGCTTGACCCACTGCATAGACTGGGTAATACGTGGAGCGGCCCGGCTGATTCTGATGCCCGTAATTCTTCCTAGCTCAGCCATGTGATTCAGCATAGTAGAAAGCCATTCAGAAGCAGTTATGAATAAATAAGGGGAAATTGGATCACCTTGACGGATTCCTCTTTCCGCATTGAAGAATTCCGAGTGACTGCCATTTAGCTTAACTCTATAGCTGACTGTTTGGACACACTTTAAGACTTTAGCTACCCAACGATCATCGTATCCCAGAGCCTTCATCATATTCTCAAGGAATGGCCATTCTAACCGATCAAAAGCTTTGCTCATATCCAATTTAAGCGAAATATATCCATGGCCGCTGCCCCTTCTCGTTTTGATAAAATGCCAATTTCATGTGCGATTAATATGTTATCTGTGATTAAACGGCCAGGCACAAAGGCACTCTGATTCTGTGATATAACTGTCGACAGGGAGGCTTTCAATCTGTTTGTCATAACCTTCGTAATAGTCTTCATGATCACTGTGCAAAGGCTGATCGGTCGAAAGTCCTCCATTCTTGTCGGACTTGAGCTCTTAGGGATTAGAACAATTTCTGTCACGTTAAGGGAATCATTCAACATATCTTCGTTCAGGAACTTAAACGCCTCCAAACAAACAGCCGGGCCAACAATATCCCAATGTCTCTGGAAGAAATAAGCTGGGAATCCATCAATTCCGGGGGCTTTGTTGGGCCCAAGTTGAAAGAGAGCCAGCTTAACTTCATCTGCCGAAACTGGGGCTAGAAGAAAATCATTCATCTCTGCCGATACTTTCCTAGACACCATACTTAAAACAGAAGGCCAATCAATGTGAGCAAGATCAATAGAAGAGTGAAATATATTGACAAAATAACCTTTAGCAACCTCCAGCAGATCATTAATATTTGAGACTGTTTCTCCATTAGTGTTAACTAACTGCTCCACCGTGTTTATCTTTCTCCTTTGAGTAGCCTTTGCGTGGAAAAATTTTGTGTTCCGATCGCCATCTTTAAGCCAGTCTATGCGGGACCGTTGCTGCCAAAGGAGCTCTTCACGAGTCAACCACTCATCCATTTGATTAGTTAAAGCTCTTTCTTCTTCAACAATCTCCAATGTGCGTGGCCTGCTATGAAGCTACTCTAACTGAGACTTTATAAAAGCCTTTTGTTTATGGACAAAACCAAACTTTTCTGCATTCCACCTCTGAAGCTCCACACCACAATCATTAAGAACATCAATAATATTGTGATCTACAGTATTACCAGATGAGGCCCTGCCCCAAATATCCGTTAACGTTGCTCGAAACTCTTCATGCCGCACCCACATCCTTTCAAATTTAAAGCCTCGACGCACTGCCTGTCTGTTTTTAGGAGGTTTAAAAAGCGAAAGAAGCAGAGGCCGATGATCAGACTTAATAGAATTTATGTGACGCACATAAGCCTCTGGGTAAAGGTTGCGCCAACTTTGTGAGGCAAGAACTCTGTCTAATCTCACTTTAGCTTCAAAGGGTTGCACACGCTTGTTTGAAAAAGTAAAGGGGTTTCCTGAGAAACCCAAATCTATTAGGCCACTACACTCCGCAGCGTCTCTGAATTGGCGCATTCGCCCCCTATCACGAGGTCGAACACCTACCGCCTCTTCCGGGTAGAAAACCTCGTTGAAATCTCCCATAACAATCCACGGTCTATCCTCTAACTGACTCAGATGTTTCAAAAGAGACCAGCTACTTCTTCTTTGACTACCATTAGGATCCCCATAGAATAGTGTGAGCCGAAATGGAATATCCGATTCCACCCAAACGTCAATGTGGTTTTTTGAGAAATTCAAGACCCTCAGATCCACATCAGAATGCCACAAAATAGCTAAACCCCCAGCAAGCCCCTCCCGACCAACAGCAAAACAATTCAAAAACCCAATTTAACTCGCAATAGATTCCAACTCTTAGCATGTCGTTTTGTCTCAATGAGACCGAGGATTTGAGGGTGGTTCGAGTTGATTACCTCCCTCACAGCTCGAACTGCAGAGGCACTCCCCAAGCCCCTGCAGTTCCAACTTATCAGATTCATTGCCTCCGGCGGGACCGCATAGCGATCGCCGCCGATACAAAGTCACCCAATGTTGGTTCCATGTCATCATCCTTTTGAGTTTGATTTGCTAGCTCCGCAGTAATAGTCTCCCCGAGCACCTCCTTTACTTGTTTCATAGAGTTAAACGGAGAAAATTTTTATTTGTTTGCAAACTGGACAAGTAATAGTCTTGTGCAAGATAATAAGCTTTCGAACATGGATTTCTTTTACTATTTTCACCGTAATTTCTCCATTAACATTCATTAGAACTAAACGAAGCATCATGTAGTTAATGGACATATATCAATGAGTTGAATTACCAAGAGAGCTTATGATAACATGAATAGGACATCTGATAGTCATTTCGCAATTATTTATTAAAATGATATTTTTCACAAAATGGGTATTGTAATAGTAGTTTTCTACAGTTAATCACAAACGAAATTACTTAACTCAATAATAAATAATCTATAATAAATCACGGGTCCATGCTTTTAACAAGAGATTTAAGGTAATAATGACAATGTATGATTTTTTGATAACATGACTATTATAATAACTATATTTTGTAATTAATTATTAAAATGATTATTTTTAGCAAAATTAGATATTATAATTGTAGTTATATGCCAATAACCCTTCATTGTTTTAATTTTGCTGAACACATTGACGATCTTGTATTGACATATAGGTATAGGCGAAATTTTGGGGTGAGAACTGCTCAAGGATTTGTGGTAAAATGGGAAGAGAAATACCAATGATCGATACATGTGCCATTTCTTTTGTAAAAGATGTTAAATACTTGTTGCATTTCAAAGAAGAAAGTCGCTAGTTTTACTTGTGTGGTCCACGTTTGTTGGGCTTGGCGTAGTTTCATATAGTGCATCTTTGCCTTGAAGGCTCCAATGTTGAAGCCCAGTGAGTTACTTCGGCCCCAAATAATGATACTGGCTTTGATTCCTTCAATATCTTTTTTAACTTTTGGGAGGACTGGTTACTATTTAGTATTTAACACATAAAATTCATTTTATATTATCCTCATATGAATGAAAGTAGTTAAAGTAAAATAAACTAAATGAGTGGTAGAATTAAAATGAAAAATATGTATTAGCACAATTAGAATCAATATCAAGTGACACATCAATATACGTGTGAGACGCTAAGACATAATCTATTTCGTTGATTTTCAATAGTCTAACGGATGAGATTTAAAGATAATATTTTTAACTGCCCCATGGTTTACGCAAACTTGTCCCCTATTTTAATTTCAATCTTTATATTATCAAAATCAGTGCTTAATATCATGTATTACTATCTCAAAATATTTATTTGTCTCACAAGATTCCAACCCATCACAATTAAAAGTAACTTATGTTTAAATTTTTGCAAAAATAGCAACTTTGGACTAGCTTTTACAATTTCTTATACGATCTTCAATTTACATTATTGTATCCCTACATGAAAAATTTGTTTCAAACAATGGATATTTTATCAGAGAAAATTAATTTATTGTTTTGCTTACATAATAAAATCACTTACTACGAGCAACTGAGCAAGCCTTGTGAATCTCCTCCCACAACCATGTGAAGAAGTGGAACCTTGTCGACATCTGAACCCTTTGGTGTCCGAAAGCCATGATGCTTATATATTCAAAGCCTCACATCTAACAAAATGGAGAATATAAGAATTATATAAAGAATGGACAGATTCTTTTATTTTCGGGAATCAAACCACTTCTAGGCAGAGAAGCTCATGTGAGCCTCTTTGCATAATTTAATGATTATATTTATTCTATATCGATCACTGAATAATTATACAGCCATACCAAAACAAAACTGACATCCTTACAATTCCCTTTGTAATATTGGATTCATAAGAATGCAGAATGACATTCCTTTAGCCATGTGCAGTTATCTGTCATGCAGTTTAACTATTAGTTTTATAGATTTTAAACGGAATACTATGTTGGATCACACTCTTCAACGCTCTTTTTCCAACTCAGACTTTGATACAGACAAACCCTAGCTTACTGAGCAGCCAGTCATCTACAAATCTCACTCCATTCACATTCTTATATATGGGTTTCAACCTTGCCTGCTAGATGAATTGTCTGACTACTTTCAGTAGTGTACAACATCTGACAGTCAGCCAGTGGCATTATACTAATCTCCATTAATTTTTTGCCACCGTTCAGCACTGAATTGATAATCTTAATCAATTTATGTATGTGCACCCTTATAATTCTATTATGGTGACATTCATCCTTTTTCTTGAGACTACTAATTCAAGATCAAAGCTAATAGCTTATAAAAGTTAATACCTTTTGTCATTAATGTATATTCTCAGAAAGCTAACATTTTGATTTTTAAATAAATCAATAGATAATTTCAGCTTGAAAATCTGATGAAAATGCACCAATTGAAGGGGTCAATGAATACACAACTAAAAAACTGCCAGAGAGTACACCTCCCAACATGGATATTCTAAGTAAAGAAACACAAATATTTGGCATGTATTACTAGCATCATGACTCATGACGATGTGTTATATACTTATATTCTCAAAATTAAATTAAAACTGTGTTAACAGGCCAACATAATTTATATATGTATAAACGAATTGATTCCACCATAGTTGTTGGCAAGTTCTTGGAATTATTTAGCCAGAGCACCTACAAATGGATTGTAGCGAAGAATAAAAGGGGAAAGAAAAGTCACTAAGCTACACATGCAAAGAGTAAAAATAGTGCTGTTGAATACTTATGGTAAGAGAGATTTAGCAAAAAGGGAATTTATGTTTTGATGTACTTGACTTATACTCGTACGTGCTTTGCTTATTAGGTTTTCTAAATTCTGTCTCTCATTGCAGTTTTCTGATCTAACAAATTTCCAGCACTATGATTATCTGTTATTGTTACAGACTTTTGATGGAATGTCTGAGCAAGAGAATGAGAATGTGATCGGGTGGCTAGCTTCAATCACTTAGCAGTCCCCTTGGGTTAAATTAGTAGTAAGGATTATTCAGTATTATTTGGTTGACCTTGATCTCTCTACTTTGCTTCATCATGCAGATTCAGCATATGCAAATTTCAATATGTGTCACATTTCTGTCTCATGTGTTGTATTTATATGTAAATAATTATTAATTTAACATTTATCGTATACCATGTATGATAATCAAGCTAGTTGGTAAGTTGAGAAAAACAACTTGAGCTAGTTTTTGGATGACTCATAAATGCCAATTATTTTTCCAGCAATGCATCTTATCATTTATAAAACGAATTACGATGAACTTAGCAGTTAAAATAGTGCATTCTGTAAATATGCAATGCATGGTATGGCATATGAGTACGCTGGGGGCTCTCTATAAGTCGACATACGCATGACATATAGTTATAGGTCCCCAAATCCTATGTGCAAGAGTATATTGATCCCTTAATTCCTCTACAACCACAATAAGCTGAGATGTACATGCAATTACAGCGCTGGTACAAACTTCGTCCAGCTTCAAGGATAAGTAAGACACACAAACAGAAATTACACTTGCGATAAGTAAGACACCATTAAGGCAATCCAGTAAGATATAGTAGAATGTTATATGATCAAACACACACAAATGCTAAATGGACAAGTACTAGTTTTCCAAAGAACACATGAGTCTTGCGGCCAAACTCTTTTATTTGATCACCTCAGGACGCTCTCCAAGCCTGAGTTCGAGATCCAAGTCATGCATGAACCTTGAACTCTTTTGCGCTGGGGTAAACTTTTGCTGCACATCAGGTCTATCTACAATATTTGATTTAGTGTAAGAAGATGATGACATGGTTGA
The DNA here is from genome assembly GCA_006409495.1 of Sedum album. NCBI lineage: Eukaryota > Viridiplantae > Streptophyta > Magnoliopsida > Saxifragales > Crassulaceae > Sedum > Sedum album. Next base: position 165,881 of record QZGG01000019.1, read on the forward strand.
ATACTCATCAGCTGTGATCTTCCTTCTTTTGCTACCGTATTATCATCACCATCTCCATGATCCCAGTTATCCTCCTCGGCAGAATCATTTTGTATTCCCTTTTTAGCTTGAGGTTGAACTAAAAATAAATTCAAGTTAATAGAAATATCTGGTTTATCACAGTGCATCAAAGCCCTTTCCCCCAAGTACTTCAGGATCTGTTGACCTCTCTTTTGCACATCCAATTTCAGCTCCGAAGTTTGGAGATTTGGATCAGCAACCATATTCTTTGATTGTCTGGGTTCCCCGGGGCCTAGTAGGCAAAGAGTAGGTTGTTGGTCAGTTGCTATATACCCGTTAGCTGATAGAGATGAATTTTTGAGATCTAAGGAAGTTTGTCCAGGAGTGCCAAAACTGCCAGAATTAGGGTTAGGGTTATAAGCCAAATCACTCACTTGAGATGGTACGTGCGAAGCAACAAATGTATTCTGAGTTTGAGAATTATGTAGTATCTGCTGTGATGTTTGATGCCGATCGAAGACCTCTTGAGGACTTGACTGTTTTAGTCTTGCCCTATCTCTCCTATGGACATTCATGTGACCCCCAAGGGCTTGCGCTGAGCGAAACTCCCTTCCACAAAAGTTACAAGAGTATGATCTTGGAGGCCATATGCAGCCTCCAAGAGGACCTGCTGCATCTTCTGCGAAGGCTCTCTCCTCCCATGAGGTATCTGAACTGTGTGGAGTTGCTTGACGATTAGTATTTAAATTCTGAATGCTTCCTTTCATGATCATACCATGAACACCCCTTTGCTTCTCCCGCATCCAAAATCTTGCATCATCCATGTCCCTAAGAACATGTGATAGAGGATAAGTGAGATATGAGAATCAGGAATAATTCAAGAGTTCATATAGCACCTACAGAACTATTAGTAGTTGGTAACTGGAAAGCAACAAGATGAGAGAATCTAGATATGAAGGGATGGCATTCTAGCGGAGTTAGCTAGAGAGAAGAAGCCATGGAAAGTCTAAGCCTCTTCTCCTAATAGGTTATTTAAATAGTCCAACATAGTGATTAGCTTGAAAAAATGGGCTTTTAATTAGTTCCTCACTGTTTCTTTTGGCTTCTGTAGTTGGCTTCTCTGAATTGTCATTGTACTTATTGGCAGCAATGCATATAATTCCGTTTCATTCTATAACTTGTTAAAAGTAATTAATGAAATGAGACTTTGGCCGCCCTGTTAAAACACTTGGTAATCTAGGGCTACATTTTTAGACGTATACATAATACTGGAATATCTCATGTAGATTCCATCTTTTTTGGTGGACTCATGAATCTCACTATGCATTCAGTGCTTGCATTGTATCAATGGACGAGATTGTGTCAATACATTAATGAGACATATGAGTTGCACATGTTTTGCAGGTGAGACTACACATGATATGTACAGTGACGTGATGCAATCTCAGCCATTGATGAGTAAACCACATGCGTTGATGTTGAGACGAAGACTAGTCCGATTTGAGTATATACCTTTAAAAAACAAAGTTATTGATCAGTGGCAAGCTGAGTAATTGCAAACATATTGTGCGGAGCGGTGTACGGAGTCGAGCTTGTTGCAGAATCTGTGCGAACGCTGCCGCAATAGAGCATGTGATCACATCTGCATTGAGGTGCATTATGTGTGCATTATGGTAGATAACTGGTCGGATGTCAATATTTGAGAGAGCGGAGTTTGTAAATCAATCACTTTTTTCCCAATAGCGGTGACATTGGGTACAATTCATAGAGATCGTATACATGATATCTATTCTAATCAATTCAAGCACTGGTCACAACATGAATAAGGGCGAACTCGAGTGCTCTTGGTTGTTAGACCAAGACCATGACCATCAGGCCACCACCCCTTTTGCGTAAATCAATCACTTGAATTTCAATTAGTTGCATGTTACATCGGTAAGGTTGTGCATTGTATTTGAATTTGATTATAGTGAATTATTTTCATCTGACTTTGGAGTAAGTCCAAGAAAAAACCTTGTAGAAGCTGAACTGATTTAACATATTATGTGTTCCTTACGTGTTTCAGTATATTTACACTAATATATATGAAACAGTATACACTCAAACAGTAACTACTCAAGTACTGCTTAAGCAATACATATAAACAAATCTGGAGATATTGAAACCGTGTCGAACAATAGATTTCACGCCATATTGAAACTATGTCGAACATTTCCCTACCTTGTCATAGTTGATTAAACAATGATTGCTCCGCCTATAGACAAAAACTGAATATGGGTGTGACACTAGCTAAAAGTTTTGTCAGTATACCGAGAGCTATTCAAATATTGCTCTTGTACTACTTGTTGGTAAAAACAAAGGAATTATTCTCTTCAACTAAGAGAAAGGGACAGACGATCTAAACCCCTAATCACGGGATATGCTTATCATGTAAAGTCATATTACACTGGAGGATGCATATATAGCACTTAAAATTAGTAATATAAAGAATTATTGTAATCAAGAATTTTGCTGATCTCGAAAAGTCTTCGAGTTGCTCTATCATGAATTTAAATATATAACATGATTAACAAAGTTCCTGAGTGTGATTGATATTTATAGTTTTTTTGAGGACTTAAAAGAAGCTTGATATATATCCATCTGATGAAGTGCGAAATGTATATTTCGCCACAATATTTGATAATTCATTTGTCTCTTTATTAATTAAACGCACAATCCAGTCCTGATGTTGAGATAACATTTGACGGCAATCATACAAACCCTGAAAACAGCCCGGTATAAATTGCATTCGGTTCTCCAAAACATCTAGGTTAAGGTCAACAACTAGTCCTTCCATATAAAATACACAATTTATAGTTAAATGAGTGAAAAAGATTGATGGTTGAAGACTTTGAGTTATCCTTAATATAATTTATCTGAGTAAAAAACTATAGGGTTTAACCCACTAATCGTACTACACAGTAGGTTGTTGATGACTTTTATTTTGTCTAGAATTGTACGCTACGTGGATATTGAATATTTGTGTCCTTATCGATCGTATGGTCACATTTGGCTTATACCCTTTTTATCTTGTTTAGTGAGAGCTTCCGAATTTTTAATGAAATTAATGGTGGGAAACGCGATGAGTTGGTGATACTGGAATTATAATGTGCACGACTAAAACTTCAATTTATAGAAAAATGTGCACGAGGCACTGCAAAACTTGAACTTAGCTAGATATAGGTAGTGAGTACAAGTAGTAATAAGGCAATATACCTATAAGTTTTTAGATAACATAATTAAAATATTGTTAGTGAGGGTTTTAATCATGTGAATCATGAATTTTTAGGGTTTTGAAATTGTTACTTTGATAAGTTTAACTGTTGAGATTTGAATTGTTTTGTGCATTATTCATAAAATTATAGATTAAATTTAAAATATTTTTTATTTTAAATCTCATCCTGTCGAATTGTTATTAATCAGTCGTCATCCTCAAACCCTTCCCTGGTTAATATAAAACATTTATATACAAGGATCCTCAGACCATTCCCTGGTTAATATTTATATACAAGGTACACAATATCACTTGATTGCATGAAGGATCATTCAGTAATTTCTGTAAATGCTACGAAATCAATTTTGTGAGAGGAAATAATATGATACTCCGTATTTTAAGCATCCATTACTGAAACTATAAGAAGTGTGTCAAAACTAAGAAGAGTGTTCCCATCTGTAGTTTATTTTCACTACAACTCCCATCTGACCTCTCATCAGCAGGTTGAAAATACCATTGAGGCTAAAATAACGAAGAATTTGGGTTGTCAAATAAAAGGATCTTCTTATCCCCATTTACTTCTTGTCCACTGCAGATCTCAGAATCCTGAAAACATTAAAACGTGCCCAAGGTGCAAACCAACATTAGCCACATTGGTCAGCAATAAATTTCCTATAAGAACTCTTAACGCTGTCAATCTGTAACCATTATAGATTGCACAGACGGACGGTTTTCGATACCAAATGATATCTATCAAGTCAAGTTTCGTCAACATTTACATACCACGAGTAGTTAAGAGTCCATTGACTCCAACCGAGCAACGTGCAAAAATCCTGCTCGTGCTTATTCCCACCTGGATTCCCAAGATGTACCAAGATTATAAATATGTGGGAGACGTGGTTGTGACAGAGATTGTAGGGTGCAATAACAAATCAGAAATCGGATGAACGGAGGGCAGTAAACCTTGTGAAGAACTGCGTCCTTACCACCTTTCAGAAGAACACAGTTTCCACTTCGAGGGCGAACAAGCAATCTGTCATAGCATGAAAAGGTACATCTTCATGTCATGGTTGCATACTACATTAGGTTTAGTTCTATATAGCAAACAACTAACATTTGCCAAAGTTTTAGGAGAAATGTACATAACAGAGCATCTGGACGTGGACGCCAGGGGAGATGACATATTTTCCAAGATAAGACCTCCAGCAACCTGTGGCAAGAAAAGGAATTAAATAAAAATAGATTTAACTAGAAATTAAAAGAAATACCCCATGATTTTCCAGAATGAAAACCATGGAAAATGCGTATATTCCAGAAGCTGACCACCAAAATCGCTATCCTCAAATTTTGTCACCATAATTCAATACCATCAAGAAACAGAGCCCAGTTATGCTTCCTCAAAATAAATTAGACTATTCAGGGAAGACAATCTTACTTCTGTTTTGAAAAGAACTTTACCAGTTGGTTCTTCCATGTCAGCCAGCACTCAGATTTTTGCAAGAGCAGGGATCTGTTCCACAATTTAAACATCACCCAGAAGAGCCTACTCATACCAGAAAACAAACAGGACAGCAGGATATTTATGCAAATCCAGTTCTAATAAAAACACCATCCCTGAAAGGTTGAAAATCATTACCAAAGTTGGAATTTGCAAAAGGTTCTAGATACAAGCATATTTTATTTATCAATGGTGATTCAAACAGACAGATGCGAAATGCCTATGATTCGAATATGACAAAAAAACTTATTGAAACTCAATAGCAGAGTGCTAGTATAATCAAGTGTTTCAAAAGCTGCTAAATATGCCAACTGCCAAGTGCAGAAACATGACTTTTTCCATGAGTTAAACGACTGGCTGCAAGTTCCGGGCATCAAAAAATATCATGTCTTCAAAAGAAAACGATATTAAAACAGACCAAAGCTATGACATCAAACGCTAAAGGCAAACCACATAAGGTGCTCTCCATGTATATTCATTAAATATAGGTATGGCTTTAAGATCCAGTAACAACTTCACTGTCTGTAAAAGCTGCAGTCCGTCAAAAGTAGTGAAGAGTTAATATCAAGCTGCAAATCCGCACATCAGAGGCAAGTATCCAGCATCTGCTATCTGGGGTGTCTACGACTCTCACAGCCTGGACAGTTGTGCAAGCTTTCATGGATATAGATGTCACACTCTAGGCAGAAGACTTTTTTGCATTTGGGGCAAGCAACAGAAAGACTGGGCTGGTTTGAATACTTCCCTGAATGAAAATATAAGAAATTGATATAAAAAGATTTTGATTTTTTATGAGTGTTCAGATATGCAAATTAAAGATTTAACGCTTTCACATACCATGCTTTGGAAAGCTAACTTGACAGCCAAAGCACGTTCCTCGAGCCATATCAGGTCGATAACTTAATGAGGGAGAAACTTCATCAAATGGAGTGATAGGAAACAGATGATGGTATGATCTTGCCAAATGCGGTGAAGATACCAATGTAAGTCCACAAATGCGGCACTCTGCGGGTACTTCACATATCCTAGCTTTGCATCTAGGGCAAGTATAGCCGCCGCCAACTTTTGCCTCCTTGTGACATGAACATATTGAGATCACACCTTCTGCTGCTCTTTGAGGGAAACCCATTCTAATTAAACTAGCCACAGCATACTCTGCGATTGCTGGAGGAGGAGGTGCATGCTCTAATAGTAACTCTTTGAAGTGCGCCTGAAATAGAAGAGGAATATTATCTCTCAAGTTAAGATATTAACAAAACAAGTCCCAGCTAGAAATGTACAACTTACTACACTTGATAACTGACACATTGATATGCATGTAATCTGATTAATATCTTAAGCAGAAAAATGTAGATATGATGCTAATAGGATTGAACGATTTTTGCAATCAATGTAATCATAAACTTACTTCATCCAAGGCTACTGAGTACAACCCGCCAGTTTCTTGGCAAAGATGTTTACAGATAAACATTTCAGCTGAAAGACCAATAACTGAGCACCTGATTTTAGACTCCTTGCATGTATGAATAGTCTCCATTATATCTCCTGGATCACACGTACTGAGAGCGGCATACAATATCAAAACCTCACGATGACCATAAGATGGGATTTGATTTAGATAGCCATGGACAAGATCCAGAGCGTTCTGTAAAGAAGCATCCCCAGAGCACCCCAAATTACTCATCAATGCTTTAATATGAGACTCGGGGCTTCCACCAAGATCAGTTAAGCTATGAGCAATACCATCTTTTACAGTTACTATGCTAATCTGACTGAGGGGATTCTGATCAAAGAACTCCCTAATAAATACTTCAACATACTTGGCCATCACAGCCATGCGGGTTGGTCGAAAATCCGTCTCACCAGCTGCCTTGTTAATTAAATTATAAACAAACAAAATATAAGCAATCACAGCGAAATTAAACACTTGCAAAAACCTAAAAGCAAAAAAAAAGAAAAAAAACACAACACAACACTAATAATACTGACTAATTTAAAAAATAATGTTTGATGATAAATGTCTTAATAGTCTAGCTAACAGGTACAATCTAATAGGCAGTTTCTGAAAGGTCTTAAGAATTATGGTGAATATTCAAAAAAATAAGAAGATTTATGAAAATACAACTTACATATAAAATGAATACCGACATCAACTACCTTTCAAAATTACAAGCCCTGCTTTTCACCCTCTAAACATTGACGTGCTTAATTGTATGTAGTCATGAGCTGTCTGGACTCTCTAGGATGTTAATGACTTAATGTGGTAAGTGCTTCAACTACACACAAATATTGTTATATGAAATGTAACCCATCTAACATACGTACTCAATCTTCAGATAGTTAAAAAGGGTCTAACTTTATGAAAGGGCCACGTACCTTGGATAAATCAACTACAAGGTAAAGATAGCGAATCAATCCTTTCTGTATACGAGTAAATGTGTCAGCAGACGATAGATTACGAATACGTCGCCTATACTGCGCATGCTGGAGGGACAAATTATCAATAGGACGTAGAAGTCCAGATTCATCCTCTTGCAAAGATTCCCATGATCTCTCATCATTATAAGCCCTCTCCCACGCTTCAAGGTCATTAACATCATCATCATCTTCATCCTCTTCTTCACCATTTAATTGCCTCTTATCCATCTTGCTGGTTGACATATTCAACTGAAAATCATATCAAGGATGAATCTTGACCTCAATGTATTAAATTACAAAAGTGAAGTAGTGAATTGAAACAGCATAACGCAGAAGCTATAAAGTAAATTAACATACCAAAAGGCGGTTGTTTTGATTTTTAAGGTTTAGAGTTGTAAACAGCAACTCAAGATAGCAAATTTGAATCTAAAGACTGATTAGAAAACGAAATAAAAAGTGGCGCTTAGAATTACTCGAAGGCGCGGTCTCCGTCGCCGGATAGAGCTAACAACTGTTTGCCGCCTGAAATTCGGAGTTGTTCGTGACTTCTCTGCGACTGAGAGATTTGAGGAATTGAGAGCAGCAGAGCAGAGTGAGAGTTTTTATTTTTTGTTTAACAAACAAATTGGGCCGGTATCTTACCAATGGGCTGGACAAAAATTCAGATAGAAGTGCATATTTTGTGGATTTTACATCTGTCATTTACATTTTATTAATGTACACATGTTGTGTGGACGTGAAAAACATGTACTCCCTTCGTCCCACCGAATATTTCTCTTTTTATCATTTTAGGTGTCTCACCGAATGCTTCTATTTCTTTTTTTGGCAAAAAATAAATATTAAAATATAACACTCTAATTACACTTACTAGTTAAAAATAATTAATTATACTAACTAATTAATTATTATAATTGAATTAAACTAACTACCAAAATTGAAAAATCACCCCCAACAACCCTAGATATTGGTTTCAAAATTTTGGTCTCAAAATTTTGGTGGGAAAGTTTACATTTGGATTTGTCTTAATCAGATTTTCATCAGAATTTTTTATTCCTTAAATATTAGTTTCTTATTTTACATTGAAAATGCCAAATAGGAACTTTTGGGTGGGACGGAGGGAGTACAATTTAAGTGTTTCATTAATACTAGTAAATTGATGCACAAATTTTGTGCAGATAACATTTAATTTTTTACTTAATTTAATTTAATTTCACTTTTTACTTATTAATATAAATTTTGTTTTTATTTAATTTATCAAGGGTAAAATTAGAAAGAAATTGTGGTTACAAAAGTAACCGTCAATTCAAGGGCTTGCGTTTTAAATATAGAGAGATATTGGTAAAATCTCATATATTGATAAAATACAATCAATGGATGAAATATGAAATTCATTGATCCACCAAAAAAGATGTAAATTTGATTTGGCTGACACTTTTATTAAATATACACCTATGGAGAGTAAAAATTAAGGAGTATGGATAAGTTTTTGTAAGACGATAATATGAATCGTTTATTACAAATAAATCAACGAACGAGATTTAATCTAAAAGTAACCGTTAGATCTAATCGCCAGTGTTTTTTGCATATCTACCATCCAATTTCATATAAAATCAACTTAATCTCAACATTCCGATTCATCAATTCAACAACTGAGATTACATCCACTGATCTCACAAATATATATTGTCTTTCCAAAATCTTTTACCCACCTATGGAACTTTATAGTCTGATTCAGTTATACATCTGATTTTAAAATACACATTTACTCAACATACACATTTATCTTCATAAACAAAGTCAACATGTAAGCATTATCGACAGACGAAGTGTGTACGCTTCAAAAAAAATAAGTAGAGGAACTTCAAAAAAGAATAAGGCAGGCAAGTCAAGCAGACTCTGATTGACTTACACTCAATTTACAAACATCCCATAAAAATCGTCTTCCTCCTGTGACCACTACTTTCAGGCTTCAGCTCGCGCATTCATATTGAAATCCAAATGTTCCCATACCTGAAAACGATAAATAAAACATTTTAGTGCGCGGCTGCTACCTAATGTACGCATAAATCCAAAGCTAGTCAATGCCTGCTTCTGCTACTTGTCGTACTAAATAGGATTTATCCCATCATGAATTGCCATTACGTAGTCACCAGGCAATATCCTAAACTTCTGACCTGTCTTTTGTCTCCAACATGTAATATTATACTGAAAACAAACTTTAGCTATGAGTTTAGGAGACCAAAACTAGTGCAATTTTTAGGCAAAGTGCAAATTACTTCAGATCTCAAACTTCTTGCCTTATCGATGTGATGCATACTCTCCGTTTGCTATTCACGGCGAGCATTTTGTGTGTTACAGTGATCAATGCTGCTTCGAGAAATCTGACTTTCCTGAGCATAGGCTCCCACTTATCGACAGGGAATGCTGATGATGTTCTTGTCTCTCTTGATGGTACTTTTTCATGTGGATTTTATGGAACAGGCACAAATGCATTCTGGTTCTCTATTTGGTTCACTCGTTCTAATGACAAGACTGTAATTTGGACAGCAAATCGTGACAAACCCGTCAACGGTAAGGCCTCTAGAGTTTCTTTAAGGGAGACTGGAGCATTAGTTCTTACAGATGTGGATGGTTCTGCTGTGTGGCAAACTACTGCTTCAGCTGAGGGTGCTGATTCAGCTCAGCTGCTTAACTCAGGGAATCTTGTTTTAAAAAACTCGACGGGTCATATTCTTTGGCAGAGTTTTGATTTCCCAACTGATACCCTTGTGCCTGGTCAGAGTTTTACTAAGACAAACAAGTTGACTGCAGCTTTTGGTCCTGGCCAGATTGGTACCGGTTATCATAGTCTAGCATTTGGGTATGATAATGTGCTGAGGATGGTTTACGACGGTCCTGAAGTTTCGAGTCCTTACTGGCCTGATCCCGATGGTGCGAACCGGTGCAACAAACAATAATAGCACAAGACTAGCCATACTAAACCATCTAGGGAAATTTATGTCGAGCGATGGCCTAGCTGTCAATGCTTCTGACTTGGGTCAAGTTCGAAAGCGTAGGCTCACATTAGACCCTGATGGGAACTTGAGGATGTACAGCTTGGACAATGTGACTAGGACTTGGTCAGTCTCATGGCAAGCTGTAACAGCAGTTTGTAAAATCCATGGAATTTGTGGAAGATATGGAGTTTGTATTTATGGACCTGGTCCTAAATGTTCTTGTCCTACTGGTTATGAAGTTGTTAACCCTCTAGATTGGAATCAAGGCTGCAGGCCTAAATTCAACATAACTTGTTCTGCTAAAAGGCCTTCGACGAAGCAAAGTATCAAGTTCGCAATGCTTCCAAATACAGATTACTATGGAAATGATATCCAGTTATTTACTGAACATACATTGGAAGGTTGCATGAAGCAATGTATTGATGATTGTAACTGTAGAGGATTCAACTATAGGCTAAGAGGTGATGGAATGTGTTACACTAAGAATGCTCTTTTCAATGGCTTCAGCTCTCCTGATGTTGTAGGAAGTATATATCTAAAACTTCCTAGAAACTTTGATGTTAATGGGTCTGATTCTTCAAATCCCTTTAAGTCCTCGGATGGAGCGTGTGGTCTAGTTCCGCGCACAGTTTCTATCGGGTCTTTGTCTATGTATGACAGATCAAAAAGAGGTTTCGACTGGCGATACTTATTTGGGTTTGTCATGGTTCTTGGTGCAATGGAGTTTATATGTTTTGTTGCTGGTTGGTGCTTTCTTTACATGGCGGGAAGGAAAGTTTCATGTTTAGAAGATGATTATTCGGCTATAGCGACGGAGTTTAAGCATTTTAGTTATAGGGAGCTGAAAAAGGCTACAAAAAATTTCAAAGTGGAGATTGGAAGGGGAGGCTCTGGAGAAGTTTATAAAGGAAAGCTGATGGATGCAAGAATTGTGGCTGTCAAGAGACTGAGTGACATTGTTCAAGGAGAGGAGGTTCTGTGGGCTGAAGTGCGGACAATTGGGAAGATCAACCATATGAATCTTGTGAGGATGTGGGGCTTTTGTTTCGAAAAGAAACACAAGCTTCTTGTGTATGAACATATAGAAAACCTGTCTTTAGACAAGCATCTGTTTACAACAGATAAGTCACTTGCATGGACTGAGAGGTACAAGGTTGCTATAGGCACTGCTAAAGGTTTAGCATATCTTCATCATGAATGTTTGGAATGGGTGATCCATTGCGATGTGAAGCCTGAGAATATTTTGTTGGATGAGGATTTTGAACCGAAGATTGCAGACTTTGGACTAGCAAAGTTGTGGAAACGTGATGAGGATAGCTCAGCTGAGTTTTCTTGCATTCGTGGGACGAAAGGGTACATGGCGCCGGAATGGGCTTTGAACCAACCCATCACGGCGAAGGTTGATGTTTATAGCTTTGGTGTTGTGATCTTGGAGTTAGTAAGGGGTGTGAGGCTTTCGGATTGGGTGTTGACAGAAGATGAGAGTGGACAGGAAGCTGAGATGACAAGGTTTGTTAGAGAGGCAAAGATGAAGATTGGAAATGGAGAAGTGTTGTCATGGATTGATGGAGTGGTGGATCCAAGACTGGAAGGTGTTTATAATAAAAAGCAAGCAATGTGCATGGTGCTTGCTGGTGTGTCTTGTGTGCATAATGATAGTAGCAATAGACCAACAATGGATATGGCTGTGCAACTTTTGGAAAAATGTGAGCTGTGACATTCCATATGAGCTCACTGTGAAAGTGGCTTCTAGTTTGATAAACCTGGATCACTTTTATTTGAGTACATAAAATCCTTTTGCTTCACATCTTTGCAAAAGGGTATCATTTATAGGAACAAATGCAGCAGTCTCTTTTTCGACGCGAATACTAATGCATCTTTGACACATATACTAAACAGTCCCTATATAGCTATAAATACATATGGCATACTCATCGTGATCATTTGGAGGCAATTGTTCTTGTGTGGCAGTCTCAAGTCTCCATACAAAAATATTAATGTTTTTAAGACTCGGGTATTTATTTCAGGTGATCTGTAGCGGTTCTTGATATGTAAGTTTGAATTTTGGCTCTAACTTCTTCATGTAATACTTGGACTTGCGAGCCAGGTTGATATTTTCTCTTTTCACCATTGGTAGCAGTTCAATTGAACACTCTACGAAACCACGCCTCACAAACCTGCAAATATATATTTGCTAAATAACATTTTCTGTAAATAAAATAACTTTTGATGGCCAGATAAACCTACCAGTCCGCTGTTCGGGTGGTTAGTAGGAAAAGCATATGGAGTCCTGCTGCAATCGCTTTCTTCTCCATGTAATCTGCATTGAATGCAATGAATTTAGTTGGATCTTTCCCTATTAAAACATGGATTATTGTTAGTCGAGTTACCTAGTAATTTATCTCCTTGTCCCTGTCCGCGACATTCAGGGGCAACTGCAATGGCAGCAACTTCTGCACATTTTTCTTCAGCAAATATGAAGAGGGCACCGGAAGCAATGATATGTCCATCCCTCTCCATTACAACATACGAATCAATTTTTTCTAGTATCTGGGACAAATTGAAGAACAAAATCTAATTCAGAAAGTCACCAAGAATGACAACAAACAAGTGTATCCTTAGAAAGTCCAAGCTATTCGTGTAATAGATCTTTTCGGCTTATTACAGGATCAATATGGCCTGTTATTTGTTAGGCGAGCTCTTCAAACTATCAGAGTGAAACAAGTGATAGTTTATGTTCCCTTTCCATTCCACTAATATAACGTGTCATGTGAAGTAAAAGCTCAAAATTTCAAATAAAATCTAGACTTGCATCATGTCTTTGGAAGCGTAATAAGCAAGCAATAACATGTAACTATGCAAACCTCTTGATCAGTTCTCTGAACCAATACCCCAGCCTCTTCAAGAGGTTTCATTATTTGCCTGATTCCAGATATATCTGCTTCCACGGCCTCACGCGTGCCTTCATATAAATCACTGAGGTTCCATGTCAACCAATAATTATTTTTTAGCAAAGGACAAATGAACAATATTATCAGCATGTTGCATAGACTAAAGACTGTAATGTGGTACATGTATTAATTTGATAAACTTTGTCAAAAAATGACTTGCGACCCAATTACAATGTCTCCAGGGAATATGAAGAAGCAATATACATACTATGAACAAAACTAACACAAGAAATGTCATTTAGGATGCCAGCAACACTGATACAGGGTCATGGCTTCTAAAATAAGGCGTCCTCCACATATCATCCAAGAAATTGCATGATGTGAAGATAAACATTAAAGCAATCTTTGAAACAAAGATAGGAAAGTTGCTCATACCTGGCTACCATGGTTCCCATTCCATCTCTTTGATATAACTCTAGCAATAATGATCCACCGACAGTTCCATCTATCAAATGAACTCTTTGTACACCACCCTGGCACGATATTTACAAGGTCACAGTTTAAACTCTAAAGTATACAACAAAATCAAAATTAATATGAACATTGAAGATATTATTTAAGGAAAATACATGATAACACATAATTTCGCAATGCTCAAAAACCATAGTACCATACCCAACGCATGCTAGTTAACCGTTAACACTACGACGAATGAGTATGGAATTATTTCAAATGACTTGCATTATGGTTTTAATGAGGAAATTAACGACATAAGCCAAGGTTTTTTACTTGGACATGTTAACAAAATTACCGGGAGTTTATTAACACAGAGACATCATAATAATACAGAAGAGCACACATCATTTCAAAATTAGTTAGCTTACTCGACAGACAAACGATGCAGCAGCCAGCTCTGAAAGATAACCATTTAATCGTCCCATTCGTTCACGACCTCCTATTGGAAAGCCAACACCATTCCCATTGTTGAAACCAACACCATTTTGGAATGTTGCGTTCAACATTTGACTACTGTCCTTGTCATGGCTTTGTTGATTGACAGTTCCAGATGGAAAATTTACTTCAGAACAATTATCACTTGCCGCTGATGTAGCTTTCACGTAAGTGGCAGCTACTTCACTTTGTGTGGCTCTCTTTCTAATTAGCTCATCAGCAGCATCCAGAGGAAGAAAACGAATGAGACGGCCATTATCATCAAGAATAGGACCATCTATGATACATATAAGCTTATCAGCTCCAATCTCTAAGGCACATGCTGTAGCCACTTCATATGTACTGCAGAAGTAAACATTGAACAACTTACAATCAAGGGACTGTATTTGATTATACATCACACTATTACTCCACCTCTATGGACAAATATTCATCATTTTGATAAAAATTAATCAGCACACATTTTATAAAGCAATATTATTCTACCTCGTTCAGAAATTTTCAGCACTAAGAAATAGGATTTAAGCTTAAAACCACACAATACTGCTGAATGGAGACACCAAACCTTCAACTCAATAACAAACACAAAGAAACTACATATGCACCGCAAAGAGATAAGACTAGATTGCAAATGATTGCATGACATAGTTTATTAAAGCATTTATGAGTGGCTATAAGTTTCTCATCAACATATAGATTCAGACCCAAAAATACATAAATAGGTTGTAGCATGTTAAGCATTGTGACTCGTGATAAGCCCAGGATGATACATGATTTTTCAAGATTGTGTCATAAAAGTTTCATTCACTCAGAGTGCTAAAAGAAAGGAAAATTACATCATACCTTTTTGTTTGCATATATTTTGACTTATTGAAAAGACAACGAATAAACTAAAATATCAATCAGACCTATCAACCCATGTACTGAATAAAAAATACCTATTGCATACTTGCAATTTAATACTTGTCCAGAACTGGAATAGCCCAAGTTGCTAAGAACTACAATACAACCTCCATCTAGTCTTTCGCGCATTCGAGAAACATCCACTTTCTTTACTTCTCCAGTTGCTCCGTAATCAATTCCATCAACAACACCCCTTCTCTGCCACAGTAGTACAACATTAAAATTGAGTTTTAGTGTGTATGAATTACTTAAGTAAATATTGACAGATAGTTTATAAAAAGTCCAGGATTTACCTTTGCTGCCAGAAAATTTCCACCAGCAACACTTACACCAACATCATGCCAACGACTATTATTCCCATGCCGGCGAATGCCAGACATTGAAGGAGGCGGTGAAAGCCTTGCTTCTATCATTGTCCTAATTCTTCCAGCAGCTTCCATGGATGCCTCAAGTGAATCACAATCGGTGATTCTGTATTGACCGACATACTTTGCTTTGTTCCCTGAACAAACAAATATTATAAAACCTAAGTATTCACCTCGTTGATTAATTGATGTAGAGAAACATATAATACAGGTTTATTCTATGCATATGACACAACCACAATGCAAACAGACTAATTCAGAGTGAGGGTAGCATGAGCACCAGTCAAACCCAGTACTTCAGTTCATAAATTGTTTAGGACGGTATATTTTTCATATTCTTTGACACATCACAATATTATCAAACAAGAGCACGAACTGAAGCATAGAGATTCAATGAAGTAAAGTTCACCTCTTTCTTCTAGAAGTTTATCGATCTGCACATGAGTTCCCGGGACGATGATGAATCTGACCCCAAGGTGATGTAAAATAGATATGTCCTGCAATAAAATACCATAGGGACACTTAGACACACATGCAAAAATAATTAGACAAAAAAAGATACAAACAAATCAGAAGACTTGCAGCAAACATGCCTTTAAAATCGCATCCAAGTAATCACTAGAAACAATTTCAGCAGCAATTACAACAACAAATGTGCTTCCTCTATGAGCAAAGAAATAAGGCCAAGCTTCCCTAAACCACACCACAAACGGATCTTCTTCATCCTTCTGCTCCAACTTCGCCTCACTCTTTTCCTCCAGTAATTTATTATTACTATTCAAATGAGTGATGATCCCATTCCCGTTACCCGACAAAGCCCTAATACAGTCAAATTGAGTAGAACGGCGACTCCGAAATCGAATTTGTGAAAATGGGTTGGTGCGATTTAACGAAAGCGAGCGGTTGGTGAGGTAAAGGTGAGAACTTGTTGAGAGTAGAGAAGCGGCCATGGAGATGGATAGCTGAGAGAATCTCCTCTAGTCCTATTCCTGGCCGCCGCTCTTGTTAAGAGACTTTTGATTTTTATTAACAGTGTAAATTGAATTTGGAATGTACGAGTTGTCGAGCGCCGGTTCAACCCTGCTCAATTTTTAGCGAAAAAGCAGCACGCAATAATGTACTCGTACTTTGATCCATCTCTTATGCTATTATTGCTAAAGTTTGACATATTGTCCAAATTATTTTGGGAAAATTACAAAAACATGTTCTGGACTATCACATAATTTCAAATTTGAGGAACGGATTATCTCAATTTTCAAATTGAGGACCGGACTATCTCAATTTTCAAATTGAGGACTGGACTAACTCAATTTTCAAATTGAGGATCGGACTACCTCAATTTATTTAGGTATAATTATCACTATAATGAAATAATTGAAATAATATAAAAATAAATTAGATCCAATATTTAATTTATATGCTTGTTATATAAGTAAAGTTCAAGAACGACATTTTACTTTTGATTAGACTGTGAGATAAATTTCCACCGTTGATTATTAATAATCTAACGGATGTTAATAAAAAAATAACTGTCAAATCCATCAACTATATGTATTGCAAATTCAGCTGTCAATTTAATTAAAAACCAACGACTAAGATTGTGTCATTTGGTTTATGAAAATATATGTCCGGACTTTCTCAATTTTCAAATAAATGTCTGGACTTTCATAATTTTCAAATAAAGGTCTGGACTTTCTCAATTTTCAAATAAAGAGCTAGACTATTTCAATTTTCAATTTAAATACGAACTATCATTATTTTGAATCAAATCTCATCTGTTGGATTGTTTGAATTCACGATCGAGATCGTGTCTCACAGTCTCACATCTACTTATCCGTCCTCCTAAAACCATATTTTCCATAAACCAAATGACACAATCTCATGTCGTTCTTGAACTTTACTTATATAATGAGCATATAAATTAAATACTGTCTAATTTATTTTTATATTATTTTAATTATTTCATTATATTGATAATTATACCTAAATAAATTGAGAAGTCCGGTCCTCAATTTGAAAATTGAGATAGTCCGGTCCTCAATATGAAAATTGAGATTGTCCGGTCCTCAATTTGAAATTGTGTGTTAGTCCAGGACATGTTTTTGTAATTTTCCCAATTATTTTTGAAACAGTAGTTTTTTATCGAAAATCATCTTCTCAATAATTCAATTTAATGAAATCTTCCTTCAATTTTTTTTCCATGTAGACAGGAACCGTGAAGTCATGACACACGATCGCCGGATCCGGGTCTCTTGCTGGAAAATTAGCCGTTTAATTAATTGACTATGATAAAAATCAATATTTTTACTAATAAACTAATCTAATAATATTATTACTTCATTCATATTTAAGTGGAGTATAGATCACCAATTATATTTGAATCATAGTCAACTAAGAAAACGGCTTGATGGTCGTGTTCTTGGTCTAACAATCAAGACTCCCTCGTTGGAGGTTTGTTGCCTACATCTTCACTTGTGCATGGAGGCTTGCTGCCCTCCTCCATCCATGCGTGGAGGCTTGTCGCTTTTTCTTGCAGTTATTTCCTAGGAGGCTTGTCTTCCTTACTATCGTCCTTTATTTGATGTTGTTGATTATGGGTGAATATGTCAATTTGAACAGAGCTTGACTAGAATAGATATCATATATGAGATCTGTATGAATTGTACCCAATTAACCGCCATAGAAAAAATCTAAGTCAACGACTAATTTTCCAACAAGAGATGTCGGATCTGTTGATGGTTTGTCACGATTTAATAGTTTCTGTATTGACAGGTAGTTATATCAATAAAAGTTGTAGGGTGGTTTTGTCAAAATTGAACTATTGAGAAGGTGATTTTTAATAAAAATCTTAAAATTACATAATTATAAATTATTGTACGCAACATTTCATGTCATCTTTTGAAATATGTGTTTGAGGGGTAAAGATCAATAGTGACGTTATGTTTTTGTACGAAAGTTAAGATTAAAGTTGATTTTTAATTAAATATGATGGTTGGATTTGCAAAAAAATACGAACAGTTGGGTTTGACGCTTATCAATATCAACCGTTGAATGAGTAAAAATCAATAGTTGAGATGATGTCATACTCTCCAACGAAAATATGTGTGTCCCTCTCAATCCATTTCCTATTTTGAGACACCAACATTTCGATATGAAATTTTGAGAGAAAGCTCCATCAGTCCATGCACTCAATCCCAAAATAAATTATATGATATTTCTCAACCAAATAAAAAGATGAAGTCAATATTTATTAATTGATGAGACAACAAAATGCAGATATATTTTTGAAAGTGATATCATGTCATTATTGTAATTGATAAATTCATGAAAGAAGCGTTTAATTTCACTTTATTTGGTGGAATTGGAGGGGTTGCTAAGAAGCTTCCCTCTTTAGTGATGATAAAATTGGGGCCATTCTTTAAATAAAGGGAAATGTCAAATACTCCGATTCTCGATGTTATCGATTATTAATTAGTCAGTGACTAAATAAATTCTAAAGATAAATGCTCAAACTTAAAGTGTTAATTTTAATGTAAACTATAAACTCATCGGAATCACAGACGTATTTAATCAACAGAATAAAATTCTAGAAAAACAAATAAATAAATATGAGACAGAGAGACACGATCTAGATCGTTGAATTCTAACAATCTAATGGATGAGATTTGATTCAAAAATATAACGTCACTCTCATCCGTTAGGGTTTTTTGCAAATCCAATCACCCATTATATTAAAACCAACGTTAATCTTAACCATTAGATTAATCAAATCAACTAGATTATTGTAGTCACAATATTTGTATTAAACAAAGTATTGGAAACAAATGATTTTATTTGCTTCAGAAAGTTGTTTGTTTACAAGCTCTCGTTGTATCCTCTGATTCTACTATGTGATAATGCGTTGTGAGTCTTGCGTTGTGGAGGTCGTAGTGACTTGATTTCACTATACTTTGAGCTGTTTTGTGTTGTGGAATTCGTAGTGACTTGATTCCACTATGCTTTGAGCTGCTTTGTGTTGTGGAGGTCGCGGTGACTTGATTCCATAATGCTTTGAGGTGCTTTGTGTAGTGGAGTGAGCTTCACACTGTGGAGGTCGCGATGACTTGATTCCACTGCGTGCTATGTATGCACTTGTTGACTACTTCAGCAGAGGTTTGCAGAGCTTCTCTCACTACTTCACAAGTAGATTTCTCAAATGAATTGTGTATCTCTGAATGAATTTTCAAATGGCAAACCCTATATTTATAGAGAAAACTTGCTGGACTTGGGCCACCATAAATTTGGGCAAAGTTTGTTGGGCTTGGTCTGATTGGTTCAATTTTCTGGTTTGTTTGGTCCAGTCAGCTGGTTCGATTAGTCCAAATCTATTTTTTTATAATATAATATTTAAATATTAATTCAAATAATTATTTTATATTCTTCTTTTTTTCAGCACTTAAATAATTTTTTAGTGCCTACATTATGTCCTTTCATCTTACAATAATCATTTGTCCTCTTTGATCATAACTCTTAATCAACATATATGTATTTTAACAATTAAATAAATTAACATTATCTTTAATTACGTACATCTATTCGTTAAATTATATTTGTAAGATTACATTTCAATCATCTATCTCATTCACTAATTTATTAACTGAGTGACACGTATCTATTTTTTGGGTTAGTGTATAACACTAAATTAAAGTAAATTAGTGATTGTCACGTGACACCAAATTAAAAATAATAAATAATAAATAATATGGACGATTGAAATATAATTTTACAAATGTAATTCTAGAAAAAAGACGAACTCTCCTCATAAGATGGGGATCAAAGTAATTATAAGAGTAAGTGTGTTAGAATAATAAGTTGGAGAAGCCTCTCTTGAGAAGTCCTTGCACCCTTTAAAAAAAGTTCTGCCACAAATGCAGGGGCGTGGTGTATTGGATTAGGATCATGTGCAGTCAACAGCCAAATTCAGCTTTAAATAAAACGACGTAGTTTTAATCATTGAAAACCAAAACTACGTCGTTTTGAAAATGGTTCAGAAATTTATAAGTGGGGATTTAGTAAAACTGTGTTGTTTTGAATTATTAAAGACCTAAACTACATCGTTTTAAAATTAAATTTTAAATTTTAAATTTTAAATTTTGGTTGGATTTGGCTGAATTTTAAATTAAATTTGAATTTTTAAAATTTGAATTTTGGGCTGTATCATGTTTAGAAGTACAAAACCTAAACCTATTATACAACTACAAGTCACACCAGTCTTTGTATAATAATAACTGCACTAATCCACCAACCCCAACCCAATAAATAATTCTCATGTCTTTTGTTGGTATCTGTGTATAGATCTGTCCATCCAGATTCCTATCTAAACACTCTGCCCGATCGCAATTCCACATTTTTTGCCCTTCACTGATAGATTGCCAAAATGGGAGGTGGTAAGGGATTCAAGCTTGCTAGATTGATAGGATGTTAAAGATCCTTGCTTTTCTGATTATGATTGGCTGATGAGTTAGTTTGTGAATTTTTGTTCTTGTGCAGAAGCAGAATGTAAACAGAGTAATGATGCTTGCTCAAGCTTGTGGCTGGCGTCCAATCGTAGTAAGCGATGGGGAGAATTGTTTTTCCTGATCTACACTCCATTTTGGCTTACTCTATGTCTTGGGGTTGTTGTTCCCTACAAATTGTATGAGGTTAATTGTTACCCTTATGTTTCTAGTTTTGGTGTTTTTAGTACTTTTAATGTTTTGTGTGTTTGCATGCTTGAAACGGGTGTTTTGCTTTGATTAAAGATACCACATTTAAGTTTGGCGGAAAGGAAATGTTGCCAGTAGTTCCATAAGAATAGCTGTTGAGCATTTCTTCTGTATTTTATTTTTTAGATCTGTTCCAGTAGGATGTAGGAAGGAAGTTGAGATCCAAGCTTGATTTTTTTTGCTTGAAATTAATTTACTCGGTTGGTAATGAGGGTGGAATGGATGATTGATTATAAGAATGTAATGGAGCTGAGGGATTTCAGAAGCAAGCTCTGTCTTCATGTTCAAAGTGATTGGAATCGCTTGCTGTTGATCATAGCTTTTCTTCTTAACTTAGAAGTGCAGTCCAGCATTGTATAGTATGCATGCATATGTTACTAGAAAACATGTGTTTGTGAACAGGATTTTACGGAATTAGAGTACTTGCTTTTGGGAATGATTTCAGCTGTTCCTGCTTTCTTGATTCCAATGTTCTTCGGTGGAAAGGTAATCCTTAGCACCATATAAATCTATGCATAGTGTTCATTTCTGCCCTGTAATGCTCAGTTATTACATCTGCTAAGCTCCATTGAGTAAACTTATTTTTTTGCTCATTGTGATGCCCTTCCCGATGACTAAATAGACTTAAGTTTGCATGCAACAACAGCAATTCAGTTAACCAGTTTGGATCCTAAATCTTCAGTATAATCGTTACGTCAACTAATGCTTTTCAAGTTCTTGTTTCCTTATAAAAATGCTTCTCGGTGTTTCGGTTAATGTTGATTTATCTGTGTGGATTTATATGTATTCATTAGTTTATATCTGAAGCACAGAAGGTCATAATCTGTGAATTTATTTGCAGGCTGATGCTGGCATACCTTGGAAGGATCGTTACTGGGTAAAGGTACATCATGTTCATCCCTCAAATACAATGTGGACTTGTGTGATACTGTGATATCCCGGATGTTCTTAATTTCATCCAGCATCAAATGCCAGCTTTTAGGAAAAACAAAACCGTTTTCAATTGGAAAACTTCAAAAAAGCTTTATCTGCTTTTGGCTGAGTGCAACTTTTGCAGTTTATATTACTAATGTAATGGTAGTAAATCATTAGCTACTGTATTGGTCCTGTTTAGACAATCACATGGCGGATATAAATGTATTAACAAAAAGCTGTATCAACTTGCTTATTCTGGACACTTGAGAAATAGCAATACATTTTAATTGCTGTCAGATAAAATGGCTCTTTACGCCATCTCTCCAAAGGAAAATCTCTATTTTATTTTTTATTTTCCTGAACAGAACTGACACCGTTGCTTACTAGATCACTCTTTATGCAGGCCAGTTTATGGATTATAATTTTTAGCTATGTTGGAAACTACTTCTGGACTCATTATTTCTTCACAGTATTGGGTGCTTCGTACACATTCCCATCTTGGAAAATGAACAATGTACGCCAGAATATTTTCATAAATGTGCTTCATATACTATCACAACCAACTTATATTTCACGTGCTATGCAGGTGCCTCATACAACATTTCTTCTTACACATGTCTGCTTTCTGTTCTACCATGTTACATCAAATATGACACTCCGAAGATTAAGGCATGCTGTCGCAGGCTTGCCACAGAAAGTACAATGGGTTGCTGAAGCCGCTTGGATTCTAGCCCTTTCATACTTCATAGCATTCCTGGAGACAATAGCTATATCAAATGTATGCAAGCCCCTAGTTTCCTTACTCGTGTTCATAAATTGAATAGTTGACAAAAGAAACATATAACTCGTGAATTGTTCGTGCTGATTTGGTGTCATATTTTGCAGTTCCCTTACTACGAGTTTGTTGATCGTGACATTATGTACAAAGTTGGATCTTTGTTCTATGCAATCTACTTTCTAGTGAGCTTTCCAATGTTCATGAGGTAAGATCGTTAAACACATCTTCTGTTATTATTGTATCTTATGAATTCATAACTACATATGATAATCGTCTTCGTGATGGCTTATTGCATAATGCCAGGTTCAGTTTGATTGTGCTGGCTATTTATATATAACTCTAATAAGATATTATTTTGCATGTCCTATTTACTACAGGATTGATGAAAAGCCAAGCAATTCATGGGATTTACCTAGAGTGGCCGTTGATGCATTAGGCGCTGCAATGCTTGTAACCATTATACTGGATTTATGGCGCATCTTCTTGGGGCCTATTGTTCCTATTTCAGTTTCACAGCAGTGCCTCCAACCCGGATTGCCATGGTTTCCTGGACATGCCTTGTAATCAATCATTAATAGGCTGATGCAGGAACCCTATATCAAAACAGTTGTCATTTAATTTGTTGGTATCTGTTTAAAAATCAGTTAAATGGGATCTTTGCATGTGCCAAACGCTGCATCCATTCTACAATTATCAATGTTCGTATAAACAGTTGTATGTATGTTCCGCCAACCTGCTAAACAATTGTCGCACCCTTTGTTGGTTTTTAAGAAATATGTATGTGTTGTATTGCAAATGCAAAGAGTTTGTCCTGTCACTGAATGCTTATATGGTCATCAACGAGGCATTGACAACCACAATGTGCAGCGGTAAGCAAGTATGTTGAACCCTTGGGGTTTTGATGATGACAAGTAATCAATACTGACTAGTGTATTGAGCGTGCAGATTGTGCTTCACTGGACTTACCCATCGACTAGTCTGAAGTCGTTAGCAGTTCCTGATATTTCGGACTCAGAAAAATCAGGGAAGTATATCTTGTTGCCTAAAGTGTTTAGATCGATTTTGATGATATTCTAACTGCTTATATTGATTGTGATAATATCCTAACTGCTTTTTAGAGTTTAGAAAAGAAATATTGAACAAAGATTTGAATAGATATGATATTTCCTAATCTGATATTGCATGGATTGTAGGACTGATTTGGAAGGTGTGGCTTAGTATAAAAGCCAGCAGCAGGAGCTTTCATCCGTGTGACTTTGTGAGAGAGCTAGAGGAGCGATCGAGACCAAAGCACAAGGAGACGAGCAACGGCAGCGAGGAGAGCGAGCGTGACCGCGTTTACTACGTTGGTTGAGGGCTTTTAGTGTTAGGCTAGAGACTTCATTGGTCCATCTAGCTTGAGACGGCTTGCTGCAGAACTTCGACTTAGTTGGTGCCTGAGAATCAAGGGTGCAGCTTAGAACAGTAGTAAACGAGGAGTTGTACTAGCTGATTCAAGTGTATTCGGTTCGAGGACATTAATAAAGTTTGAAGTTGAGAATCCTTCCAGTTGCTGCTGGAAGGGGTGGTTTTTCCCAGTTGGGTTTCCACCTAAAATCGTGAGTACTGTTTTACTTGTGTTTATTACTTACTCGTGTTTATTCCGCTGCGACTAGTCGAATCGAGGGACAAGTCGACCCTCACAACTAGAAGTATAAGCTAACCTCGATCCAACAATTGGTATCAGAGCCCGGTGCTCTAGATTTGTGTTAGCTTGCAGGTATCATGGCTAGAAACTTCGGAGATTGGACACCCCCGCCACTGAAATCGGGAGAATATGACTGGTGGGTCAAACAGTTCAAGTCACATGTGTGTTCACTGGACGCTCAAGTCTGGAAAGTCATTACTAGAGGAGATGAACCAATTCTAGACCAAATGATGCTGATTAAGGATGAAAATCTTTATGATGAAAAGGATTATCGGATCGTTGAAAAGAATCATCGTGCCAAGAGAGTTCTCCTTCAAGCACTAACCGAAGGAGACAAACGGAAGATACTAGGTTATGACACTGCCCATGAGATTTGGGAAGCCCTGAAAAGACTGTACTCTGGGAATGAGGATATCCAGAAGAACCGAATATTAACTGCACTCAAGGAATATGAGTCGGTTACTCAGGAAAGAAATGAATCTCTGGAGGACTTCCACTCCAGGTTCCAGACATGTGTGGGACAACTAGTCTTTCTGGGTGAAAAGATGGAGGATTGGAGAATCACTCACCGGTTCCTCCAGGCACTGGATCCTAGCTGGGATCACATAGCAATGGCTCTCCATGCTCAATCAGATATCAAAGTTATAACACTGGAAGAACTAGTGGCGAGACTTCAGTCACATGCAATTGTGTTTAAAGGGAAGACGGACTCCAGAGAAGCTACAACATCCAAATCACTTGCACTCAAAGTTGAAAAAGCGTTTGAACTAGTCCCAGACTGATGCACAAGATGATGAGGACCTTGATGAATCCACTGCCTTGATCACAAGAGCACTAAGAATGACTAAATTGGATGCTATGAGGAAAGTCAGAAAGCTTAACAGAGGAGACAATCAGAGTCCACAGTCCCCTAATCAGAACACACAATCGACTGGTCCTAAAGATAAGAAAGACATCATATGCTGGTGGTGCCAAAAGAAAGGACATGTGGAAGCCGAGTGTCTGAGAAAGAAGGCAGGAAAGCCTGCTACTGAAATGGATAGCAAAGCAATGCTGGCTGCATGGGGAGAAAGTGATTGTGACCTACCAGTGAATCGGGAAGTGTGCTTAATGGCTCTTAATAACAACGCTGATAATGAGGTAAGTACTAACTCTCCTTCTAGAATGTCTCGTGCTGATTTATTAGAACTCCTGAGAAAACTAACCGATGTGAATGAAGAAATGAGTAGTATATTGGAAGAGCAGAAAGTTGAAATTGCAGGTCTTATTGAGGAAAATCTGTTATGGTCTGGCACTGCTATAGAACTTCAGGATGCGATTAAGAAGAAGTCGTCAAATGTAACAACTGTCCTGATCTGAAAGAGGAAGTCAACCAATTGAGGAATGAAATACAGAAATTGGAAAAGGAGAAAACAGAACTGACTGATGAACTGGAAAGGAAGAGTCTAGAGAATAACGAACTGGTCACAAAACTGGACAAGCTGAAGATGAAGGCACCTGTTGTTGATGCTGCTGAACAAAAGGTACCTACACTGAGTGAAAGATTCCGACCAGGTCTTGGATACATTGCTGAGGAAAAACACCTTGCCTCCACCAGTTCTGACAGAACACATACTAGCCAGAAAATTTCGAAGGATCATTCTAACGACCAGTATGTGCCATTTGATGGTTCTAAGGCATATCAGATGTGGAAGAAGCAAGCAGACAACACTGGACCATTGAACTTCCAGGAAAGAAAGAAGGGTAAACCGTTCAGACCGGGAAACAGTAAGTACGTAAACTTGAGATCGCACCGTGTTTGCTGGCACTGCGGTAATAATGGACATTACCGCAGAGAATGTGGTAAGCTAAAAGCTGATAGGGAGAGGAATGAGATGTACACTAGGAATCATGGTCAGGAAGTCAGGGGGAACCACAAGTGGAAAGAACCCATGAGAACACAACAAAGGTACTCTCAAGGCTATGAACCGGCACACCACTATCATGAGAAGCGACCACAACACTGGACCAGACAGAGACAGTCCTCACCTCACTATCATAAGGAACGACCGCAACACTGGACTGGACAACACTTGACTAGACAACACTGGACATCCACAGGAGGAAGACCTAGGGAAACTCCAAGGAGGAAAATCGATCTTGGAACAGAATGGAAACCTAATCCTACTAACAAATTTATTAATGTTGTTTCTTATAAATCAAAAGCAGTTAAGCCCAAGTCGATCTGGGTCCGTAAGACTGATGTTTTCCTTGCAGGCAAGGATGAAGGGACAAAGGTGGTTCATCGACAGCGCATGCTCACTCCACATGACAGGGAACAAGGAGTGGTTTCTAACCCTCAATAAACATCAAGGAGGACCGATCACCTTTGGAAACAAGAGCAGAGGTGAAATTTGTGGGATCGGTACTGTAAGTTTGTCTAGTACTACTCAAGTAGAAGATGTTAGTTATGTTAGGGGTTTGAGTTATAACCTGCTAAGTGTTTCTCAGTTATCGCAAAAGGGTAAAAATCGAATTATTTTCACTGACACTGACTGTTTAGTTGAGCGCATTGAGACAGGAAAGATTCTTCTGAAGGGAATAAGAAATAACAATGTCTATATTGTTGATCACTCGTTTGAGCCAGAAGGGGAGTTGTGCCTTGTGTCGCACTCAGATGATTCTGACTTATGGCACCGAAGACTAGGACATGCCAGTCTACGTCTTCTCTCCAAACTCCAAAAGAAGAATCTAGTAGAAGGTTTACCCAGCGTGAAGGAATCTGAGATAGGAGTGTGTAGTTCTTGTGCCAAAGGTAAGATGGTAAGAAGCTCCTTCAAATCAAAGGACTGGGTGAGCTCCAAGAAGCCTCTAGATTTGATTCGTATGGATCTGTGTGGACCGATGAGTGTCCAGAGTAGAGGAGGTAATCGGTATGTACTAGTCATTGTTGATGACTACTCAAGGTACACCTGGACTATCTTTCTTAGAACTGAAGATGAAACTTTTGATGAGTTCGAAAATTGGAAAACTAGTGTTGAGCGATTACTTGATTTATCTATTATCTCACTACGTACTGACCATGGAACAGAGTTCCAGAACTCTCAATTTCTTGACTTGTGCAGACTGGAAGGTATATCACCAACAGAAGTATCTGAGGGAGATGATAAAGAAGTTTGGAATGGGCGATGCCAAACCCTTTGGTGTCAAGCTAATCCCAGAGAAACTTACTTGAAGGCAGTTAAGAGGATACTTCGATATCTTAAAGGAAGATGTGGTATCCTAGAGAAGAATCGCTAGAACTTATAGGATATACTGATGCAGACTTCGCTGGAAGTAGAGTGGACAGAAAGTCGACTTTCGGAACAACACAGTTTCTTGGCTCATGGTCCTCCGAGAAACGAAATTTAGTGGCACTTTCCACTGCAGAGGCAGAATATATGGCAGCTGCTGCATGCTGTTCACAGTTGTTATGGATTCGACAACAGCTAAGTGACTATGGTCTTAAATTGCTTTCAGTTCCTATTTTCTATGATAACACAAGTGCTATTGAAATCTCTAAAAATCCTGTGCAGCACAGTAGAACAAAGCATATAGAGACAAGTTATCACTTTTTAAAAGATTGGGTTAAAAGGGAATAGTCACAATGAACTACTGTAGGACAGATGATCAAGTCGCTGACATTTTCACGAAGACCTTGCATAGGGAACTCTTCGAAAGGCTCCGAACGGAGCTGGGTATGATCTCTCGATCCTAATCAGTATATAACTTCTACTACTAACCTCTGTCTGATCTGAATATTCATGCTCTTGTGTGTTAGTAGATAGAAGTGACTAGTGATCATCGACTAGAGGTCACATATCTTGTGTACTAGTAGCTTCAGTACAGCTTAAGGCTCCCGTCACATATGGTAAAACTGTGATATACTTCAGTATGTTCTTTGTGACCTAACAACACTTCCTATTTGTTCCCACATCATAAGCCCAAAGGAAGTAGTTGAGACCATCCCTAGCCTATTCTAGAACTAGCTGTCTCCAGTCCCCATCTGTTTTTACTAGTAGTTCGGAGACACTAGTGGTAGATGATACACACATATTCGAGAATGATCATATATTTGGGTGTGTTTACGTGATTCTTTGACTAACATGCTTTTCTTTGAAGTAATGTTTTCTGTCACTAGGACAACTGCCGCATTACTTCCTTCACAATATACCTTGAGACTGGTTAATCAGAGAGACTAGTGGTAAGACTTGGTTGTTAGACAACATTCATTAGCCACCGATTGGATTGACCAATGAGACACAGATTTTGCCACGCCCGAAGAAAACACTTGGACTTATCAACTCAGAAGATGTGATGGATTTGGATAATTTTTGAAACCAATTTGAAATTTGAAGGTTGGTAAGCGAATATTTCGAGGGGATATTGAAAGTATTTATTAGGGTTGTTGAGATCAATTGCTATCACACGCCAGAATTTGCCGCCGATTCAAAACCCTAATCTCCGAGAACCTCTCGAACCTTCAACCTCAATGGATTTCTCCAAGTTCAACCTTGCAGCACTGCTCTCACCAGAGGAATTGAGAGCAATGGCTAGTGCGATGGAGAAGATGGAACATGCGAAGGCAGCGGCTGAGACCGCCAAGGCATCGGCCTCCACAACTGCAGCCCCTCAGAGCGTCGCCCCACTGGATGAGCCGCTCGCACAAACTGAAGAGCAAATTGACACTATGGTCGGGGATGTTGTGAAATCTGATAAGGAGAACTCAGCGGAGAAGATTGATGGTATGGGTTTGGAGAATGAGAAGACTCAGGAGGTAGTGAGTCCTGAGAAGAGAAGTGGAGTAGTTCCACCAGATGAGTCGCCAGCCAAAGGAGTAGAACAGGTTGGGACTTCCTGTCAGCCTGACTCGCTTTGAGTCTGGAGAAGATGCCTGATGTTGGTGAAAAGAAGGTTACTGAGGAGCCACCTGCTCCGACTGATGATGATGGAAAACGGGCAATATCAGCAGATGGTGATAAGGAGTCTTCAGACGACAATGCAGATGATAAACAGACTTCCCAGACCAGTTAGAGTATGGGGATCTCTCTGGGCAGAAGAATTAACACCAGAAACAAAGGAAAGGGAGTTGCTTCCGGCATACTGCCAAGCAACAAGAGGAAGGCAGAGTCGACTGTCTCTGGTGAACGTCAGGTGAAGGCGAGGAGAGACGCAGCCAAGGATTTCCCGAAGTCCTCAGACAAGTCATGCCAAGGTATCGTTCGTGATTTGGCTTTCGATTCTGATTACCTAGTTGATAATGATCTTGGTATAGTTGTCGAATTGTTTACTCATCAAGGGTGGGATGAGTTATTTGTTGCCCCGGCAATGGTTGATGTCGGATTGGTAAAAGAGTTCTATAAATCTTTGGAACTGGTGTCAGGTAGTAAGTTGATGACTGTGGCCTTTAAGATTGGCAAGGAGAGGTTTAAGTTTACAGAGAGAGACCTTGCAACTATTTTGGAAATTCCACATGAGGGGTATGATGAGCTGTATGCAGGCATACCTATGGAGGTTGCTGAGGCAGATATACACGAGGTTGTGTTGGGGAAAGGAGAAAATATGCCAGTGGTTTCTCGAGTGCTTCTAGAGTACTTAGCACTGTGTTTGATGCCGAGGGGAGGTAAGCATACAGTGCCCACCACCTATGAGGAGGTTCTGTTATGGAAGTTATTGACAAAGGCACCGGTGAACCTGCCTAAGATTATTCTCCAGCTCATGGTGGTCGTCAAGAAGTCTGAGTCCAAGAAGCTGCCATACCCCCGACTGGTCAAGATGATCCTCCAGTATTTTAAGGCATACAATCCAAAGGTTGAGGTCTGTTGCTCCCGCCAACTCAATGAAGGACACATGGGTCGGATCAACTATGCCTGGAGTGAAGGCATAGGCTGGGTACACAAGTATGAGTTGCCTGAGGGAGTAACCAAAGCCGAGGAGAAGGAGAAGGAGCCAGTACCAGTAGTGGACCTGGATGATGATCAAGAGGATAAGGAGCAAGCTGAGGATACAAGTGCTGTTCTCAGAGGAGGAAATTATTAGCTTGCTTCGATCTCTGAATGAGAAGGTGGATCAGTTGTTGAAGATGGATCAGTTTATTGCGGGTCAGACCACCAGTCGCACCTCTTGATATCTGATGACCAGTCTCTAGGCCCTTCTTTTTTGACCTAGCACATTTTCCCCTTTCTTGATAAAACTTTGAACTGAACTTGTCCTGTTTTGCCTGTTGTGACGGGCTGTTTTATTTTGAACTGCACTCTATTACACCTGCGTATGCTTGACTGATATTTTGGTGTTTTACTTGTCCCTTGTTCTACTAACCCAGATTATGTGGTATTTTTTATAATGACAAAAGGGGAAGTAGGGTTGTTATGTGCAGGTAAAGGACTTAATTCACTCAGTTCCTAAGGAACCCTAACAAGAGGACCTAGCGCATGGACTTAGGGGGAATGCTCGGTAGCTTGGTCGGTAATTGAATCTGCACATCACTTGTCTTGTTCTTATTTCTCCAGATTATTTGTCATCATCAAAAAGGGGGAAATTGTTGAACCCTTGGGGTTTTGATGATGACAAGTGATCAATACTGACTAGTGTATTGAGCGTGCAGATTGTGCTTCACTGGACTTACCCATCGACTAGTCTGAAGTCGTTAGCAGTTCCTGATATTTCAGACTCAGAAAAATCAGGGAAGTATATCTTGTTGCCTAAAGTGTTTAGATCGATTTTGATGATATTCTAACTGCCTATATTGATTTTGATAATATCCTAACTGCTTTTTAGAGTTTAGAAAAGAAATATTGAACAAAGATTTGAATAGATATGATATTTCCTAATCTGATATTGCATGGATTGTAGGACTGATTTGGAAGGTGTGGCTTACTATAAAAGCCAGCAGCAGGAGCTTTCATTCGTGTGACTTTGTGAGAGAGCTAGAGGAGCGATCGAGACCAAAGCACAAGGAGACGAGCAACGGCAGCGAGGAGAGCGAGCGTGACCGCGTTTACTACGTTGGTTGAGGGCTTTTAGTGTTAGGCTAGAGACTTCATTGGTCCATCTAGCTTGAGACGGCTTGCTGCAGAACTTCGACTTAGTTGGTGCCTGAGAATCAAGGGGTGCAGCTTAGAACAGTAGTAAACGAGGAGTTGTACTATCTGATTCAAGTGTATTCGGTTCGAGGACATTAATAAAGTTTGAAGTTGAGAATCCTTCCAGTTGCTGCTGGAAGGGGTGGTTTTTCCCAGTTGGGTTTCCACCTAAAATCGTGAGTACTGTTTTACTTGTGTTTATTACTTACTCGTGTTTATTCCGCTGCGACTAGTCGTATCGAGGGACAAGTCGACCCTCACGACTAGAAGTATAAGCTAACCTCGATCCAACAAAGTATTTTCTAGCTAACTACATAGGATGTTGAGATCCTTGGTGTTAAGTTTCAGATGGTTTGACTTCGATTGATGAGTTTGTGGTTTTTTGCTAGTTTGGGCAGAAGCAAATTGGAAACCAGGTTTTAAAGGTTGAAGCTTGTGGCTGGCATCCAATCCCTGCAAGCGACGGAAAGAGTTGTTTTCCTGTCTACACTCTTTTGGCTCACTATATGTTGGAATTTGTACGAGGTTAGCTAGTTACTCTTCTCTTTGTATGTTATCTTTGTGATTTGGGTAGTGTGTTAGCACTTTTTTTTGAGTTTAGAATGCATGCACGAGTTCAATGTTTGGCTTTAGTAAAACGTAATATTGTATTTACTTGATCCCATACCCATAGGTTGGAGCAACTTGAAAGGAAGCTGCAGAACATCAAGGACAACAGTCATACTTCCGCTGGTGTTCATATTGTGATCGTTGAAGATCTGGTGGATTGTGCGACTTCAGAGAATGGGACACTGGCTGCAATTTGAGTCCGTTTCACGATGAAACTTACATGAAATCTTGTGAACCTCATGAACAGACCAAGATCCTTCGTCCGAATGTTTTCAGTCCTTCTCTCAGGTACTTGTTTATTCATGTCTTACCTTGCCTCACTCTTGTTTTATCTTTATGATGATGATATATTTCAGATATTTTGATACAAAACTGTTGATTATATTTGGCCTTTTTCGACACATACTGTAGAGCTCCCCTTTTTTACATAATCAGTCAAATGCAGAAGTCTGTCTTTTCAAAATTATTTGATTTTTAGTATGTTTGCATGGCAGATCCAGTTGAACAACGTGTGTCCTTGGTTATCACATGTCTCTATAACCAACTGAAGTGACCAGAACGTATATACAACCTCGACGTCGAAATGTCGGACATGATAAGCCATACATACACTGGAAGATAAACACTATATGTGACAAGAAGAGCAATGTCCTTATTAGCCCCAACACTGTCTTCCTCTACAACCATCCAAAGCTCATTGCGCAACGCCTTTCGTCACACTTCCTCCCCTAACTTGTATTGTAATATGAATCCCCTTAAATAAAACTCTTTGCAAAGTTATTGTAGCATCTGCACTTCCATTTGCGATGGGTTCCATCGATGTGCTCGAGCTGGAACATAAGCAGGATAAGCCTCACTTTGTTCTACTACCTTTCATGGCTCAAGGCCACACCATCCCAATGGTTGACATAGCCAAATTGTTAGCACAGCAAGGTGCCACTATTACATTACTCCTAACACAGAAAAACTTGGCTAGATTGAACCCGGTTTTAGAAAGAGCTAATGAAGAGCTAGGCCTAGACATTCGCGTAGAAGAACTTAGTTTTCCATCAGAGGAAGCTGGACTGCCTCTAGGCTGTGAGAATTTCGATGAGCTTCCATCGAATACTCTCATCATGAAGTTCTTCACTGCTATAAATTTGCTACAGCCTCAGGTTGAAACTATTATTATGAATATCCATCCAAAACCGTGTTGCCTTCTTGCGGACATGTGTTTTACATATGGTTCTGAGGTTGCTGGCAAAGTGGGTATTCCTAGGATTCTGTTTCATGGGATGTGCTGCTTTTCACTTCTTGTCTCTCATTATGCAAAAACTTCTAAGATTCTTGACAACATACCTGATGATTATAAGGAGAGCTTTGAGATTCCAGGCATGCCGGAAAAAATAAGAGTCACAAGAACTCAGGTGATGGGCATGGTAGGTAGGAAGGAGTGGAGTGACTTTCAACAAAAGTATATCGAAGACGAGAAAGCAGCTTATGGGATGGTCTTGAACACCTTTGAGGATTTGGAGCATAAATATATTACATATTATGAGAAGGCAATGGAGAAGAAAGTATGGTGTGTTGGCCCTGCATCAAGGTGCAACAAAGAGTATTCAGACAAGGTAAGGAGAGGTAAAACCGCCTCGTTTGATGTGAACGAGTGCTTGGCATGGCTTGAGAGAGAGAGCCAGGGAGTGTGATTTATGTTTGTCTTGGAAGTCTTTGTAACCTGACATCAAATCAGATGCTAGAGTTGGGGCTAGGCTTGGAGGCTTCGGAGAGGCCGTTTGTTTGGGCTATAAGATCAGGAGGAAGTAGTAGTTCAACGAGCTGCATGATCTAATGGTGCAAGATGGTTTTGAAGAAAGAGTGAAAGGAAAAGGGTTTATGATATGGGGTTGGGCACCTCAAGTGCTACTCCTATCACACCGAGCTTTGGAGGTTTTTAACGCATTGCGGATGGAACTCGTCGTTGGAAGGCATTACAGCAGGCCTGCCTATGATAACTTGGCCTTTATTTGTTGATCAGTTCCTTAATGAAATGCTTTTGGTGGATGTGTTGAGGATAGGAGTGCGGATTGGAGTTAAGGATGCAATGGAGCTAGGGAAGGAGGATGAAATTGGTGTGATTATTATAGGGAGAGATGTAGTGAAGAAGGCTGTGGATGTATTGAAGAATGTGGGTGATGAGGAAGGAGAAGAGATGAGAAAAAGAGCTAAAGAATTAGCAAAGAAGGCGGAAAAGGCTGGTGCTGAGGGAGGGTCTTCTCATGTCGCCATCCGAAGATTTATTGATGACATGAGAAGCTCAAGTAGTAAATAGCGATAAAGGATAGTCAAGTGACAAGTAAAAATATATTGTTGCTTCTTTAGTATCATAAGAGATTTACCGTGCAAAGCGCGAGTTTCTCTTCTAAAAGAGAACATTTGTATACATGAATTTACATTGGCATTCACAAGATCTTTGTTGGATTTTTTAAGAAACACATTGAGCTTGTGCTCATACAAAATACCAAATCCACCACACACAAGTATAAACAGTGATGATCATATCATATGGCAGTTGACATGCTCAGGTCAGAACATTACCCAACTTCACATATTTTTCACACCATCATATTCATTCCTGGAACAACAATTATTCGACACAATATGAAAAATTTCATTCAAATTAAACAAAATGGGAGCACCAGTAGTCATCAGTCCATGATAACCTCTCCTTAATTCCAATAAGGCTCAGGTGCTTCTGCGTAATGTACCAAGTTCTGTGGCTTGCTGGAGGCTGGACCTTGGGCAGCTTCTCCAGAGCTCATCAGCTGGATTCATGGCTCTGTGTGGGTTGCTCCTTTGCTTATCGCACAAATCCGGCAAAAACACTCCTGCACATTTCATAACAATATATTTCTATTAGTACAAACTACGGATTTACTTGTGATCCAAGTAACTGAAACTTTTAAATTACCTTCTCAGCAGCCAAGTTGAAGTAAAGGTCAGCAATGTTGGGCAGTTCTGGAAGCATTCAGCGGAGCAGAGCTTTAGCGGTGAACTGCGGCTGCATAAGCGAATCTGATGAGATACCCACCATTTTCCTGTCTACTCCGCAAGCGTTGATGCACTGGTCGTCTCAATATACCCAGCAAATTTCTCGAAGGCAACATTGGATGTCTTGCACTGGTACTCAATAAAACCTCCCCTGCTGACATATGTCTCAATAAACATTCTTCCCTGACGAAGCGACTGCAAATGCACATTTCGTCCTTTCGCAAATTCTCACATATATTTCAGCTACAAATGTCCAAAAAAGTTATATCAGCTACTAATTCAGGAATACCAAAACAACAAACAATAAAACATGGATATGATGATGTTGCGCACCTAGAGCGACTTGAAGGAGAAGAGACGACACAATGAACAAAACCAATGAAAACTTAGATGAAGAAGCCATTTGAATTTCTGCAAATGGAGAGGGTTTTGTGGATGTTTATTGAGGTTTGGCAAATGTTTTTAAGTTTGGAGAAATTTTCAAAGAAGGTATGGATTTGTGAGAGAGGAGAGATTGCAGGAAATAAAATTCTAAGAATGAAGATACAGATTTGGCCTATATTTATAAGTACCTTCGAAAACACATTAATATTTGCCAAACATGCCGTAGTTCATATAGCGCGTCTTTTTCATACAGCCTTGAAACTTTCTTATCGTAATTTTCGTCCTACATTCTTGACTCCATTGCGCGTTTTTACCAAGTTGAATGTGCTAGATCAGTTAACTACGTCCCAGTCGGGTTCTTTAACGCAAATCGGTAAATCATGTATTCATGTTACGTTATGCTTTTGATACTAAGTTATTAACTTTTCACTCATACACAATGTCACAAAACTGATACATTCTAGAATGAATGAGATGTGAATGAAGCAATGTATTATTTGACGAAATCCGGCACACAAAATGTTATTGTCTTTCGCCTTTGCTGGCGTATAACGCGTTTCTTTCTTGTAATGCCTGTTCAATGCGACCTTTTCACTAGTTTTGGTTTGTTTTTTACCAAGTCAGAAGTCAGAACTCTGCTATACTTGTAATTTATTTGCTTACTGCCGGAATGGTTATAAGGCCAAGTTGTGTTTAATGTGAGATTGATTAATCAGATCAAAGAACAAGTAAAGGACGTGTGCGGACTGCGGATATCATATGTAAATGCTGAGAAGATTCGCAAGTTCTCAAACAAAGAATTGTCGTTTATTGGGTCACAAAAACTAGTTTTGTATATACATGAGTTTAATATGTCAATCTTTTTTATTCCGATAGCGGTTACAATGGGTACAATTCATAGAGATCGTATACATATATCTATTCTAATCATTTGAAGGCAACAACCTCCCATAAGGGAGGAGCACTTCTCATAAAATGTGAAAAATGATGCGTCCAGAGCGATTCGAACGCTCTTGGTTGTTAGACCAAGACCATGACCATCAGGCCACCGCCCCTTGTGCAATATGTCAATCTCAAAACAGTAAGATGTTGGCGCAACATTAATTTTAGCGTATTTACTTTATTCGGATTACATTTCTATTTTTAACGTTTCAAACTTCAAAGTACGTTCTTTCCCGATTAGTAGTTATTTAAATATCAACTTTGTTAACTAAATTGCATACATTCAAATGAGATGTCTATCCACACCAAAGTGACCAAACATTTTCCTTTGTTGATCACACTGATCTTGTTCTTCGGTTTTATATTTGGATTTGAAATTGAAAACAATGCCGCATTTATTTTTGAGTTTTACCAAAGAGACTCATTCGGATCACCATTTTATAACGCAAGTTTATCAAAATCGGAGATCATTCGAAGAGCCATTGCTCGAAATGTCAACAAGTTTAGCACTGTAACTCCGAACAGTCGATATGCCGGCATTTTTTCTCATAAGTTAGACTACTTAATGAAAATTCGTCTAGGGACACCACCAGTTGATATAATTGGTATAGCTGATACAGGGAGTAGTCTCACTTGGACTCAATGCAAGCCTTTCACCCAATCCGTCCCGCAAAGGATGCCACTTTTTGATATGCAAGTTTCCTCGTCCTACGCTAAAATCCCATGCCGCCACTCGCAAAACTGCCCTCTCCCGTTCTATAGCCGATGTGAGGAAGGGTGGTGCCACTATAGTATTACCTACAGTCAGTGGCGGATCCAGCGACTTTTGTAAGGGGGGTCGAAAATTTTTATGACATTAGAAAATAACAATTATACGTATATTTTAATTATTATTTTTAAATGTATTCTAATTTTACAATTTTGAAAAAAGCAAAAAAACAGCCAAAAATTGAGCAGTCGCGAATCGAACCTAGGTTTTCAAGCCTCCAGGCGCATACTACAACCACCACACCACAAAGAAAATATGCGAAAAATTGCAATGAGTTTAAATCATTATAAAGAAACCTTGAATTACAAAAAAATAAACGAAGATAGGAAGTTTCGAACCTGGATCTACTAGAACATTGACTAGACTTCTACCACTGCACCACAATCAAGGGGGGTCAGCCGACCCCCCAAGACCCCCCTTGGATCCGCCACTGCCTACAGTGATCATAATACTTACTCAAAAGGGCTTCTTTCCAAAGAGATGATGAGAATGGAATCAACACATGGTAAAGTTATTGAAATACCTGACTACATTTTTGGATGTGGTACAAATAACAATGGATATCTGGCGGACGGAGCGTCGTCAGGTATTATCGGACTTGGAGCTGGACCTGAATCATTTGTTAGCCAGCTAGGGAGTTTTAGCAAGCAAAGATTTTCATACTGCTTGATTCGACTTGATTTACAAGGTAAAGTTGGACACATTCGTTTTGGCCGGGACGCAAGTGTCCACGGCTCGAGTACTATCACTGTCCCATTAGTTACCAAAACTCCATATGCTTACTATTTCACAACAATCCATGCATTCACAATTGGAGGAATTAGAATAAATTGTGCTGATCCATTTGGTAGAGTGTATGAAGATAACTTATTTGTCGACTCAGGTTCGGCCGTAATTGAGGCT
Source organism: Sedum album (assembly GCA_006409495.1). Taxonomy (NCBI): domain Eukaryota; kingdom Viridiplantae; phylum Streptophyta; class Magnoliopsida; order Saxifragales; family Crassulaceae; genus Sedum; species Sedum album. The sequence continues at coordinate 204,014 of QZGG01000019.1, forward strand.
CCTAGGCACTTGTACGCCAAAATTAAAGACGCTGTTATAAAGCAGACTAATGCACCGCCGGTGCCGGATCCTCACGGGTTGCTGGACTTATGTTTCATAGCAACCAGTTCATTAAGGCTACCTAATATTGTGGCTAACTTTGAAGGTGGAGATATTGCATTAAGACAGTACAATGCGTATGCACCATTTGGTGAAGTGACTTGCTTAGCATTTAGACCCAACGACCATAGGTATAGTGTCTATGGAAGCTTTGCACAACAAAATTTCATTGTTGGATACGATTTTAATGCAAGGACAATTACTTTCAAACCTTCTGATTGTACTAAATTTTGAAAATGTTGTTTTTATTTGGTGAATTAATTAGCACATGTGTTTTTACTATTCAATAACAAAATAAAGTACACTTTTGCAGTAAAAAAATGCCCATTTTTTAGGAAAGTTGTTTTCATGCACAAAATCAAGAGCATTCTAATTTCTCCTATTGGCTAAACTTATCTAACTAATTTTTTTATTCTAACCGACATGAAATGTTATAATATACAAATAGTTTTGGAGAGATGTCAAACATAATCCCTATCATTGATTCATTTTAATTTAATAATTGAATTAAATTTTTCAAAAAATTATGAAGGAAGGGTTTCAAATTTAGAGTTATAATGATAGGGGAAGTTCAAGAAGGACGAATAAACTTGATCGTTGATTATTAATAATCCAACGGATGAGATTTTAACAAAAAATAACCGCCGAATGCAACCACTCGTGTTTTTTGCTAATCTAACTGCCCAATTAATTAAAAATCAACTTAAATTTCATGCGTCAGATTAATCAAATCAACGGTTGAAATTTTATCTTTCTGTCTCACAAATATTTACTGTCCTTCCAAAACTTGACCCTACAATGATATTAATAAAAACTAGTAATTGATGCACAATAAATTTGTGCAAATAAAAATTCAATTATTTTTATTTATTTTATATGTTAACCTTTAATTTTTATTTGATTTAAGTTTTGTTTAATTAGTAAGAGGGTAAATTTGAAAAAAAATCTGGCTTCAGCGGAATAACAGTGAGGTTTTGTGTTTCAAATATAGTATAGAAAATAGTTGAAATGTTCATTGTAATTATATACTATCTTACTCCATAAATAATTTAATAAAAAGGCATTTATCAATTATCATAAATTTGCAAAACGAGTGGATAATCGAACAGAAAATAAAATAAAAATAAATAAATAAATACAAGTGTCCGGCCTGATGTCTTGGCATAACTCAAACAAACAAACAGCTCGCTCGCACTCGTCGGTTGCCCCAAACCACAACAAACCTAACCTAAGAATTATCGACACACTCGTTTTCATTTATTAACCAACGAACGATTCCTAAAACATTAATACGTACACAATTGGCCTCGGCGATCTCCACGATGCTCTTTCACTGATTCCTCCCTCGATTCCATTCTTCTCTTCAGATCTCTCTCAATACCCTTCGTAAGTCATCAATCAGGTATCATTATCATTCCTTGTTCAATAAAAATCATTCATTTTTACAATCTTACTTAGTCTTTCAGATTCAAATGCCGATTGTGAAGCTTGTGTGCATGTAATGCTCATTTTTATTATCTTTGATGGGATTCTGTTGTGAAATCTGAAGGCTTTTGTGGCTGAGTGTTTGCAAAATGGAAGCTTTTTCGTACTCCACTGCCGGGTTTGCTGTTTCTCAAGCATCTGATGTTCTTCGGAGTTCTAGTAATGGCGTAAATGGACTTCCTTTGAAGGCGTTAGGGAAAGCGCGATTTGGGACTGTGAAAGGAAGAAGGGGCATGACTGTTTCGGCGAAGATTATTAGAAAGGGAAAGAAACATGAGTATCCATGGCCGGATGATGCAGACCCGAATGTTAAAGGTGGAGTCTTGTTCCACCTTTCTAATTTTAAACCGTTGAAGGAGAAACCAAAGCCTGTTACTTTGGATTTTGAGCGGCCCCTCATGGACCTCAAGAAGAAGATTGTTGATGTATGTTGTTTCTTGTTTTGTTAGCTTTTCATCTCGTCCAATTGAAAGTCCATTGTTGGGAAAACTGATTCATCATTGACACGCTGCCATTTTTGGTACTTACAGGTCAGGAAGATGGCCGATGAAACTGGCCTTGATTTCAGTGATCAAATATTGTCATTGGAAAACAAGTATCAGCAGGTTTGTAAACGCATCTTGTCAACTGCAGTTCTGATGAATGCACTTTTATCTTATTGCAAACAGATAACTATAAAACTACACAGTTGTTTTATGCTTCTTTAACAGCATACTTAAGTTCGGATTTAATAGTTTCCGGTTGGGATAATATTATTTATCATCACTGACTACTAGTTGCCCATTTGTAAATTTTGCATCTCGTTATAACAGGATTTGAGTTCTATCGTGAAATTGAAATTGATGCTTTGAGTAGTTATTGTGTTTTTCACATTTGAGTGTAATTAAATTTTAAATGCATGCTTACTGTCATCTGACTAGATGGAAATGCTTATTTTAGGCATTAAGGGATCTATACACTCACTTGACACCAATACAGCGTGTCAATATTGCTAGGCATCCGAATCGCCCCACTTTTCTTGACCATGTTTTTAACATCACCGACAAGGTTGGTTGTGATATATTTTTAAAGATACAAATTTTATTTTCCAAGCACTTCTGACTTAGTATACTTTGACCAAGCTCGGAAGGATATGTGAATCGCGTATTTTTGCCTTATTTTGTGTAGTTTGTAGAACTTCATGGTGACAGGGCTGGGTATGATGATCCTGCTATTGTTACTGGCATTGGAACAATAGATGGTCAAAGGTACATGTTCATGGGTCATCAGAAGGGTCGTAATACCAAAGAGAACATTATGCGCAACTTTGGGATGCCTACTCCTCATGGGTACCTGCTCCAAATATTAATCTAGCTAACTACCTGTTTGATTTTATAGAAGTGCATGCGGTTCCAATATGTTCTACTTCTTCTACTCTCCCTAATCCTGGTCTTTTGACTTTGCTCCTTATCTGATATCGTTTTGCGTAACAGGTATAGGAAAGCTTTACGAATGATGTACTATGCGGATCATCATGGCTTTCCTATTGTGACATTTATTGACACACCTGGAGCCTATGCTGACCTTAAATCTGAGGAACTTGGCCAAGTAAGGGGAAATCCTTTATGTGATTGCTTGTCTCATCCTTGGCGTTTCCCGTGCTAACCATGCCCTTTGTTTCTGCAGGGCGAAGCTATAGCTCACAATTTAAGAACCATGTTTGGTTTGAAAGTTCCAATTGTATCTATTGTGATAGGCGAAGGTGGTTCTGGTGGTGCTCTTGCAATTGGTTGTGCTAATAAATTGCTAATGATGGAAAATGCTGTTTTCTATGTTGCCAGGTAATTTACTGTTTCACATATTACTTCTTGTCCAACATCGTTGAAAACTGAGGAGCTTTTGGGGTTATTTAGTATTAGCCTCTTCCAGCTTCAAATGAATTTCAATGATCCGTAAACAAGCATTTCTCACCTTATAAATGAGCACCGATTTTCTAATAAAAACGGATGCTAATAAAACAAAATGGCTATCAGTGTTAGTTGAATATTCCACTGCTTATCAGGCATTTATCTTCAATAACACAACTCACTTTTACATTATAAAGGATATAAGATCGTGACATTTGATGACGATATACAATGTAAGTGTTCCTAAACATTCAATAAAGTATTGCATTCATTTTGCAGCCCAGAGGCATGCGCTGCAATTTTGTGGAAGAGTGCAAAAGCATCTCCAAAGGTTTGTAGATGCTATATAGAATCATCATCATACGAAGCTACTTGATATCGCTAAAACATTGCACTTGCAGGCAGCTGAGAAGCTAAAGATTACTGCAGGAGAATTGTGCAAATTGCAAGTTGCAGATGGCATCATTCCAGTAACCTCTTTTTTCCTTCTTTAACTTATGTCAATGCAACATGTAAATACTTGGTGTTGTTTCTGCATACTCTGTGAAGAAATTGTTGAAGCATTGCGTCTTTTTCCTTTTCGGCAACTCCTGGATAGCTTTCATTTCTACATGCCTTCACTATTTAAATGCTCAGATGCCTTTCTGATAAATTTCACCCTTTGCGCCTTTTCAGGAGCCTCTTGGAGGTGCCCATGCAGATTCGCTCTGGACATCTTTACAGATAAAAGCTGCAATCAAGGAAGCTATGGATGTTAGTATTACCAACACAAATTAATTTATCATTTACGTAAAAACAAATTTCAATGCTATTCTTGTCTTTTTCAGGAGCTCAAGAAAATGGACACTGAAGAGCTACTAAGGCACCGGATGCTAAAATTCCGCAAGATTGGTGGATTCCAAGAAGGCATTGTAATAGATCCAAAGAAAAAGGTCAACATGAAGAAGAAGGAAGAGCCAATATTTACAAGGACCCCTGATCATGAATTAGAGACGGAGGTTGAAAAATTGAAGCAGGAAATCGTGAAAGCCAAGGATTTATCTGTCAAGAAACCAGAACTGGCTCTGAATGAGATGATTGTGAAACTCAAGCAAGAAGTGGATCTTGAATACTCTGAGGCAGTTGAGGCCTTGGGCTTCAAGGAAAAACTTGTAATGCTCAGAGATGAGTTCACTAAAGCAAAAAAATCAAAGGATGAGATATTGGTTCAGTCCTTGCGAGACAAAATCGAGGTGGTGCAGGATGAACTCAACCAGAGCCTGCCCAATGCTCCAAATTACAGTAGCCTGAAATCTAAGTCGGACATGCTGTATGAACTTTCCAGAGCGAAAAGTGAGTCTGAGAAGACAGAGAAGGCTGCCATGTTGAAACAGGAAATAAACAGAAAGCTTCAAGAAGTTGTCGACATCAAAGGTCTCCGTGGGGTAATAGAGAATCTGAAAGCTGAAGTGGCCAAGTCGGGGGCCTCAAACATGGGTGAATTGGATGAACAACTTCAAGAAAAAATTCTCAAGACAAGGAAGGAGATTGAATCAAAACTTGCCTCGGGTTTAAAGTCCTTAAATTTGGATGTGGAGATAGTTGGTGCCAAAGGTAAAAGCTTCGATGAGCAGCCTGCATTCTCGTATGTGAAGCACAGAGTAGATGAGTTGAATGATGAAATCAATGACAAAATTGAAGACGTCATCAGCTCAACACATCTTAAAAATGATATTGAACTGCTGAAGTTGGAGATAGTCAAGGCTGGGAAGTCTCCTGATCCTGAGTCGAAAAAGAAGATTGAATCCATGCAACAACAAATCAAGCAGCGGCTAGCAGACGCTATAACTAAGTCCGAGTTAAAAGAGAAACATGATCAGCTTAAGGAAGAAATTTCTGAAGTCATACAAGCAACAGAATTGGCTGGAAACTCGAACGATGATATTCCAACTATGATTGGACAAGTTGCTTGAATGTGAGTTTCCTCACTTTATAATCCAGCTCATTATTTCCCTTGCATGTTTGCGCACATGTGAGACTTGCAACCTTGCAACTCCCTCCACTTATTATCATTCATAGTTCCTGAGTCTGTTTTTTCGTGTCACCTTTTTTGTAGGGATCAATAGCAGAGGAAATTTCGTTAGGAGCTTATACCATCAATTCGAGCCATGAGGCAACGAATCAGTTCTAGTTCGAACGTTTGAGTGGCCTGTGCTGCAATTGAGCCGAACTATTTGCTCTCTCGATTCCTGCTCAGTTCCTTCTATGTATTCTTTGAGGTTTTGTTTTCCTTAAATACAGTCTTTGTCCGTCTTATTTATAGACAAACATAATCATTTGGATTGTATTGCAGCTTTAAACTGTTTAGATAGTTTGAGAGAAATAGAATGGAGGCTCTTTTCAGAACTTCAACATTGTAGTTGTTGTGAAGAACTAGAAATATTAGAATGTGAATAGCTTATATATAGAAAGGTTTGCAACGACGCAGTGTGCCATTGTTGAAATGCAATCAACGAATATAAAGTGGAGTTTACGACCACATAGACGTTGAGAGGTGAAGATAAAATTCATAATAGGTGAAGTGAAAACAAGCTCTCTTTTTTTTATTCAAAGTGGGTGCATTTCAATACAAAGGATAGAGATAAGCGCATAATTGAAGCGTAACTAATGAGACAAAAACACGGAGACTATACTACATTTGGAAAGTCTCTTTAAAGGCATCTGAAGCTTTTTTTTTAATTCAAGGTGAGAATATTTCATCATAGAAAGATATTACAAGACACGCAAATGAAACATAATCGAAGGGACAAATCTAAGACAACTCTACGTCGAGAAAGTCTCGTAAATACAATTTGAAGAGCAGGCCATGATCGCACCATCCCAACAAACTCACCACAGTCCAAACACGTCGAGGAAGGCAACTGAAGCTTGAGCATAGTTTTTTTATAAACAATCAAACAGTTAATAGCTAGGTTTTTATACACTAAGACCTTTGTCTTGGATACACATTATTTTACAACTAATGAATAATTCGAAATAATAAAACAACAAACAACTTTAATCACATATATGTTACAAGACATATGCAGTCCAACTCCAAGCACCCACCAAATAATAGGGCCATTGAGGTATCAGAATCAGCTGAAGTTAACATCTGGTGTTCCAAACAGGACTTTTGAGAGCCACCTAAATGGCTGCATTACTTCAGCTCTCTTCTTCCGCCAAAACCAAATGGCAGCATTGTATTGTTCATTGCGTATCACCTTAGTGGCTGCTCTCCAATCATACTTCTCCATTTCTTGGCGAGCTGCTTTCCCAATGGTTTCTCTCAGATCTTTGTTTTCGAGTAGTGGCACCAACTTGCTTAAGCAGTCTTCCAAGTCGCCAGGGGTGAAGAGAAAGCTAGTTCTTCCTTCGTCCTCTGGGGGAATTATGTCTGGAACTCCGCCAGCACGGGCAGCTACGACGGGAACTCCAGATGACATGGATTCTAGAACGACAAGCCCAAGAGTTTCAGACTCCGAGGGCATAATGAATACATCTCCACTTGCATATGCCTGTGAGAGTTCTTCTCCTTGAAGCATACCCGTGAACACTGCAGGCATCCCCGCAAACATATTCTCGAGTTCCTCCCTGAAAGTTATTTCAAGTCAAGTTCAGAATTGGATCATTCATATCAATTCAGTCTTGTAAAACAAAGCTCGAGCCAGACTAAATACAAACTTTTATATTTATGACAAATTCCAAACAAAAAGATGACTGTAGAATAACAAAAAAAACAGTAGCTAAGACAGTGTGTATTGTTTGACAGAATTATGTTGCAAATAGTTCAGAACAGAATACCTGTATGGCCCATCACCAATAAACGCTATTCGAGCATCAGGCAGTCTATCCATCACCCTGATTAAAAACTTGTATAATCAGAATTCATCTGCGAGAACTATTTAACCAAGTGGGAGATACATGTATGCTGTCCATAGAATAGTACAGTGCATTGAGTGTAAAATATTCCCAACACACGAGTAGAATAAATTTTAGGCTGTTAACAAAAATAAAAAATTAAGATTACTGAGCTACGAGTTGAAATGGCAAATCCAGGGTAGAGATTTTTTAGTGTTTCTAGCCAGAATTTGTATATGAAAAGTTTTCTCAACTGGAATCGAGCTTGGTCGACTTAAGTTTTGTGAATCATAATTGGTCTGATCAATTACTTTTGGAGTATATTTTGGGCTGTCGAAAAAAACTGACTATAAATAACATGATTATCATCAAGAAAAAGATTGCAGGGCCATTTGAGTACCTCTTGACGAATTCCAAGCTTTTTTCAACCCCAATCCGACCAACATGAATAATCAGTGGTTTCTCAGGCTCACCATTGCTGCTCGGAATAATGACCATATAAGATCACCCGACATAGATATAATTAATGCTGGGTTCATGGTTCAGATTTTTCTTTTACCTCAGTCTAAATCTCATCTCAGAGTTCTTGAAACGAGGATTGAAATTGTCAGAGTCGACACCCTTATTCCATAACCGAATGGTATTAGCTGAATAAATATTAAAAGTCAACAATTAGAAAATAAAAAAGTGATTTAAAAAAGAATCTGGAGGCATCTTTCGAAAAGTACGCATTATAGAAGTTAATTTACCAGCTGCAACCCTGGCTTCCTGGAGATCTTTGGCAATGGCAGCTGATGGTACAAGTGTAAGATCAGCTGCTGTATGAAGAAATTCTGCAGTCACCAACAGTCAGCAGAATCAGTATTTTGATTAAGCCAAAACTGAATCTCAAGTATAGGGTCCAAGCCCCAAGGAATGCAATGTATTAAGATTAGATGATGTACATACTTATAACCATCCACATGGGCTTCACCAACCAGCTGAAAGTATATCTAGGAATATATCTGCACAACAAAGTAGATTAAGCTTTGTAATTTGTCCTAATAGCAAAAAGAAAAAATACAGTTAAGTTAAAAACAATTATAATAAATAATTAACGACAACCCGGTAACAATACATAATGCAACAAAAGGCAACAATAAGTGTATAACATTCCATGATAAGTTTCTCATTCCTTATTTCCTTTTATGTTGTATTCTTTTATGTTGTATTCTTTAAAGTGAAGAAAAAACTCAGACCGGCAAGTCCACATCAGCTAAATGAGGCTGTATAGAAAGAAGTGAACTTACACTGGCACGTGTGTGTGGTAAGACATCACTATTGGCACAGATAACATCTTTGCAATAGCTAGAGCACCAAATACCTACAAGCAAAATGGAGAATATGTAACTAGAAACATAAAACAAGAGCACATTTGCTAAACTATTAGATGGGCATATATAAAAGTTACCATTATGCCAGGAGAAGATGCGTGAATAATGTCTGGCTTGAACTGTGCAACTTCATTAATTATCCGAGGGCTAAGTGCCAATGAAAGAGGTACATTCTGATACCAGGGAAGTGGGAAACTGCCATGAAATAGAGCGTGGTTTAGATTTAAACGAAAAATTGTCATATTACATGTTTCATAAAGCATTCATTCAAGTTCGAGTTTGGAGTTATAAGATATACTATTTATGGGACATATGAACTTAAACACTAATAAATTGATCTGCTATTAAAGGGTATATCAACCTTCGTGATGCAACTATTTTTGCTCCATAGAACTCTGCGGGAGCTCCTCCATGTGTTGTAACAACCATCACCTGAGAAATAAAAGAAGTGTTTTATTTTCATATCATAAGGTCTAATTATTCAAAACCATTTATTCAGCTGGGAATATTAAAGTCAGCAGAAACAGTGACAACCTTCACCAGCATATAATAATTTTTTAAATCCCTCAAGGTTTACTAAAAAATTAACAGACTTCATAAGACTATACATCTCTAATATCTGAGTTGTACATTGAATAATTGATTGCAATCCACTTGCGTATTTCTTATTCCTAGGCGAAGAAGCTCTTGGATATAAGTTTATATAAATCAAAACCAAACAGCAAATATATATAAAATAAATCTGACAAGTTTTAGCTTCCATCAACAATTTCAATTAATTCAAAATCACATCAACGACTCCAATGAAAGAAGTTCATGAACCTGAGGATAGCATACCTCATCACCCATTTCACGCAGGTATTTAATAAAGTTCTGGAACCGATTCTTATAACCTGAAACATATCTGCAAGGTAAAAAACAAAGCACGGCATAAGATGATGATGAGTTAAACATGTTATCTTAACTTAAAGCTCCTGCAAAAAGCATCAAACTACAGATCACCAAACATAGCAGCATCAAACTACAGATCACCAAACATACAGCATCAAACCAAATTGTAAAAAGTAACCAAATAATTCTTAAAAAGCTCTAACAACAAAAGTCAAATGCGAAAAGGGAGAGATTCTCACGCAAATGGCGAAGGTTCAACAAAAAGCGCAATTCGTCTAGGCCTAGAGTTCCCCTCCTCAGTCACCAAATCAAAAGAAGGTCCACCCTCCATCTCCTCACCTTTATCCACCTTAAAATCATCAACCCCCATCTGACTCACAGTCTTAAAGTCAGCACCTTTCCTATTACTCAAGAGATTAACTCCAGTCATACCAAAGACCCTTTTCCTTCCAGAGCTTGGAAAATGAACAGAACACGCAATGCAAGCAGATGAAGAAGTATAAGATGATGAATATGAAGATGGAGGAGGAAGTGTATGGATGTAAAATGAAGTGGAGGAAGACGCCATGTACGAAGTAGATATAATAATCTAGTGGCTGGCGTGTTGGGATTAAATTTAACAGGTAAGATGGACAACTGGGTATCCAATAAAGCTGGCCAAGGACATCTACGAAGGGATATTCTGCTTGGAGATTGATTGTAAATGGAATAAGCTATGGAGGTCCGGTGGCATATCCACCGAAGATGGGACCGGAATGTTCTGGATATTTCCATTCCTCGGGGACCTTTTTGTAATTTTATATATTAACGTAAACACGTGCCTCTTTTCAGATTTTTTAATTCAAACTGGCCCTCGAAGTTTACAACGGTAACTTTGGAGTTGAAAACGTTGATGATCCGGATCTGAATTATATGATGAGTTGCACGGGCTAGTGACAACATAAATGAGAAAGATATTGTTGCAAATCAACATCTGCTATTAATTTCATTAGCAAAAAATTGTCTTTTTGTTGATGATTTTGAGTTGTTGAAATAGGAAGTGATTATTGAGCCTTTTAAAGAAAGGGTATGATTGAGAGTGTGGTGAAGGATGACGTCGATGTCTGAAAGGACGATATGAAATGGAGATGATTCGTGTGCTCAATTTTTTTGAGTATTAGGAAGACATGTGAAGCATTTTTAATAGTGAAGGATCAAAAATCAATTATTAGAGGTGAGGTGGCGGCGAAATTGTAGTGGTACCATCACTTTAAGTTTAAGATAAAGAACCAGATCAGATTGGTTGTAATACCATGTTAACAAAAGATGAAATACAGTCTTGAGGATAAAAGAGAATATCTTACCGAAATGATTTATTATGTAAGTTACATCTGTTTATTTATATGCTTGTGGCTAAATATAAATTAACCTTAATATAATGAATATCTAAATATAAATTAAATTAAATAAACATAATGAATCTGTATTGTAAAAAAATTAAATATATTTGCTTACGTATATAAAAATCGAGTTTACAAATCTAATTCTCTAATATAAATAATTTAGTAATTACAACCATATACAAGAATATGACCCTGATCTATTTTGTTTCTTCTCTTGCCTAGCTTGATCTCTCGGTCTAGCTCTTTCTCCAAATCGGGTCTAAAATCGCATCTCTCCGAAATCATGTATGTCTGGCTTGAATTTTATTGTATAGAACATATCCAACAGCATAATCATATTTCATTAAATATTACTGTATTTCTCGCGTTTCTTCTCAAACAAAATAAGCTCGTTTCTGGCTGTCTGCCGATTGATTCTACTTGTGAACGACATAGAAATCGGGATGTACTCAAAACTTGCCAACAGAATATGCAAAGGGCAAGCCTTTAAAATTTTTTGCAAAATGAGATTGGCAAGCTGGCCTCAGCATACGCAGGAACGAACTCCCTTCAGCAGAATTCAATACTTACTGGGCCTCATCTTGACTGTAAAAGATGGATCCTGAAAATCAAAGCACTAAAATTTTACCTAATTGATAAACAAGAGCTCAGATGACTGTTGAGATCAAGTAAGAGCCATAAATGTGAATCTAATATACATACATGAAATGGAGATTATAGTAAACTCATTTCCATATATAGTACAATTATTGCTTTTTACTTTTTTAGCGAAGAGTAATCCTTGATTACATGTTCAACTGCTAACGGCAAACTTCCAGATTACAGTTAACGGAACAACAACAATTAGTAAACTAATCTTAGCTAATGCTTGCATCTTCAATACAAAAGAGAAGAAGGAAATAACTCTACATAAGCACAAACCCCCTATTATACCTTTGAATTTCGTCATTCGCATGTCCGCTGGAAGGTGTATAGTTCTGTAACACTTTTATAAGAAGAAACAAATGAAAATCTAATAAAAACTAATATACTGTTAGACAAGCCAAATTACGGGATCTTCTATGTAACCTCAACCAACAAGGAAAGCGAGAAACATCTTGAAATAAAAAATGAACTAGAGGGACTAAAACAAAGTAGGATCAAGTATTTGAGAGAGGAGAGAGCACTAAGAAATAATTATGGGATTATAAATGCCCAAAATCGAGTGAAACTTTGTCAAATCTAACACATATTTACGTAACTTAAATTCATATAAGTATTTAAGACTTTAGATAACTACAAGCCACTAGGGTATCGGCCCCAAGCCCTTACCTCAAAATAATCTTGGCAAATAACTTCAGGTGGAGTGTGAACAGCTCACTCTTCACATATTTTTGTTGTTTTCTGTTTAACAATCACCATCACCGTGTTGAAGGATCATATTCCTCACAATCCATTGACAGATTGTGTGGCACAACCTTCATCATTTACAAAATAGTAGTTTTATCAAGAGAAATCAAATCATTCATCAGCCACCTGGTTTGAATCCCCCAAAGTTGAAATTTTATCTTTGTGATGTTCATCTTTTGTTAACTGTTCACCAGACTCCCATAAGAAGCCATTTTCATTTTGAATAGAAGCACTCACACAATTACCAGCTCCTGCACGAGGTGCAATATGTGCTATATATTTATCTGCAGAAGTATACACACGCACACAAGTTAAACATAGTTGAAACGCAAAAGTAAGAGCACCAAAGAAATATAATAATTAAAGAAACGAGTCTTTTTCGGTTCCATTGTAATTGGTTAGGAGCTGGGTGTCATCCCCTCCTTTCCTTGGGTTTGTTGTATCAGTCTTTGTTGCTTCAATATATTTTTATTTAAAAAAAATTAAAGAAACGAGACTGCACTTGGTGTAGCAAGCATCTAAAGACAACACTCAGTTAATCACATGTAAGCTGTTGGGCAATTAAATTTATATAAGGTGCAATGATGATCCCCACCCCCAGGTAAATAATGAATGTTCGTGTAAACAAGGAAAACTATCTCAAGTGGAAATCAGAATTTTTTTCTTGAATCGTGTATATTAATGTAGTGATGTACGCTAAAGATCTAATTAATCACATCCAAGGACCTTGGCCGGGGTCATATAACTCAAATGTCTTCACCCATTTAAGTTGGAGTATTCAATGGCCCATCACCAGCCTAAACCAATTCAAAATTAGCCCCAAGCATCTGACGTGTAGGGAATAAATCGGCAGCAGTAAATGAAATCACCCTTTTACTTCGTGTTTACTGAATTAAATTTCAGAAGCCTCACTAAGATGAGAATGTACACGAAAGGAATTTTTTTGAAATTATATATATCTTGAATTAGTTGTATACCAGCAAGGCTCTGAAGTGCGTTTTCGGCCGCTTGCTGTTGGGCATCTTTTTTGGTTTTACCCAAGCCAACTCCAATCTTCTCACCAGTGAACAGAACCTACACAATTCATCATTTAACTTTTTAGTACTGAAACATAAACTGAAGAAATCAGATTAGAGAACGAGCACCCATACGGAAATATGTAGTTCCTTTTTGTATGTTAGTAATAAGCATTAGAATATATGAACCTTCCAAATCAACCCCATACATGCCAATTATCAACAAAATACAATCAATCTAGTTTGTTACCAAGCTCCCGTGATGCATTGGATACTAATCTACACATGGGCATTTCACATTTCGATCGCACCATTGATAAACTTTGGAAACTCATCAGAATTTGATGTAAACAAGATAAACTAATGTCAGTCGTAAGGGAACAGCTAAGATTACTATATTAAGTTGTGAAATTATGACGGAAAAAGTTTCCTGGATCTCCATGTTTCACGTGAAGGCATATTTGAGATTTAAGCATGCATGTCCAAACACCCACCTCAACTGAGAACCCTAAATCTTTACTGGTGCTCACTAATGGCCTGAACTCAACCTGCAAGAAAACATATCAGATATAAAAATAGAAAGGCATTTGAAAGTCCCATGACAAGTTTGTCATACCTTGGAGCTGCATCTCCTGGCAATTTCCTGCAATGCTCGAACAGCTAAAGATGGCAGAGAAATGGCTTTACTAGTCTCAGTGCCATGATCTCTGCTATTACTTGAGACTAGATTTAGAGAAGCATCTTCACCTGCAGTTTAGTCTGATCGTCAGCATCTTGAAAAAACTAACGTTATTGTTAATGTTCAATAGACAATATTATAAAAGATATCTTTAGGACAAACCGCTAAAGATATCTTTAAATCTATTTGAATCAGGAGTTGAGGATAACATATCTACTTACTTCTGGGACGCATTACTGCTTAAATAAAACATCTACAATAATTTTATCAGGTTTGTGATGCAACTTTTTAGCACAGGTAACTGGCCATTTCATTTAACTTAATTCAAATTACATTAACGAACTTACTATGGCATTATTATATGCAAGTATAAATTCAAGACAATTTGCAGTAACTTTCGCTCACTACTGAATGCGACAGCATGCATTATGGTAAGGTCACTTGCTACAACTGCTACTGATTTTGATGTTGTCTGTCAAATTCGAGGGCATATATCTCAAACTCCGAAACAAGGCACAAAGGATATAGAAACACACGATTGTAAAATGACAGCTAATAAATAAGTGGAAGAAACTGATATGCATCGTTTTCCAGATCATTTCACAACCCCAGGCCCAGAATGCCTAAAACCTAGAAATCCACATGACACAGTACCATCTTTTACCTGATGGTTGAAACACCGGTGGGGCACCATGCGCTTCTCGATCAGTTCCTACATAAGCCTGGAAACATAAATAAAGCAGCCATGTCAAACGCAAGCATTAAAAATATACATGGGAAATCAGGAGAACTATTTAAGAAAGGAAGAACTGTCAACCTTCACTAATGCCGGCTCTTGAGGGGGCCCTAACAACCCTCTACCATCCAGCATTTCGTGGTTTGGCTTCCCACCAAGCCTTCTCGCTTCAAACTCAGATTCATTAGACCCTCCATCTCTTCGTCCAGGTACTCCAAGCAAGCTAGACTCTATGCAGATTTCATAAAACAACATAATATGATGCTGAGTCAATTTGTGATATGCCCTCTGTCACTTATTAAGCTACTTTTTATAACTTGCGTCTTTCATGTCTATTATCAGTAGTAACTAGTAACCTATCATTGATGTTGGTCAAATAACATCTTAAAGATCTACAAGATGAAAGCTACAAGCATCAACACAAAATATTACTGTGAAATGGTAAGTGAAAAGATGAGATATACTGCATTCAGCACTCTGATTCTCACACGACTAGACATAAAAGTGTTAACATGAAAGATTACACACACTAGGAATCATACTTAGCGATGAGGAAACGGTTCTTGAACCAGCTGAGCTAAGCACTTGGAAGAGCTCCTGCCGGTGCTTGTAACAGCCCAGATCTCATAATAGAGTTATTTTGCAATGACTGATTTGCAGTACCTGTGGAACTCTTTTCATGCTAAAAAAACACAAATAAGTAGAGAGTTGATGTCGGTCTTGGGACAATACATATATACTGCAAGGAAATGTATTCACTGACATCCCTACTTGACCAGTATAATTAAAATGAAGGTTTCTTAATCAACAATCTGACTCAATCTCAAACACTCTTGAAACAACTTACAGAACCATATTATAAGTACTTCACAGTTTATGGATTAAAAACAGAGAGTGAACCAGGAATCCGATAGTATAAAACATTGGTCATTCATCTTCATAGTTCATATTACATCTGTAGTCATGTACAACACTTATTTAATACAGTAGCTAAATGTACCATAGTAGAACGGCTTGCAGTTCAAACCCCAGCCTTATTTTCATGTTACAAATAGTTCATCAGAAAAGAAATAATAATTACATTGCAAGTTCCTTAACAATGTTCTAGAAAATCAGTAAATCAGAATAAAAGAAAAATAAACTCACAGTTTGGGTAGGCCTACGTTCAACCTCAGATCCGCGCATTCCATCAGCTAGCGCAGCACCTCCATTAGGTACAAAACCAGCATCCTGGGAATCAAACATCATTTCAGATTCACCACAATACGTATATATGATTATATCAATAGGCCATTAACAGCTAAAAGGTACATTATTTACCTCCGGCATCAAGAAATTGCTCACGTCAGGAGCCAGAGGTAAATTTATTGCCACATCTTCATAGAAGAGTTCTGAAATCCTTCTCAGCAAGTTTTCGTCAAACTCTCTGGCAACACAAGTGATTTGCTATTAAAATGGAATAGAATACAGAAATAAATAAAAAATGCAAACCAATGCTATGGGAGCTGCAATAACACTTCGCCTGGTGAACTTACTTAAAGAAGCCTCCACGGACATTGCTTGCTACATTTCTTGCAACACATAGTACTGGAACTACACTAGCCGTCTGAGAATATATTTTGTTCAGTAAAATGGCAATGTCATAGATGGATTTAAAAACAAAAAGAACAAGCTTCCTGATCTTACCTCTGCCTGGGGAGCACAATAAGGAATAAATGGAGGAACCACATGCACGCGAGGTTGATCTTTATCCTCCCACACTTTCAAACGGTCATCAATGACCATTGCCATTTTAGGATGACATGTGCCATCTTTAAATACATTCAGCAAAGATTTACGAAGATCTGCATGTTTGAACATCCTAAGTGTTGATTTTGCTGACGCCGTAGTGACGTAGTCAAAGCAGTAACATTGGCATCAAATTGAACGGATTGTATAAATACAAGTACTCTTTAATTAATCAGTCCTTAAACCCCAAAATTGTTATATTGACCTAAGTGATGAACAGTTTTCCATACATCAGATTAGTATTTCGAAGTGCACAATCGACTAAGAAGTATGTAATGCCTATTTTGTATATGAATCAATGAAACTCACTTTTGGAAAAGCTACATGCAATCAATGCCGCCGTATCATTCAAATAACGGTAGAAGATACAACTTTATCAAAAAACAAAGTAAAAACATAGAAGGAAGATATTTGGATAGCAAGCCTATAAAGACACATTACAAAGCAGCCCAAACAACAGTCAGACGAAACAACAGCTCACCTGATCTGACGCAAACAATACGGTGAAGAAGCTGACTCCGGGAAATTAAGCTTGCCTCTGGATCTAGCAGCCTCCACATCTCATAAGCATAGTCTTTTTCGGCCATGGTACATACATAAACTTCAAAGCGCTTTCTTCCTTTTGCAACCAGGTACTCCCTCAAATCTTCCCAAGCAGGTCTTAGCCTAACAAGAACACTTGTATCACGAACCTGCATATCAAATGCAAGGACATCAGATGCCTTTCACTACGCCACTACTTATTCCCAAACCTTTTAATTGGAACCAAACAAGGAGTGAGTAAAATGAGCATCTCCAAAGGCATGCTCCTACACAAAAGTTATTGATTTATTGAACATAAATGGTAGCCTATGTATGCAATAGCATACAACTACATGGAAACATATCCTTTTAAAGAAGTTTATTAGTCTATCCAATGAATATACTTTCGCATATATGTAAGCTGTTTATTTTGTTGAATAAAATCAAGGCTTTCTTTTACAAGTGGATTTATCTTGCTAACTATACTGCTTAAAGTAATAAGGTTAAACCTCTTGAGAAAAGTTTGTAGGAGGACAATAATATAAGAAAATCCTATGCAACCAGTTCGAAAGTAGCTATGTCTACTCAGCTTTAGGGTCAAAAAAGTTAATGTCGATGCAAAACTAGGAATGATTAATAAAGTTATTAAATGCAAAAATTACTTTGCTGACCTCGGGATTAATGCGTGTCAGTACAATATTCCTATCTTGCAATCTTATAACAGGGCGAAACATTCTTTCATGGTTATCTGACAGAGGAGCCACCTCCTCTGGTTGAGTATTCAAGACCTTCCCATTCTCATTAACACAATCATTATCCGCATACTGCTTCAACAGTGCCCTATCATCCACATACCGCTTCATTTCAGCAGTCCCTGAAGCAGCCTTAGCCGGATCATTTTCCTGATTTATCCAAGACCGAAGTTTTTCAATCTTATCCTCAAACGATTTCATAGTGTTTGCAACAATAAGAGTCTCATCTAGGTCAAACACAATAGACAAACACCGCAAATTCAGCATCCGCAAACATGAATCATATAGACCGCGCGGGACTGAGAAGCACCAAAAACATGGAAATCTCTTCTCCTTGCTTGGCATTGCCACCAAGTGCATCTCCTCATCACCAATTAACACCACGGCTGTCTGCAAAACATATAAAAGTAAGAAAAGTAAAAATCTAACAAATGCATTAACTAAAAAGTGAAAAGGCAAACTGACCTTGAGTTCATAAAAACAGGAAGCGTGCAAATTGATCAAATGAGGCTGCTCGGTAGGTAAAAACGACTCGAGCTTGCAGCGGACTGGCAAATGCGAGATAGTCTGCAGAACTGAAAGCGGAAGACACCTCTCGCTGTTAGGCGACAAGTGATGAATTCGTATCTCGTTGTTAGGGAAGTGAAAATTGGCATCTCGTACTGGCACAATACCAAGCTCTCCAAGAAAAACCTCGCCGTGATAAACCAGCGAATTTTGCCCTAAACGACTCATCGAATCACTCCAAATCGATCGCAGAAAATGCTAAAGGGAACAGAGCAACAGAAATTGGAACTCGCCGGGAAAATGTCAGGCGGTTTCACAGATAATCAGAGAAAATTACGAGCCATAATTTCTTAACTGTTCGCCGTCCTCGGCCACTGCTTCGCCCTCTTGTGTTTCTCTCTCCGCTTTTTGAAGCGGTTTCAAATACGCAGACTGCGTGTGTTTTATTTATAGGTGAGATGAGGGTGATTTCGTAATTCGCGATTTGGATGTGTACGATTCGTCTCTCGAATGGACTTGCTGGTAGGTCCGAATGACACGTGTCGATATTCGAACGGGATGATGAGTCAGATTGATTAATTATGAGCCGTTGGATCCTACATGGTTTGATAGCGCTGAGAATGACTTTTTCAACTTTGTCGCGTGTTTGAGTAATTGTATCTTCATGGTCAACGTTTGATATGGAAATCCTTCAAGTCAACGCAATAAGTCTTGTAAAAAGAATCCATCGGCTTTTGATTGAAGTGCATTTTTTTGTCGAGATGGATTTAGAAGTTTATTGTAGCCAAATTGCTTGTGAAAACTAGCAATTGTAACGAACATAAATATAAATCAAATGCATTAACCAACTCAGTTTAAAATTCATCTATAGCTTTGGGAAAGAAGTGTGTTTATGACTTTATGCTTTCCATTTTCTTTTCATCAAAATGGACTACCACTGTTGCTGTAAGAAACGGAATATATATAGTTATAGAACTTGAGAGGGAACTCTTGTGATTGTGACCTTGGGACGTACCCATACCGTGTTCCGCGTTCGCATACATAAGGTCAATTTCTAAACTGTGATGTTACATATTACCTTATACGGTCGCTAAGGAACATAACCAACCCGTCGTCAGAGGGCAAATCACTCGCCATTACAAAAAAATACAAGCATAACAATTTCTGCCACTCATAGAGAAGACATGCCACTAGGATGGTGTCCTAGCAGTGGCAACTGGCAAGGAGTCTTCATAATCTCCTTAACCTAAAGGTAATGAGTTCAATTATGCCTTTATTTCGTCTTTATCTTATGTGAGTTTTCCATCCAGAAAATAAATCCAAACAAAAACACCAATTCGCCTGCTAATCAATTTATTTGGTCGCATGGATTACATAATGTAATTTATGTCTCCAAATTCACCCTAAAGAAAGAGCCACATAAGTTTGTGGCACACTAGGTATAATATGTACAATAAGAACGTTTCAAATCTATAAGATAAACAAATGGTATATACACTAATGATACTTGTGAAAAATGACGCACCATTGGTATTTGCTACCTGTCTTGGAGCCATGCATCCATGCCAATTGCTAGTCGCTACAACTAGTTACTTCATGTTAGTAGCAAGGATCATAAGGGAGATAGACCTGGTCTGGAACTATGAGAGGCAATTTATCAAGGTACAGCTTAAGCCTCTTCATATTCTGCTGACGGATGTAGGACAAATCAACAGTCTCTTGGTAGCAGGTATATATCCACAGCTCTCCAGAATTCACACGTTTGAGGCTGTCTCGACAGAAAGGGCATGACTGAGACCTAGTGCGCCTGACAACACAACATCAACACTTCAGTAATCTCCATTTGATCATTACAACTACAAGTAATAGAAATAGATAAGGCTCAATTTAATCAAGAGGAGCTTAATACCATTCTCTGTAGCATTTCTCGCACATTGAGTGGCTGCAACTAGGCAGGACAACTTTGCTTGTCAACTCTAAGCAAATACCACATTCTTCATCCCTTTCCAAATCAACCTCGGAGACCTTCCCTTTGTGCATTTCATCCTTTCTCTTGTATTTGCACAAATCTCCTTTTGTTTCCGCTCTTCCAAATCATTGACACCGCCCTCCATTTGCATCAATGATGGGAAAATTACACCTGAACATTACATAACAAGTTCTAATAAACAGAAAACACAACATTTTTTCAACCTTAGCCTCAGGTAAAAAATCGACCACGGCAAACCACATATACTTTTCAACAAACAAAACAATTCACCATAAAATTCTCTCAGTGTAGCCTTCCTCTCATGAACTGACATGGTAGTCTTGCCGTCCATGTATACCTGCAAGAAAATGTATGCTCTGAGTAACCAGTCACCAAAAAATGAGTATGTAATTTCCGGTTAATGTAAATATTACCTTGTAGACGAGTATTCTGAGTAACCCAAGAGTTCCGGCAAAGTGACAATTAGTCCACTGAACTAGAAATAGGAGCAGATGAGCAGCAGGGCTGTACGAAAGCCTCATCTGAATGCAAGCACCGTCATACTCTGTCGAATATATCGACGCCCTGTATCATCATCACAATCTTAACCTTTGTTTATTAAGTAACACAGAATGTATTGAGAACTGAATGCAAGTAAGAAGAGGCTTGATTACACATACAGAGTATTGGCATGCTGAATGTCGGCTTCAAGAGCTTTGAGTGAATCCTTGAAAGATGTCCGCATTTCAGGGAATTAAGTCTGCTGATGATTGGGTTTGATGAGGGATTAGGTTAAGAGGATATGAATGGCTTGAGCTACACGCATCTCGAAGTTTCCGAAGGGGAAGGGCAACTGATCCTTATTTCTTCATGTGTGTAGAATCGGAAACAACGAGAAGAAGATTGAAGAACATTATCCGATCTACTGTTATCATATCAAGCAAATGTCGAATCAAGCTTTAATCTTATGTATCTTTCTGTTTTAAAAAAAATTGGTAAAGGAATAAAC
This sequence comes from Sedum album, assembly GCA_006409495.1. Classification (NCBI taxonomy): domain Eukaryota; kingdom Viridiplantae; phylum Streptophyta; class Magnoliopsida; order Saxifragales; family Crassulaceae; genus Sedum; species Sedum album. The sequence goes on from QZGG01000019.1 coordinate 225,376, forward strand.
ATAACATTCTCAAGCCAATTTTTTTTCTCAAGCCAATTGTACCTGCTTGAGTGATCGCACTTATAATTACGGTTTTTGCCAAGATTTAATTATAATTTATACTAAATTAAATTATAAAACGAACTACTAGTAATTTAGTGGAGGATCTGATACATTGCATCGTAATTATTTGCTGCGACCATCAAAATGACATTAATTTAACGTTGTTTACTACCATTTCTACGCAGTTTTAGGTGAACTCTTTACTGAAACTATCATACTAATAGGTCGATTCAAATTTGTTGTTGCACCCTGAGTCCTTTAGTTTAAAAGATGATTGGAAACATTCAAGGATAAAAAAACTAATTTTTTCTCTATTATTAAATATAAAACTTGTTAAAGTTTTCAGATGCTATTTATTTGTTCACTCAAAAAATGTCATCCCATCCGAGGGATTAAATTTATCTAGATATGTCAAAATTACCCATTATCCGTTACCCGCCCTTTATCCGCCCGTTAAAATACCCGTCTAAACCCGCCCGTTTAGAGATAAAGGGTAATCATACATGTTACCCGTTTATACCCGTTTATTATAGGGTCGCCCATTACCCGCCCGTTATATTTCATTAGAAAAATTTATTAAGTTCTACTCATAAACTACCGTCAATCTACTAAAAAATTAGATGCTCATTTTCGTATTTTACAAATAATAGAATAATTTGTAAAATAAAAATATGTAGTTAAAGGGTAAATGAGTTATTAATGGATAAATGGGTCTTTAATGGGTAAACGGGTAAATTAATACCCGTTACCCGTTTATACCCGTTATCCTATATACCCGCCCGTTTATACCCGTTTACATAAACGGGTAAATAATACCCGTTACCTGTTTATGCCCGTTACCCTTTATAACCGGGTCATACCCGCCCGTACCCGCCCCATTTGACATATCTAAATTTATCATCAACAATGAGCAACCTGTCAATTTTAAATGCCTCAACGCATTAATTAAATTTAGAAGCAACCACAATGTGTACACAGCAAGACATCCCTTGAGACAAAGATAAGGTATGCAAACAATCTTCAATGAATATCCAACCTAATTCATGGACATGGAGATGTTGATTTACAAAAGACAAGTTATTAAGTAACACTACAACTTGGCACAAAATGGCAACTGCAGATATGATTGAACAAGTTTATTCAATTATAAATGAGTAAGACAAAGTATATTTGCATAATATCAAAATACCATATCCTGAATCGGACATCGATTATTGCTCATCATTTATGCAAGTCCAATGGCACCATGATCAAAGGTCAAGTTGTAAAAGAATGGGACCAGAATAGAGTGTCTGCCTGCTTAAATGAAATCAAAGTCGCATTCCCCAAATATCTTTCTTTCAGTGGATCTCAAGTATTGCGCACTTTAAAAGTCATTGTCTCAGATTTCTCTCCTGCTAGGAAAAACAAATGAGTATCACAAGTATAGTAACTTAAGATAAGCTTTTGCTGATAAAAGTCGGAAATACGAGCAGGATGGTTTGGTAACTGGTAAGTATTACAGTAGGGCTACCGGATATTCAAGTATCATTTGAGATAATATATCTTGTCAATGATGGTAGGGACTTATGTTAAGCCTAGTTGCCTGTTAGGTAGATTCCCATAGTTGAAATTAATTGTCACCTTGACGGTCCTGTGATCCTATCCTGATACTGATGATCACTATCCAAGCATAAAAATCCAGACATTTTCCATCATGTGGAGCCATCCTCTACTTCTCTCAAAAATATATGATGATACTACTCCCATCGTGTTCAAACTGCATCCCGTAATATATTTTCATCTGCCGATTCTTGTTGTTTATGTCCATTTCTGTGATGTATAAACTGTGAATAAACATATTTATTTGACGGGAAGTAATTTATAAAGCTTAAGAAATTATAGCAGGTCGAGGCCAACTCCTTCCCAAACTAATCTTTAGGAAGTCTTATGGATTAATAGAGGAAGGATTCACATGATGTGATTCAAATACAGTTGTCCCTCATGTCTGGAGGTCAAAAGGCATCAGACTCCTCAACAATAATACCTGGCGGATCCTTAGAGCTATTTTGTCCCGCTCCTTTTAAATACAGATTGCAGTCTTCGAATTGTAAATCCCATTCAGTAACACTTTGTTATAGCAAAAGTGAAGCACCTACCCAAGTCCATTTTTGGCTGATATATATTCCAGTCACATGCTACGTAATGCTGATAAATGGTCGCTCCCACCTGCATATTAAACATTTAACTCAAAAAAGTGAACTTTGATATAGGCTAACAAACACATCAAGCATGTCAGTACTGCAAAATAGTATGTACCTAAAATAAAATGAAGACTTCTGGATCTCAGATCTTTTCGAGAAACAGACTCATTCATACGAACAGCTATCAAGAAGAAGCCAGAGTAATCGATCATGGGTTATGCCCAGACTTCCTTCTGATGTATAAACAGTTGGTGTTACATTTCGAGAGCCAGTACATACATCATCTATCGAATATATAATAACCAAGTAGTAAAACAGCACCATTCCACTTGCTAAATCACACGTGAAATGGAACCTGCATAGATCTCCTCTTCTAAACTTAGCAGCAACATCTCCAAGATTTCCTGAAATTGCAAAGTGGTTTTGAAATGAGGATGCTCTAGCCACAGCCTGAAATAATTCAACAAGTAATCAATTGCATCTTGTTTGAATCAAAGAAAAGATCGTAACATAAATCTTTCACAATCTATTCTTGGATCAAAATCGAGAAATTCCAAGTTGGTGTCAATCCAACAAATACCAAATCCAAGCCCTAACGAGGGGCATTTCGGTAAATAACGTCCCCAATTTGTTAACGAAATTAGGGTTTTTCACCCAGTAATTTTTTTAGAAATGCCCTACTTTTTGAATATACTTTCCCAAATGCCCCACTTTTGAAATACGTTTCCCAAATGCCCTATTTTGCAACCAATTCGGTCTTGACAGGACCGAATTGTCACAAAAACGCAATACCCGGGCCCATCAAAACCGGATTGTTTGAAAACTGATCAATTCGGTTCCACTAAGACCGAATTCATTTCGGAAATATTTTTATTGGTCAAACTGTCCTACGTGGTGCTGACTGGGCAGCCCAGTCAGCATTTTAATGAGACCGGTTCTGGTAAGACCGGATTCGTAAAAAGTAAATATTCAACGCAATAATAGCAACGATCAGAGACAGTGCATGCATGAACGTAAAAAGCAATAATTCTGTGCAATCCGGTTTTGAGAAGACCGAATTGCTCAGAAATAATTCAATCATCCACCAATAATTTACGAATGATACATAAAATTCTGAATCCGGGCTTCATGGAACCGGATTGTGTTAGAAGTTCCGGTTCTGCAAGAACCGGATAGTTATAGTATAAATTCACTCCGTTTTTCATTTCTTCAGCACATCAGATTCTCAATTCTCTATCAAGTTCACACGTGAAGTTTACTAGCGAAGTAGCTGGTCACGGATATGATAGTCAAGGTCGAGGATATGAAAGCGTTGCCCAGAAAAGCATTCTTGAAGAGAAGAGGAGAACCAACTCGATCTTGACTATCATATCCGTGACCAGCTACTTCAAGAAGCAACTTCAAGAGTAACAAGCATTCCACGTCAAGAAGCAACACGTTTTTTGTCGTGTGTTTTCCATTAGCACAATAAAACTAAACCTAGTACGTTGTTTCATGGTTAGAGACGGCCAGATTATTCAGTCTTTATCACCAAAGAATGCTAACCGTATTATTAGCAAAGTAGGGACAAGAAGGTCATTTTTTCAATTGTAACATGAAATAGTGAGAATTTTTGGGGATCATGTGGTGAAAGATTATTGGTTTGTACTTGGACAGCAGCATATGGCGACAACATGGTTACGTATACACGGAGGACAACATAAGGTGACAAGATTATTGGTTTGTACTTGCGCATAATATTTACTTTTTTATGAATCCGGTCTTACCAGAACCGGTCTCTTTAAAATTCTGATTGGGCTGCCCAGTCAGCACCACGTAGGACAGTTTGACCAATTAAATATTTTCGAAAGGAATTCGGTCTTTGTGGAACCGAATTGGTCTATTTTCAAACAGTCCGGTTTTGTTGGGCCCGGGTATTTCGTTTTTGTGACAAATCGGTCCTGTCAAGACCGAACTGGTTACAAAATAGGGCATTTGGAAAACGTATTTCAAAAGTAGGGCATTTGGGAAAGTATTTTGAAAAAGTAGGGCAGTTCTAAAAATTTTTCGATTCGGAGATGGACATCGCTCTCTTCTCACCATCGTCTCTTTTCGCCAACGAAGACGGAAGCTCCTCTGGTAAACTCCGTCCAGCCTTCTGTTTTTCCATTTCAGACTCTGATTTTACTCATTTTTATTACATTGATTTTAGACGGCGACGGCAGGTCTGAGACAGTACACAACTTTGTCGAAAGGACGCATGCCTTTCCTGGAATGGTATGGCAACAGCGTTGGTTTTAGGTTTTGAAGTCATGAAATGTTGAGGACGAGTTTATTGATATTATTGTTCGTTAATGTTTTCTTGTTTGGTACTTGCAGGATTTGACTATCAGAGAGTTCTCTTTTCATCAGCTGAATGCTAATTTGCTTTGGCCAGGGACGTTTGCATTTGCGGACTGGTTGGTTGAGCACAAATCATGGCTTAAAGACCGAAAAATTATTGAAATTGGGAGGTATGTCAACTTCATAGTTAATACGCGCTATTTCATGCTCTCACTAGTCACTTGTTTTCACCTGTTATAGTTTCGAGCTTTTATTGATTTTTAGAACAAGTAAAATAACTTTATATTTACAAATCACAAGCCTATGTGATCCTCTATTCAAGGTATTGTGTTTTAGAGTCAGACAATAGACATTGTTTTGCCTATTGTCTAAATTAATTGTTGCTTAACATTCCGTGGTTTCTTCATTGATAGTGGAACTGGAGCTTTGGCTATATTCTTACAAAAATCATTCCAAGTTGACGTTACAACTTCAGACTACAATGATCAGGAAATTGAAGAGAACATAGCTTATAATTGTGAAGTTAATGGAATCACTCCCGCCCTTCCTCACATTAAACGTGAGCATCACTTAGTTTTCTGAATAACTAAACATGTCATTGCCGTACTTTCTTGTAAAAAATCTGAGGGTCCCCTACATAATGGACCTGACTACTGAGCTTCTATATTTCATTATTAGCCTGATAATCTTGGATATGATATGTTATGGCACTTTAGCCAATATAGTAGATGATTATGTACTGAGTAGGGTGTGCTTAACCACAAAATCGGTCATGGAAAAAATATGGTTCTGTTTCAGTTCTTAATTTCACAAATTCAATCCATTTCAGATTCATGGGGAGATGCATTTCCAGTTACAGTGCCGGAATGGGATCTGGTTCTTGCCAGTGACATCCTGTTGTGTGAGTGCCATCAATCTTTTTTATCTCAGTAATCAAATATCTTTTGTTGTATTACAAATTTTGAAAGACTATTGGATGCTCACTATAGAGTTGATATCTCAACTATTTTTGTCTTCTAAAATTTCTGGCAACTTTGGTATGCTCGACCCTCACCTGTCACCATTTCATCTGTTTTGCAGATGTCAAACAGTATCCAAACTTGATCAAAACTTTATCATTTCTTCTCAATTCTTGTAAAGTCATTGAGAAACAATCAGTCAATCTGACGGATGAGGACCAGAGTAGTGGTAATGTTTTGATATATTCTGTAAGCACGGAACAACTATGTTTCTTATGAACATGGATATCTTCATATTTAATGTGTCTCTACAGGCACGCTAGAGAGATTGCCAAGTCCAGCATTTTTAATGAGTTGGAGACGGCGTATTGGAAAGGAGGACGAATCACTATTTTTACCGGGTGCAAAGAGGCTGGTCTTGACGTTCATCATCTAGGATCTCGTGTGTACTGCATTGTGCCCGCTAAATAAACAGATGAGAAGCAGATTGAATTGGTTTACTATTAAACTTTCAATTTCGTTATTATTCAAAATTTTAAGAAGGTAAAATTATAAAAGTTAAGAGAACTGTAATGTAATATATATGATTAATGAGGTTTAGGGTCAAAAGAAATATAATTTGAGAAATGAAAGATGTAATATCAATTAATTAGTTTGATATATCTAATGGTAAAGGTCAAAATTAATATTTAGATAATTTGAAAATGAAGTAGTAAATTAACTGTGAATGAGATTGACCGTTATCAATATAACCGTTGGAACAATAAAAATTAGAGATGACATAATGTGCCGAATTCACAAAAGTTGCTTTGTCACTAGAAACTTTTGGTTTTGATCAAACTACACTACTGATAATTAGAGAACACTGATTAGTTTTCTTGGAAGATTTCACATGATTTCAAATGAAAGGAAAAAATGTTACATATACTTGAGTATCAGAATTTAAAAGTCAACTGATTTGAACTTAATAAAATTCATAGTCATTTATATGGACAATAAACAAACATTCAACATTAACAACAGAGAGAAGCCAAACCTGAAGATCTTACTCTATATTCAAAACTTCCCAAAAATAAAATTCTAAAACAAGAATAGAATCTGGTTTTCTCAATTTTAAAACATTAAGCAATTAAGGTAAAAAATCAAGAATGTTGGATTAAGAATGGAGGTGTATGTCTTCTCAATATTTGTTTGACTATATAATTATCCTTCAGCCATCGGCGTTGCACCAGATCAGAGGTCAGTATCGCCAGACACAGCAACAGGTATCCCGTGAAACCTCGACACTTTCTTTCTGGTCTCTGTTTATGCTTGGCCTTCCACTTATCATCAAACTTCTAGGAAAATGCTGCTCTTGTGCGAAACCTAACTCATACAATCTTATATATATAATGAATATGTTTGATTTTCCTGCTCGTAGACATGATTTGAAGTTGTCTTTTACTTTTTGTGGTATAAGTTTTTACTTATAAGGCTTTTTTATTTTTTGATGAAAGGATAGAAGAATGCCATCGTCATCAGCGCAGCAGAATCCATTAACTGAACCATGGCTAATTGAGAGTGGTGACGTTAAGCGGTTGAGCAAGGAGTCTAGGCACAAACATGGACGCAGTGCGCACAGCTTGTCATCTTCCTTACTCAGGAAGAAATCTGATCATTCCTTGGTTAACAAAGTCCAGATTTCTCTCCTTAGACAATTCTTGACTAACATCCAAGAGGTCTTCTTCGGGACTAAGTTGTTCCTTTTGTTCCCTGCTGTCCCTCTGGCCATCATTGCTCAGAATTACAACTATGGAAGAGTAAGTTAAACTTTATACTTCCCAAATGGCTTTATTTTAATTTTAAATTTATCAATAAAATTACGAAACTTTTTGTTTATGTATTATTTGCGTCTGTAGGCGTGGGTTTTCACTCTGAGTTTGATAGGGCTCACCCCTCTTGCGGAACGTGTCAGCTTTCTCACAGAGTAATCCGCAATCTTACTCTTACATTTTTCCAAATTCATTTTGCATTTCATGTATATATATACATATGAAGACAGTTCGGTTTTGGTGGTTTTTGTTTAAGAATTATGTTTGGTATAATTTATATTTATAAAAAAACTAAATGTTCTATTCTAACCATTTATATTATCATTTGTAGGCAGATTGCATACTACACAGGCCCTACAGGTACATACCATCAGTTCACAACTTCGCATTAGCACGAGTTCTTATCTACTTAGTAAAATTTTGTTAGGACTTGTTGTATGGATAGTTCATATTCATATCAAAATTTCTATGCAGTGGGAGGACTTCTCAATGCAACCTGTGGAAATGCCACAGAGCTTATCATAGCAATTTTTGCTCTCTCGCAAAACAAGATTGATGTGGTTAAGTATTCACTTTTGGGGTCTATACTTTCAAATCTTCTTCTGGTTCTCGGAACGTCTTTATTCTGCGGTGGTATTGCAAACATCAGTATTGAACAGAAATATGACAGAGTAAGTAAATAAAATAAATCCATTTTGACAAGGTTTCAAATGTTTTTCTGAATGTTGCTACATTTATTAACTTGGCAACATTGTTGGATTGGATTCATTCAGAAACAAGCTGATGTGAACTCGCTTATGCTGCTGTTGGGATTGTTGTGCCATATGTTACCATTGCTGTTTAAATTCGCTGGAGGTTCAGTTTCCATGGCATCAGATGCGAGTCTTAACTTGTCACGAGCAAGCTCCATAGTGATGCTGATTGCTTATGTTGTGTTTATCATCTTTCAGTTATTCACCCACAGACAATTGTTTGAGGCACAAGAGGAGGTATTAGTTATTTAAATCTGTAACATAATATATCAGAAAAAAATTGTTAAAAAATTCATATTTTCGAATGCTTTTAGGATGGGGAAGAAGGTGAGAATTCAGAGGAGGAAGAAGCAGTAATTGGATTTTGGAGCGGATTTTCGTGGCTAGTTGGAATGACTTTAGTCATTGCTTTGCTTCTGAATATGTTGTTGGCACCATTGAGGTACAAAATTATAAGCCATTAAAATTTTCACTCAGAATGTTTCTGTCAGTTCATCGTTATTGACACGCATTACTACTGTAATAACAACAGGATGCGTCTGATTCTTGGGGCTTGTCTGTAAGCTTCATCAGCATTATCTTACTGCCAATTGTTGGAAACGCAGCTGAGCATGCCGGAGCTATCATTTTTGCCTTCAAGAATAAGTTGGTGAGCACACACATTCCTAATTTTTGCACTGATATCTTAAACATTTTTTGTTCTGAAACACATTCCATAATACAGGACATCACGTTGGGCGTAGCTTTGGGCTCTTCAACTCAAATTGCAATGTTTGCCGTACGTATATCAAACACGAAACATTTTCATTTTAACTCACGTCTTGTAGTAAATTGAGGATGGAAGACATTTTTACCATTTTACTTCTTGTGGTTAAAATACAGGTTCCACTTTGTGTCGTGGTGGCATGGATTATGGGCATCGACATGAACCTTGATTTCAATTTGCTTGAAACTGGTAGTCTTGCTTTGTCGATCCTCGTCACAGCCTTCACCCTTCAGGTATATTTCTTACGAAAATGATCCTTCCTGATTCTTTTATATTTATATAAAAACTACAGGAAGTTTTTAACATTGAAATATAATGTTTTTAAAGGATGGAACCTCTCATTACATGAAAGGGCTGATCCTCTTGCTCTGTTATGTCATAATATCAGTCTGCTTTTTCTTCAACAAAACTCCAGGTTACTCTCATTAGTACTTTCAAGAATATTCATTCCCTGTCTTTTAAAGTTGTAATGTTGAGCATGACAAAGATATTCATTTGTTACCAGGCGAAGCGCCCAGCGCGTAACCAGTTCAGTATGAACACGGTGCATCAAAAGCAGCCAGTTACATGAGATTTTAGTTTAGACATGAGGATTACACAATCTGAGTTTCTTGGAACAAAGACTGTCTCAGATACTAAATCTCTGAACATATGTTCACTCAATAATGTATTCTCCATATTTTTTAATTTCTTTGATTTTCCATTATCATGTCTAAAACAGCCAAAAGGAAAAACAAATGGTTGCAAACATCGCACAGGGAAGTTCAACTTGACAGAATCTGTCACATTAGGACAACATACGCAAAAAACCAAACTGAAAATCCATCTGTTCCATTGCAGGTGGCCAACACCTTTCAGTACTTGTCTACCGACAAATTACATCTTCCATCCAATTCATTGCAAGTTACTAGCACCATAATGAAACACGTTCTTTTCATAAATCCTTCATTCAAATTCAACATATTATCATATTAATAGTGGCCACATCTTAGAATCAATGAATAAAACATGTTGTATAGAAATGTACCTTGGACTTGAATAGACATACATCCCACCTTCCATCTATCATTGAAGATATTAGGTACAAAAGTTGAAAATACAAGTAGGATAATGGTAGGCTTTATATTTCAGAAGCATACATGTGCAACTCACATTCATTTATATCTCTAACTATGGTACAACAATTTTTATCGTTAAAAAAGCACAAGGATTGCTTCCAAAGAATTTTACCATGTTCCTATATTGTTTTCTCAGACTTTAAATTATTTTTGTTTACTTCTTTGGACCAAAGAGACCGAAGAACTGTGGATCCTTTTGGTAGTACACAACATCACCAGTGTCACTGACGTAGTGATCTTGTTTCAAGCTTCTGATAAGATCTCCTATAAGATGGAATGGAAGAGGTCCAGATGATGCTGGCTCGCGATAGTATTTTCCTAGCACTGGCTTGGCAGCTTCGGTGGCTTCTATTAAATGGTAGTGGGGAATTTGTGGGAACAGATGATGAATCACATGTGTGCCAATGTCATGGTGGATATTGTTGATCCATCCGTAGTCCCGGTCCAGAGTTGTCAAGCCTCCTCTCAAGTAACTCCATTCCTGGAGATTGAAAAGAAGGCGATTTCAAGATCTAAAGGCTCAAAGAGTAAGCTATAATCATTTAGATAATTGGTGGTTACAATCTCACCTTCCCACGATACCACGGAAGCTTGTCTTCATGGCCGTGATGATGCATGTAGGTAACAAAGTCCAACCACATGACAAAAATCTAGAGATGAATTGAAAATCAAATGAGACGACAACTTCAAACATGTCATGAATTCAAGGTGAACATGGATTGCGTTGAAAAAGTTCAAAGAAAATACCCAGTACGGAATGAAGTATAGCTTAAGCATCTGCACAGGACCCATCGCAAAGCTCAATCCGGCAAGCAGTGCAACCATAGCAGTCCAGCATGCAGTTGAAGTGATAATGTCTTTCCTTTCAGTTGGAACAAAGAGGTCACTGTCCGGATGGTAGTGGGAACCTTTTTTTCCAGGACTTCTCGCCCACTGAATACATACAATCATGTTAACATAATCATCAAAGTACAAGCCTCCGTAATTCTAAATCCACCGAGGAAAAATGCTCACCAAGTAAAAGGGGAATGCAAGCATGGGAAATGGCAATGTAAAACGCATGAACTTCGTCAAGGTATCAAGACCCTTGTAAATTTTCTCGGACAACTGCACGAGTTAAAGACCCATATGAGTACAGGACTATTACTGAAGCTTGGATAATGATTATAAAAACAATGGCATAATTTCCGGCAAAGAGGCTAGCTCACCGGGTGCCAGGATTCATCGTTTTCAACGTGACCATGATTCTGATGATGAGTCCTGTGACTGATTCTCCTGAAACATACAACAGAACACAATTCATCAGTTAAACGAGAAATAAATGACTAATAAGAATGATCAATCATCAATCACATAAGCACAAGGTAAGATGGAGAGGTAAAAAACGGAAAGAGCTTACCATCCATGATACGGAACAAGGATAGATGAATGCAACAAATGACCGGCAACGCTATTGAGCTTCGGATCATTTGAAAAACTTCCATGACCACTACAAAGCACAACACAATAAACCACAACGAGCCAACAAAGAGATACAAATTACTCAAACATCAAGCAACCACCAACAATACAAAAGAGAAAAATTCAATTGAAACAACATACCAATCGTGTCCAAGAACAAAAAGTGCCCAAAACATAGTCCCCTGAGCAGCCCAGTAGAGTGGCCAAACAAGCCAATTATTGAAATAAGCAGCAGCAACAGCCAAACCAAACACAACAGCAACATCTCTAACCACATAACTCATCGACCTCACCGGATCCTTAACCCAACAATGCTTAGGAATAGCAGCTTTAATATCGGCCAACTTAAATGGCGGAGGTGCACCAGGGTCAAAGTCTCCAACTTCATCCTCCTTCCACTCTTCTCCACTCACTGTAGTATCAACCCTCGATGGGGCACTCACCTTCAGCCCCCAACCCCGTTTCTTTTCAACAAATATACCCTTACCCAGATCTGGAAATCGACTCAAATTGTGAAAAGGTTTGAGCTTTGTGGAGTTAGGGATGAGTCTGGAGGTGGGTAGTTTGGGGATAGGGGTTGGGCATGGTCTGATTCCGCATTGAGAGATCAACAGACTCGCCGCCATTGAAGAGATAAGGAGCGAGTACTGCTGTGTACAATCCGATGGAAGGAAGGAGGGTGGAGAGAGCGGAGAGGAAACTTGAGGAGGAGAATCAGTTGTTTGAGATTGACTGAATTTGAGGAGAGGAGAACACAAGTCAAGTAGAGTCAGCTTGTATTTATAAGGAGGGGTTTGGTTTATGGGAATGAGAGAAAATATTGTATTTATATATAACATTCAACAATCATCTTCCTATTTCACATTGGAATATTGGATTTGCTATGTTTTGACATAGAGGGTCAACGGTCAAGTACATTCAAGTTATTAATTTATATTTGTGATCATATTTTAAAAGTCTATTTCATTTATTAATTTATTAATCACGTAACACGTGACAACCACTGATTCAAATATTGTCACACATTATTTAATTAATTAGTAGATGAGATGAACGGTTAAAATATGATCTTACTAATATAAATTAAAGATAGCGATGTACCTGATCGCTAATCTTTTGATGCATATGACAATATAAATATTGGTATTGGTGTACGGTTTTTTCTGGTCAAATTTTACTTACTTCATCTCATGATTTATGTCTTATTTGATTCAAGACGCAGTGTTTAAGAAATAAAAGAAGAAAAATGAATAAATAAGATAGGGACAAGGTTCTAGGAGACAATCATTTTTTTGTGAGATGGAAGGACATCATCACGTCCGTCAATTTCAATTAACCTAACGGTTGATATTAATAACCGTCACTCTCAACCACCCTTGCATTTTGCAAATCCAACCGTTGAATTTAATTAAAAACCAATTTTAATCTCAACCGCTAAATCAGTCAAATCAACGGTTGAGATAATGTCTCTCCGTCTTACAAAAATTATATGTTTCTCTAGAATTTAATCTAATAAGATAGTTATTAAGTGAGAAGGAGAAAAATGATTTGATAAAAAAGAAAAGTGTGTGGTGAGAAATTAAAAAAATGTCCATTTATATTACTAAGATTTAGAGATTTGGAAATAAAAATAATAGTTTTACCGTTTGCTTCGTTTAATTCAATCAATACAAAAATGAGTGTAACAAACTATCACTAATCCGTTGTGCTCAAATTAAATAAATCCAAAATTCAATAATGATATAAGCACGACTCTTTTCTATCACAATTACCCAAATTGTAAGTCTTTCAAAATGCCTTGAGATCTTTATATTGTTGTGAAATTCCATGTAGAAAATGACCTCTTCTCCTATGCCAATCTCACATTGACTAAAAATCTTGTTTATTAATTAAGATATTTTTGAAAGGCAATAAATAATTAATACATGTGCAGAAAACATTTAATATGTGTGTGTGAAACACGTACCAATGTTGAAATTTGAATGAACATTGTACGAACTTGTGCTAAACGGAAGTCCATTAAACTACTGAATGACAGTGGCTGCTTCAATGTTCTCTGGTCAACTTTTAATTGAGTACTTTATCATCTGCTTTTCATCATAAGAATTCTGAAAATGAATGGAAATGGTGGCGGCCGGGACGCGTTGTTCAACATGCTTTTGGGTTTCACACGGCCGGATTAATTTTTTACACGTTTTATTTAAATTTCGTGCACGTATTTACCGCAAAGTATAGTCATACTCCGTCCAATAAAGCTGGTTGTTGCTAGGGATGTCCATCGGGCCCGAAAGCCCTAAAGCCCTAAAAAAGCTCTAAGGCTCGGCCCGGTCCAAGCCCGGCCCGGCCCGCACCCAAGGCCGAAAAAAGCCCGAGCCCGAAAGCTCCGGGCCGGGCTAGGGCTTGAATTCCGAAGCCCGAAAAGCCCGAAAAGCCCGGCCCGGTCCAAGGCCCGAAAAAGCCCGATCAAAAAAAATAATATTTAAATAAATATATTATTTTCAAATTTAAAGTATATGATATTTATATCATTTATATAACATCACAAGAACTTACAACAATATACAAACATTTTATATCTATTATAAACGCATATAATATTGTTTAAGTTCGTTATATTACAAGTAAATTCAAAATATAGACTATTCGTTGAACACATTATTTAAAACTATTGTTATAAAAATATTTATAACTAAATTGGTTTAAAATATGTATTTCAAATTAATTAAAATTTAAAAACGAATTAAAATTGAAATTGGGTTCGGTCAAAGCCCGGTCAAATCCCGGTCAAAGCCCGGTCAAACCCTAAAGTCAAAGGGCCTAGAAAAGCCCGTGGGCCTTACGATTTTAATGAGGCCCGGTCCGACCCGGCCCGAAATTTTTAAAAAAACCCGAATATTTAGGGCCGGGCCGGGCTCGGGCCTTACGATTTAGGGCTAGGGCCGGCCCGGCCCGGCCCATTGGACATCCCTAGTTGTTGCTACTTGCTATGTCACATCATGCGGAGTTTGGTAAAGTTAGTTACGGTAGTGTCGGGCCCATTCTCAACAATGAATTTATTGTAGTTTAGCAGCCCGTCGGCCCAAACGGTAAAGCCCGATACCTGCTTCGAGAAACCCTAGTTCTTTCCGAAGTATAAACAAGCTGCTGGTCGAAGCTCACATAGATGCAATAACTAGGTATCCTAATCTGAGTTTAAGACTTGTTTGATATTCTGATGATTTTAGAGGGGCAACTTTGCCGAGGTGATTGTAACTTTATCGATTCCCTCTTTTCCCTGTTGTCCATATTTTGATTCCCACTCGGCTTTGAATACGGCTGTTTTTGTGCCTGTTTCGTGTTGCCAATTAGTGGGCTACATTTGATTATGTATGTAGCGAAACGTCAGTTTGATTTAGTTTGAACATTTATAAGTGATGAAAACTATGTATAGGCTATGGATTCAATTCCTATGACGCCATTTTGCTCATTTTTAAATGATTTTGCTCATTTCTAATGGTTATTGCTAATCAATAAATGTTTATAATTCCAAATATCCAAAGAAAAGCTGTTGTGCGGAAGAACGGAGAAACTTATAGTAGAGCACATCTAGGGTTTTCTTATTCCATGTATTTGTGTTACAATGAAACTCAATATCTTAAGCGACTATTTATACAACTCTAAAACCGTCATAACAAATAAATGTTACACAGGCTGCGCTTCACAACCCCAAGCGTGGTCGCTTCTAAAAATTCCCTAGCCCATTTTGAATTTATTGAATTTTGAGTCACTCAGAACAATGACAAAATTGTTTATTTGGCTTTCGGTACACAACGACGACGGCTGATGTATTCAACATTTTTCTTGATGTATAATATCTGGTATTGACAGAATTAAACTTTCATATTTTAATGGAGGAAAATGCATACTGATCATTGACGTAACCTCGACCTCAGAATCAAATTACCACCCTTCTTTTAATTCCGGATTACGTTTTGTTTTCATTTGAATTGTTTGAGACAGGTGGTATATATACTGTAACTTTCAAAGTTCTATTTTTAACACACAGTAGTTTACTAAGATTTACTTGATCAAGATATGAAAATGTGGTTACTGGAGATTGAACCAATTCATTCTTTCATGAATATATATGTTCAAACGATTGGTTCACAAATAGATAGTTTATGATTCATGAACTATACACTATTATTTGTTGAACCAACTCATTCTTTTGCGAATATATGTATTCAAACGATATGATTTCCCAACAAATAAAACATTATTCACAAATTATACACAAGTATTTCTTGAATCAAGTCATTCTTTCGCGAATAAATATATTCAAGCGATATGGTTCGCAAACAGATAGAACATGATTCGTGAGCATACACTAATATATCTTGAACCAACTCATTTTTTGCGAATGAATATATTCAAACGATCCCTAATTCACAAGGGTCTTCCCTTTGGTAAATCCCTAAATAAAAAGATCCCTTCTGTTGATCCTTCGTGTAAAATCCGTGGGTTTAGAGTTGAAGACTTTCACCATTTGTACTTTGACTGCTGGTGGGCGCTGTCTGTTTGGTCGAAAATTGGAATCAATCCCTTGCTGCTGCAGCAAAAGTTTGTTTGTGAAGCTGACTGGCTCTTTGCGTGGTATTATCAATTAGATTTAGAATTTTTTGCCAAATGTTTGGTCATCTGCATCTGTTGGTTCATTTGGTATTGTAGAAATTGTGTTTGGCATGATAAACCATTATTGAGTCCGACGACTGTTCATTATAAATGTGCCAGTATTCTCAGGGCGTATTTGGGTGGTAATGTTTTAAGTTTATTTGCAACTTCTGCGCAGGCCAGCCCTTTGAAATGGATGCCCCCTCCAGTGGGAACTCTTAAACTGAATGTAGATGCGGCCTTCTGTCCACATAGCCTTTAGGCTGGTATTGGAGGCGTAATTAGAGATGAGAAAGGTTATTTTCAGCATGTTCATATGGAAACTGTTCTCAATGTGCCAGACTCATTTAATGCCGAAGGATATGCTGTTCTTTTTGGGTTACAAATGGCTAAACGGCTGAATATCTTGAACTTGTGCATTGAGACAGATTGTATTAAGGTCTACGAATGTTTATTATATATCTCCAATGTTAGTGATGTCTTTGGGGATTGGTATGTTAAAAGTTTGGATATCTTGTCAAGCTGCAGGAACTGGTCTCTTTTTGTTATCAGGCGTGAGGCAAATGACGTTCTAGATTTTTTGGCAAAGCACTCCCTGGCCAATGATATCCGTTTCGACAACCTGAATATGTGTCCTAGATTTTTAGGTTCTATTTTTCAGGTCTTGTAGTCCTCAGCTATCTTTGTTCTTGCTATCAGAAAAAAAAACTATACATGTAAAATAAAATTATACTTAGAAGAATGTATTACATATTTACTTTTTTTATCAAAGTGGTTACATTTCATTTAACAATAATACATCATGAATACATAACGAAGTGTAAAACGATGGTACAAGATTTGAGACATCTACATCTTGAGTCGTCTCTTTACAAGCAGTTGATCGATCAGGCCTTAATCGGCACCTTTACCATCGACATCCACTAGTCCACGCATCCGGACCTCCAAACAGTTTTTGGTTGCAACCAAGCCTTATTTAAGAGCAGTACACTGCATTACAAGCGCCTAGACGGTAGAAAACACATCCACAACGGATAAACATCATATAAAAATAAACAAATACATGCAATTTATTTATATTACA
Organism: Sedum album; assembly: GCA_006409495.1. Lineage (NCBI taxonomy): Eukaryota > Viridiplantae > Streptophyta > Magnoliopsida > Saxifragales > Crassulaceae > Sedum > Sedum album. Next base: position 242,524 of record QZGG01000019.1, read on the forward strand.
TCGAAAAAGCAGAGAAACACGATCAGGCCACATGCACGTGACCCCAAAGGAAAGAGGAGTCCGATGGCGCAATGATCGGCCACATGCATGTAGCCGTGATCGGCGGAGGAGGCGGAATAGATGGCGGGCAATTACAAAACAAAATAAAGTAAGGAACTCCTTGGGGTATAGGTAGAAAGATCCCTTCCGTGGAGGAGATCCTCTCCTCTACCCCGGAGAGGTGGCTGATGAAGATGAAGGAAGAGTTAGGAGAGAAGGCAGAGGGTGCTACCCCTTAGTTGTATTACTTATTTACCTGTACCAAATCTATTTGTGGTTGGGTTGCTTTCGTTTTTCAAATATATTGTGACATGTAAAGAATCTTAACAAGTATTCCGAAAAAGAGAAATCATTTTTTTGAGTTGGCCACATTGGCCGCCTTGTTGCATTCGGGTCAGAATGCATGCAAAAAATTCAACTATCACCTCGACACCTTCAATGGTGGCCAGGAGACGGAATGCATAAATGAAGATGCTACTACTAGTTTTCAATATGGCTTTCTTATCAAAAAATTATGGCTTTACTTGATTGTTCAATATGCACAAAAGCTCAGGAAAGTGTGTACTGTGTAGTGGTTAGTGTTTTGGCAATTAAGCCACGGGCCCATGGGCATAGAGTGATTCATCTAAATTAGAAAAATGAAAAGTTTCGAGCCCAAATAAGCCTTTGATGACCCAATAACCTTCGACAATTTGCTAGATCCTCGAGGCAACAGCTTCCAAATTAGCGGCCGTGATAGGAAGAGGAAAGACTTTGTCCCCTGGCGAGAATATTCGATAATTAGCTTATCCAAATGACTTGCTTAGTGATTCAACCTACATCGGATGAGAAAATAATATAATATTTTAAGATGTTCGCATTTCTATGGCCTAGTCATTAGATGTACGCATTTAGGGTTTTTAAAATGAAGTCGTTTTGTTACATTTTCTCAAACGAATCATTTTCAAATGCTTGCAATTGACAATATTGCTACCTCAGATTTGTTTTTTTATAAAAATTAGTATATACACTAGTGCATGCACATGCACCATGATTGATAATTTTTAGTCTGCATAAAGAAAGATGCATGAAACAGATCAGACAACCAAAAACATAATAGTTATTGATTTGGATTATTCTCATAAGACAAGTACCTCAAGATCTCACTTAGAATACATTGTTTGTCTTCAAAGAGTCAGATCTAGGGTACTTCCCCTCTTTATTTTGTTCACTTCATTTTCACTGTTAGTACTACAGTGTCCACTTTCTTTAAGCTTGGACGATGGAAGGGATTGTGAACACAAAGATAATGACAAATCTGTTGGACTGATATGCTCCATTAACAATCCCTTGCAGGGTCCATCTTGGACTTTTTCCTCCTCTTCGTTCGTTTGATAATTAATTGATGGTATTTTCAATGATAGATTCAAATCAAGACCGGAGCCAGCCATTTCAGAGGCCTTCCTTTTCATCGATTTCCATCCTTCGGAGCAGTGATGAGTATTGGCATTGGTTTCCTCTTGCATTCCTGTTGGAGCTATGGTCACGGACGGAATCATCTCTTTTTTCATTAAACTTGATCTAAATAATCCAAAAGAATGGCCAGATGTTTTGTGAGACCTCCATCTTTGAACCAGGTGATTGGCGTGAGTAGATGAAGTTGCATCATGCATGTAGTTGATGGTTTGATTGTTGGGGTGAATCCCTATGGTAGTGCTGCTTGCATTCATTATAACCTTTTTATCTTCAGCAACTATCTGGCTATCAGCAGCTATCTCTGCAGTAGTGCTGATTGCATGTAGTCTAGGAGTTCGGCCGAAGCTTTGCGTCCAGTTATCGTTAACAACCCTCCATGATGGTCCTCCATTTCTTGGGAGACATTTCAAAAGTTTCTTTTAGTAGGCTTCTTGTTGGTAGATGAAAGGCTACGGAAAACGGATCGATGTGTATGGAAAAATAGTGCGTACCTGAATTTGGAAATAGTTCCCAAATTGAATCCTTGCAACATTGGGACTTGGTGCAGGTTGTAGGCGTTACTCTCACCTCTATTTTGAATTTCTAGTTTAAGAAAACGTACAGAGAGAGAGAATAGTTACTCTTTAGTGTACTAAGAATCAACCCTAGAAAAAATGAACCCTAATTCATGTTTATAGTTATCCACTCCACACATGATCATATAGAAACATAGTTGAAGAAACGTGTCACATACCTTGGCCCTGATCATCGATCTTTTTGCTTCGGTACATCTACAAAATACCCAAACACAACGACGGTAAAGTGTAAGTAATTAATAGTACTGAATTTGCAAATGGACAACAAAAAGATGCTCACCTGCAGATGGCTTTTCACATGAGCAATACTGAGTCCTTTGATGTTCATCAACTGAAGAACCAGCTTAGGAGTTGCTCCTAATTTACAAAACAATGACCATCGTTCAAAAGAGGGCAGATCTCATGAGGTGAGATCGAACATCCATCGAACAACAGATACACACACTTGAAACATGTATATAATATATGGCATCAATCTTTGACTTACTCTCTTGACCACCAAGTCTTTCAACAGCTTGAATGAATCTTACATGAAGATCAGGAGTCCACCGCAGCCTTGGCATCTTAGAGCGAACATATGGACGAACAGATGTGGAGGGACCTGAATCCGACTTTTTACCATTTTCCTCAACGGTGCTATCACTTGAACTTCCTCCGGTTTGTATCTGGCTGCTATGCTCACCATCTGCATCCTTTTCTTCCAAATCTTCCTTATTCAAATACGATCGACTCGTACTTGAGCATCTACTATCTTTTAATGTTTCGTTTACACCTTTCATATCATGAACTGATGCCTGGATTATCTTATCATTGGTCATTCAGAGAGATTGATGGAGAAGAAGAAATGGAATGACTGGAGATGCTAGGAAAGACTTGTGTCTCTCTACCATTGACAAGAAAAATATAAAGAAAGAATGAGTAAAATCCTGCTCGTATGGTTAGTATTATATGTGTATAAAATGTATATGCTTTTGTTAGAAAGAAGACCTGTAAACACATGATGCATTCCATGAGAATAACCATGCATGCAAGAATTTATTTAAAGTTGATCGCTTTTATGTTTACCTTCAACCACCGAGATAGATTTGATCTGTTCTCGGGCTCGTTAAAAATTAAGGTGTAGTAAAACAAACTTTAGAAAGGTCAAAGCTTATAAACCTAGTTTTCGGACACCAAAAAATTCGATTAGTTTCCATACTAAACTTTTTTTGCAAAACAATTGAACAACTCAGTTGAATTGATGCTTTGTAGAAGTAGTGAATGGTAATTGCGGGCATGAAGTATGGTGAATACAAAGTCCTGAAACTTGCTCGAGTGGCAGTGGCCACGTGTGTCTGGAAATTTTGTATACATCCAAACTAAACAACCCTACGCATATGCTATATGCATGTGGTGATCATAAACTAACATTTTAAAATCAATTTCAATATCTTTAACCTGATCACTGCATACTAAATAATTATCTCCAATATTCGAAAACTGGTCATCCTAGAGAGAATCAATGGAATATTTAGTGTATAGTTGCATGCTTTGTACAAAATGCTGATCACAATTTGTCACTTGCCCATAAGCTAACAAGGACTGCTCAAATTAACATACTCAGAAGGAAGCTGTGAATGGGACTAACACTTTTTTGCTGGTTACAGCCGTGAGACATGTCCACAGGAGGGGGTGAGGGATATAAATTTAGCTTGCTTTGCTTTTCCTTCCCACGTGTGTAGACATGAAAAACAGATCCGTGTTTGGGTTTAAACAGATGAAAATATGATATATTGAATGTCATCAGCTACGACAACTCATTTTCTTCTCTCGCCACCAATAAAATTGTACCAACTTTTGAAGATGATCTTCTTCTTCTTTCACGAGCATCACTTGACATATGCATATATACCACTAATTATACAGAAATAAATCAGCCGAATATTTAACTTTTTCATACTTCAAGAAGTTTGTAGAAAGACGTGTTTCCATTCGTTATATCTTATTTTGAGTTTTTCCATTCATTATGTCGTCTGCCAAAAAAGATGATCTCAAATTTTGTATATGCGTTTTTGCTTAATTATTATTTAATTAGGGTTTCCTGGCCCCCATGGAAACTATTAACGAGTATGTGGCTGTTGTACTATACTTCTTCGCACAAAACGTAGTTGTCATAATGTGCCGCAAATCTAACCACATTCAAGATTCCCATGATTTTAATTTTCAAAAGGTAAAAAGGAACGATTTATCCTAAATAATCAGTTACTCCCTAGAATTCATTGTGACTAATAATAGAGCCGCATTGCACTTAGCTTAGCCTTGATTTCATTCCACCTTACCCAAATAATCTGAGAGAAAATAAGAAAACTGAACTTGAAACTTATGCATAAAGTATTCCTATGCTTCCTCCCATAACCCTAGAGGTTTTGTACTGAAGGTCAACTCAGTACACACTACTAGGGTTTTGTCTTGTTTTCATATAAAATATTTGCAAATACACAAATAAAATACAATCTGCATGAGAATTAGTGAGGCTTGCTTCAAAGACGGATCTAACTGACAGTAAGGGACAGAGCATGTCTGTCTTTTTTGCTCCTTACATAATATTATATATACAGAGTATGTAAGTATGAAATATGGAATAATTAAGAATTTTACGTCTTACACTCTTTTTAGTCATTACATAACATATGATGTCTCATTACTTTCCTCGCAATTCATCAGTTCCGAATCTAGAAGGGTCTTTTATTGAGCAAGGTTGTTGAATATATCGTTTACTTGTTGTAACAGAAAGATAACTTTTTATTGTTGCTGAAAACAATTCTTTGCTTTTCACACTGTCAAACATCGTATGGGTATTGTGTTAATTCTAACATCAATCACTTCACTGGATTCAGTGCTTTAGATAAAAGTCCATGCTTCAAACAGCATTCATATTTTTTCCTGCTAGAATGTTGGAGTCTCTTACTAAAACTAGGTAAATATTTCAATATTTAAAGAGACTTCGAAAATTCAACTTCAGATGATCATTCAAAACTTAGTGACTAAGCATATGTAGTCAATAAATAATTTGGTTAAACATATGCATATAAAATATCAAGCAGTGGAACATGCAAGATTATCATATAGGGAGGTAGGTATTTGGAATATCTTTCGTCTCTCATTATTTATCAAAGTCCAACCGGTCTCCATCATCAATTCCATTTATAAATACCCATTTGAACTATTTCTGTTTATAAAATTCTATGTAGTTGCTCATTTTGTCTTCTTTTGTATATTAATTTCAACATCAGCGACTTGTACAAAATTAGAGTACAAAGATGTGCAACTTCTACTTATTTCTCCTAGTTCAGTTTCTCATATTGCTGCTCTCATCAATATCTTGAAATAGTTATGAAGTGAAACATAAAATGAACAAATACAATGTATAATTAATGGACGAGAAAAATAGATAATAGAATATTGGTTGTACGTATTATTGTTTGGAATTCATTATCGGTCTTCCATGAATTCAAAAACTGTTCTAATAAACTTAGATGCCATAGTAATAGATATTAATGATTATTTAGAAACGAATCAACTTCCAGTAAGATTATTTTGAAATTATTTGTATGAGCGGATGTAAATTCGTACGTAAACCAATTTTCATATATATGCGATACAAAAAACATATATATGAAAGCAGAACTTGAATTTAGTGCGGCATACAAAGTTTTAGAGTATATCTAATGAGCGCGTAAATATATTAATATTTGAACGTATTTTTTATTTAGTTCTTGCAGGCGCTACAAGAGTTTGTGAAACGGAGGAGGAACACTGTGACTGTGAGCATTTGAGACGACTCTTGCAGGCGCTACAAGAGAACAAGTTGTAAGTTAATCTAAAGAAATGCACTTTTTGCACAATTAAACTATTGTTCTTGGGATTTATTGTAGGTGAAGAGAGAATTTAAGCGGACGAGGAAAAGTACATACAAATTGATAAGGACTAGCTCCGAAGTCAGTAACAGAAGTGTAAAGCTTTCATGATAGCCACTTATACAGGAGATTTGTTTGTAATTTCTGAACTATCACCGCACCTATCACAGAATGTTTAAAGAAATGAAAGAATTTTCAGTTGGCATTTTCAAGAAGTTGCAGCTTAGAAAGTGCGGACCATTCAAGATTACTAAAAAGATCAACTATAATGCGTATGTAGTGACAGGGGCAGAAGCAGGGGGGCTGGGGGGCAAGTACCCTGCCAATTTTTAGAATATAGGTAAATTGAACTGAACCTCAAGACTTAAAAACGCAATGGAGTTGGACCATATACAATATGAGAAGGGATGCGTTCAATTCCCAGGTAGGATATAATTTTTATTAGTGTTCATCATGCATTTTACATTTTATTTTCCCCCTTAACTATGAGCTCTGGATCCGCCACTGTGTGGTGGCCTCAGGGCCGGTCCTGAGGGGTGGCAAGGTAGGCCAGTGGCCTAGGGCCTCCCTTGCAATAGGGCCCCTGATATATTAAGTATTTGAGACATTGAACAACTTACTTAGGTGTTCTGTAGTGGTTTTTTAGACAGACTAATTGCTTAGCAAGCCAAGTTTGAACCACTCGTCTGTTTCTTTTTAAAGGTTTTTCTTTAAACAAAGATAACTTAGGTGAGGGCCCAAAATTTGGTTTTGACTCAGGCCCCTCAAATCTCAGGAACGGGTCTGGGTGGCCTAACCAGATTCCATGAATATTTCAATATTGCAGATATTTACGAGTATCATGCAGATGAAACCTTATATCTAGGAAAGAACGGGGAAAGCAACAACAAACATAAGAAATGAAATAGATTTTACACGGCTGGCTTTCCATGGAATACTCAGTTTTTTTTTTGCCGAGTATCGATTCTATTGACCCTGATGACACTTTGTTTCAGTGACTCTTATTGGATTGATGAATCTTCACTGGCAGACTAATTGTACGGCCTAGACCCTCCCTGAAAAGCGACAAGCAAAGATGCTGATGAACTCTATGCAACACATTCAGAGGAGATGAGGATCAGGTTCGACTATATATAAAGGATGTATATGTATCGGTCGCATGATTGCAGAAAATATTAGTTTCGCCTTTCGCGATTGATTTCAGTTCTTTTATAGGTAGCTTTCTATATATTTGTTGTATGTTTCAGCGAGATGAAGCTGGCTGAAACAACAGTCATTGTACTTGTAAGGCGATTTCAAGGATCACTGATTAGTGATATTAAAGTGAGCCTTGATTTTTATGAGATTTGCTCATTTTTAGTGTTTGAGGAATTTTTTCGCAGGACCATTCTCATGATGAAAATTTCAAAAGTTGGTCACGAGATGTACCAATTTGTGTTTTGTCATGGTTGTTGACTTATACTTCATTAATGCAGTTATGGTTTTTTAGGTCACCTCTCTTAACATTTTTACTCTTTTTCACCAACTAGAAAAATATGTTTTTATAACCGGTACATTTTTTCAAACACTCATTTATGGATCCGTTCTGACATTTCATACTATAACTCTACTAGTATAAAGTATAGAATGAACCCTTTGTTAAAACAACATAATTTTGACTCTTAGCAAATAACTTTTACTTCACATGTTCCGAATCCCTACTTATCTACTCAATCGATCCACATGCACACATTACTTCATGAATTGCTGAACAACAAGACCCCAAATAGACGGGAAGAAAAACTCATGTGAAGGATGGAATAAACGTTTGTATTCAGGATGACTTGAACCGTTTTGATTTTTAAATATGGAATATAATTATTAGGTCACCACCTTTAGCTTCATTTTCAAATAATCATAATTATCCCGCCGCCTTTGCTACTCGTGTCAAATAATAAAAATAAGGTGGATGCGTGAATCGTGAAACAAATCATTTTGCTACTCGTTAGACATTTCTTTAGTATTTATACTTTCCTTTCTAGTCTTCTACACATGCTATTACAAAAGTTGAATATGCGTACCATTTAACGAGTAGCGTTTATGTGCATTTATATCGCTAATTTACATTCGTAAGGTCACATCTCAATCATTCATCACATTTACTAATTCATCAATTGTATGACATGTGGTTGCATTTTTAGTTAGTGGACTACACTTAATGCAGTTAGATTAGTGGTTGTGACATGTCATCCGTGAATGAAATGAATAATTGATATATGATCTTACGATTATAAATTAAGACGGTAGATCTACTTCAGCGTTCATCACCATTTATCGCCTCAAAAGTCTTTGAAACAAATTATTCCCTCATTTGACCGATGTCCTTATACCAAGTCAGACAGAGAACTTGCTTGCCGTATGCATGTATCTAAAATGCTACGTCAAATGATTAAGACCCAACTGTTAAGAAGTCTCCTAAAAAAGAGGTAATGGTGTGGTTGGTCATGTAAGCAATTTTTAAAAGCATGTACAGACAAATTCAAGAACACCCACCAGTCAAACAAAACAAGTTAAGAATTCAGATGAATTCAAAAAAGTTAAGAATTCAGAACACCGAAGGTTCCGTAAGGGCTTGTACTCCGTGTTATATTGGGCATTGGACATTTAGAGCACCCTTCACCATGTTAAAAAAATCTGTCATTCATATCTCTCTTTAATTTTATCTTTCATTAAATCATGGTTCATGATAAAAAAGATCATGGACTTCCTAAAAATCTATCATCCATATCTCTCTTTAATTTTATCTTTCATCAAATCATGATTCATGATAAAAAAGATCATGGACATCCTCACCATGATTCACAAGAAAAAACCATTATTTTCTTCTCAAACTCATCAATTAACAAATAAATTATTTAGAAATATATCAACATATATCAAAATGGGTGTTCACTTGTAGACTTAAAAGAGTTAAGTTAAATGGTATTTTTTTAAATCAAAAGTTTGTTATTTTTAAGATATAATCATTATAATATCTAATATGAACGGTTAAAAATTCTGACATAGTACAAGTGCCACGTTCTGATTGGTTCAGTTCTTATGGTAAATTCTCAAATTCTACCATGGGATGATTTTTTTCATGGAAAAATCATGTTATGATCAAAAAATCATGCAAAAAACCATGATGGGGATGCATGATTTTTTGTACCATCCCTCATGGTAGAATTTCGTGATAAAAAAATCATGGTGGGAAGTGCTCTTATGAATGACTCGACCCTTCAACGATTAACTTTTCGTAAGACGGTAGGACACAATCTCGATCGTTCGTAAATTATAATCTAACGGTGAGATTTAACATAAAATAATCGTCAAATCCAACTTCCCCGTGTTTTTCGCAAATCCAACCGCCAAGTTTAATTAAAATTCAATTTTAATCTCAACCGTCGATTTATTAAAATCAATGACTCAGATTTTGTCCTTTTGTCTTACATGTGTATCATGTCTCACATGATCTCAACCCTATATATATATGTATAGGTTTATTCACGTGCATCCATTTTTTTGGTGGGCTCGTAAACCTCATATTGCATCCGTTGATTGTATTTTATTAGCTAACATATTAATGAGACATGTGAGTTGCACATATTTTGTACATGACATGTGCAATGACAACATCATTGATGAAATGCAACAAACCAATGCAAATTAAAATTCACGAACCCATCAAAAAAAGATAGATATCCATGTGCATGAAAACACATTGTAACAAACAATATTCTGCGTAAGACAAAATATAAAGTACAATTGTTTTTATTTCAGAAAGTTTTGTGTACAATATCATTTCTCCTCTGATTCGACTAAGTGGTAAATGAACGCATATATCACGTTTATTCGAGTGACACGCGTTCGTTTCTTGTTTATTGCGTGAGCAAGGGTCGCGTTGACTTTATCTTGCTTTGGTGTTGAAGACTTCTTTGCGTAGCTTTGGCAGGCGGTGCGTTGTATGCACTTGTTGACTGCGTAACCTAAGATGCTTTGGGTAGCTTTGACAGGCGGTACGTGTACTTGTTGACTGCGCGTGCTGAGTTGCTTTGCTTTGGCAGACGGTGCGTTGTGTGCACTTGTTGATTGCGTCGGCTGAGATATTTAGTTGTAACAGGCGGTGCGTTGTGTGCACTTGTTGACTATGTAAGCTTCTAGTTTGTTGCGTTGGCGAGGGTCGTGTTGACTTGATCTCGCTTCTGCTTTGAAGATTCTCCGAGGCTTGTACGTTTTCTGCACTCGCCTTTTGCGTGGAGTTAGGGTTTCCTCAAAGAGCTCTTCTCTTTAATTTTTCCGGGGGTCCCTCAAATGAATGTGAAGCTTTCTATTTATAGGAAGAAATTTTTATTGGGTTGGGCTCGTTTTGTAGACTTAGCTTGCAACCCATTGGGCCAACAACCAGTTAACTTTAATTGGCTAATCCAAAATAAATAGTAATATTTTGATATTTACACTCATTATGCACAATAGGGGTGTAAACGAGCCGAGCCGAGCCGAGCATCGACATGTTCAAGCTCGGCTCGTCTGATTTTCATGCTGCTCGAGCTCGAGCTTGACGAGCCTTAGTAAATCTTGCTCGAGCTCGGCTCGCGAGCTTGATCATTTTTTTATTATTATTTTTTTATTTTTTTTATTTATTTTTTTATTTATTATTTTTATTTTGATCAATCATAAGCTTGTAAATAGGGGTGCAAAACTTTGTCACTTGGAAAAGTATCGTTCAGTATACGAGCTGATAGGTATTTTTAAACATTACTTAGTTAACGTACGAAGTCTATCTTTATTGGCTAGCGCTTATTATTTGGATGCTCGGTTCGGAGTCTTTGATCTAATTTCCTGTATGAAGCACGAAGTCCTTACCCCTTCAATTGTCTAAAACAGAGAAAAACTATGGAAGCCCATGTATCCCAGCTTTCTTACAATTGCAACACCAGATCGTGCATTCGGGCAAACAATAAACAAATACATTTTCAATCCATTCTCAATAATTTTGACCTTTGAAGAAGCTTGTAGCTAGTAGGATCATAACATTATCAATGTTGTTGTACATTTGTGTTATTAAAGATAAATTACAAGGTACGTAATAAAATAAATTTAGTCAATCTCAATTTTATATATTGATTTTACTTATGTTTTTATCTCTTATCATCTAGTTTGTAACAAATTGAATGTATTATTATATTTATATAGCTAAGTTATATTACACTACTTTTACAATGATTATTAATATATTGATGTATTAATTATAAACAAGCCCTAATCGTGCATATAATCGAGGCTTAATCGATCAAATAAACGAGCCGTTCACGAACATAAACGAGCCGAGCAGGCCTTTGCTCATGTTCGGCTTGTTTAATAATCGAGCCGAGAAACCATGCTCAAGCTCGGCTTGTTTATTATCGAGCCGAGCTTTGACCGAGCTTGCTCGCGAATAGCTCACGAACGCTCGGCTCATTGACACCCCTATGCACAAGTCACTAAAATGTGAAATGGCTGATGAAAGCATAGTTATAACAAATAAAGTAGAAGCACCGTTCATTATTATGGTGTACCTGAGATCAAAACCTAAAAAGGTTCAAGTATATTTTGATTCATTCAACCCTAAATTATGAAAATACCCTTGAATTCTTTGTGCGACTGAGTTGTGGGTAATGGACAAATGACAAACCTTACGTGCAATATTAAAGTTGGTGCATACACTGGGGATCAAAAAAGTCAAGTAACTTGACAAAATTGAACAGATTAAAAATATGTAATCAAAAGGCACATGATTTAATAATTCTTTTGTCCCATGTTTACATTGGTCTAGTCAACTAGGTGTAGTGGCTGACTCTAAAGCAGCAGGTCAACTAACAACTAACTCAAAATGAGCCAGATTGAACTATTTCCCAATTTCAATAAACACAGAAGGCATCCCACCTGTTGTTGACATACCCAAAGAAGAAGAGGTATCACTAGATATCAGTTCAAGAAATCTACTAGTCATCTTATCTGAGTAGAAAGAGTCTGCAGAATGTGAACTCCAATCATCAACATCAGGAACCTTATCATCCCCATTTAGATACCTCACAACTTGTCTCATTGTAGGCCTTGCTTGTGGACTCTGATGAGAACACAAAAGTCCAAGTATTAACACCAATCTCATCTCCTCAATGTCAAAACTTGACCTCAAAATAGGGTCACTTGCATCCAATATTTGTCCCATTTGTTGACAATGAATCACCCAGTCCATTAATATCAAGTGTTCTGGCTCTACATTCGGGTCTATAGGCCGTCTTCCGCACGCAACTTCTAGTAGTAGAACCCCGTAAGCAAATACATCAGAACTCGTCGAGGCCTTACCAGTTCTAACCATTTCCGGTGCAATGTATCCGATTGTACCAACAACTTTCGTGGTATTGAAATTTTTTCCATGATCAGATAATCTCGCAAGACCGAAATCTCCTAGCCTTCCGTTCATATCACCATCTACTAACACATTGTTGGACTTAACGTCCCGATGGATAACTACTTGTTCCCAATCTTCATGAAGATATAGTAACCCGGACGCAATGCCTTTCAAGATGTTAAATCTTTGTTCCCAGTTGAGTACTTTTGGTTTCTTTTCGGAACTGTAAAGGAAAGAATCTAAGCTTCCATTCGGAACGTAATCGTAGATTAATAAAAGATCGTCTTTTCTCTTGCACCATCCTTGTAAGTTAACTAAATGCTTATGCCTTAGCCTCCCTAGACTTTCCACTTCTGCTACGAATTCTTGCATTCCTTGAACTGAGTTTCCTGAAACCTTCTTGACAGCAACTTCTACTCCGCTCTTAGGCAGAACACCTTTATACACTGCACCAAACCCGCCTTGTCCGATCACTTCACTTTTATCGAACCCTTTTGTAGCTACGTGAAGGTCTTTGTACGTGAACCTATGCGCGCAGTTGAGTTCCCAATCCTCCAAAACTTCATGGGAATTCCATTTTCTTTTTTGTGTAACATAACAAATAAAAACAACAAAGCCAACAGAAAGATGAATCCGGAAAGAGTACCTAGTAGCACCTTGATTATATGTTGGCTGGAATTCGAAGCGGATGCAGTCTCCTGAGGCACTTCAGGTAGTTGAGACATGTTAAGAGCAGGAGCTTGAGCTCCATTTATACCAAAACTCCACGCAAGTACATAATGAGAACTAGCCTTGTTCCCCGTCGAAGAGGAGAATCCCAAGTACATTTGCTCCATGAAAATCGTCGAAAGATCATAACTAAAGGTGATCAAAGGCACGGATGGTTTCGTAACATCTACCGGACAAATTGTCACATTGATTTCCCTTCTATCACCATCATAATCAATCCAAGCTTGGATTGGTTTTCCACTTTCCAGCTTCATTTCCTCTTTTGTAGTTTTTCCATCCTCAAGATAAGCAGCCGGTTCGATCACGAGTGAGTATAGGCTGTTAACGTTGATCCCAACATGATTCCCATCGCTATCCGATGGATCGTTGAATCCATTCACAGTATCAAACTCAATAGCTAAAATATGGTTAGAAGTTAGATTATCATTACTTTCGTTGAAAATTCCCATGTACTGCTTACTTCCAGCTCCCGGAAAGTCGAGCTGAGGTGAGATTGTAAAAGCCATTCCATACCCACCATCGGATGATCTTGCCGGAGGGACAATTGCAAAGACAAAATGTGTGCTGAATGATGAAACAGAACTTGTTCTGTTTGTTGATGTGGATTGGAACATTTTGACTGGATGAGGATAGAATGCATGGCCTATTGCATTTTTTGATGAAGTGTGAGTGAGTCTAAGAAGACCTTGAGGGTTTTCGAGTATTACTGAATCTCTTTTTGTGATGATATTTGAAGTGTTGAAGCTTGATATCATGAAATCAAGCGCGGTTACGGATCCGGAAGAGGCGATGGCAGCGGCCAGGAGTAAGACTAAGGTAGCAAAAGCCATGTAGAGAATCTGAAACAGCTGGAAGTCCTGGAAGCTCAGAGACTAGTAACAAAAGGTTGTGAAGAATAGGTTGCCTTTTGTTGCCGTTCATAAATGGATGGATCTGAAGTCAACGGGGAAGGTCAAAATGAAAAAATGGCTGGACGCGTGAAAATGATAAATCAAAGATGATGAGGAAATGGGAAATATAAGCTATTTTGAAATATTCTACTATAGGATATTATAAAATTCGGGGGTCGGACCCGTTATAAGTCTAGTTGTTTCTGCCACCAAAATCTCCTAAGTTATGCAAACTCAGAATCTTATCATTGAAAAACTATGGTATGTTGATGACATGTGTGCTGGTAGTATAGTTTGCACATACTTCTCACCCGATGTGGAACACTCGAATTGAAATATTAAAAGTAAAGTGGTACGCAGTTAAGTCACATTTAGTGTTGAAGTTCGACAGGTTTATTTTTGCATGACACATGTTATCCTTCCAAAAAATTGAGCAATTAACATCCATACACTTTCATTTATTCTGGAGTTACACAAATGCCGGGCATACTGGGGAATTGATCCATAGTTGCTCTTAGAATGATTAAATTTACATAATTTTTAATTATAGATCAAGTGATTGAATATTAAAATGTTACTCTTAAGTTGATGATTCAGAGTGAGTGATGTAGTTAGTTACTAGTTAGTTAGCTAATAAATAATTAAAGGGTATGAACGAACATGTGCCTACTTGGCTAGTTGGCTTGGTGCGACGCAAACAGTAGAAGTTCTATTATTAGCTGTGGGACATAATATATTGTACGTCCCATAAAATTTGAATATTATTATTATTATTTTTGACATATATAATAATTATTATAATAAAAAATTGGGTAGAAACTCTGGACAGGGAGCATCATTAGACTTATATTAATTGGTTTAGTGATTTTGTAAGTTTTAATATAGAGGGACTCTCTGGGAATCTGGACTCGGTCAACGATGTAAATTATCTACTTATGGCCGCCTTCTAGTTCTAGGTTCTCCTGAGGCAGGCTTTAGCTACTAATGCCGATGCAATAATGGATAGATAGTTCTTCTCAGGGCGGCTCTTGTGTGATGCCTTAGGCCACACGCCACACTTTAAACAATAAATAACATAAGATTTTTAAAAGATAATGTTTCCAAAGTAGACACCAAAATTCTTTGAAGTAAGAGTATGATTCGAGTACAAATTGTGTATAAAATTATGTATTGTGAGATAAAAGTAACATAAAATGTTGCGTTTTTAAGTTAGCTCATGTATCCCTTTCTTGGAAATGATTCTAACAGTTGATATTGAAAACTGTCAATTTCTCAGCCGTCCATGTTTTTTGTTAATTCATTTCAATCGGTGTTTTAAAACTTGAACCGATTCGGCCGGTTCGATCGTGAACCGATAGGTAAACTGATTCGGATAGGTTGCAGTTGCAGACCTGGTTCTGCAATCGAACCGGTCAAACTCGATCAAGTCCCAATCCAACCGATCGGTTTTTTTTATAAAACTGATGATTGAACCGAATTAATTAATATTTTATAAAATTAAACATAATAAAGATTCAAACCTAAGGTTTATTTCTAGGCAACAGACCTACTAACCAATTTACCAATAAATTCTTTTTGCTTTTTTGATATAAGACATGGATTAGGTTCAGATCTATAGATGTGTGAAACCGTAAGACTTCATCTCATCCATTTATTTTATCAAATCTAACGGATGAGGTTTAAAACCACTTTCCTAAACTGTCTCCGTGTTTTGGGCACACTTGTCCCCTAATTTAATTAAACATGAGTTAATCACAACCGTTAGATTATTGAAATCAACGTTTAAGATCATGTCACACCGTCTCACAAAATTCCTTTGTCTCACACGAATCCAACCCTATAATACATATTTATAAATTTTATACTTAATTTTAATTAAATTAATTTCAAGTTTTATTTAATATATTTATAATTAAAATATGAATCAAACCATGGTTCAAATCGGTTGTACCTTTGACCCATTGACCCACTACCTTTACCGGGTTGACAAACGGGTCGGTTTTTAAGATTTTATTTTTAATTAAAAATCAATTTAATTACAACCGGTAGATTAATTTAAAAATCAAATATATAACATCCCTCTTGATCTTAACCCTCACTTTCTATACCTTAGAAATTTTAATTATAGCATATAATTCTAAGATGAATATGTTTCTATATTAGTGTTTTATTAATATAATCGAGTTAGGATCTGGGGAGACATGATTATTTTGTGAGAGATAAAGACGTAATCTTAGCTGTTGATTTAATTATTTCGACGCTTGAGATTAAAATTGGTTTTTAGTTAATAAGGCGGATGAATTTGCAAAAAATACTGTCGGTTGGAGATTGACGGTTATCAATATCAACCGTTAGATTAATCAAAAGGGTTATTTGCAGTAAACCACCATTATAATAGTTCATTTTGCAGTAAACCATCATCATATCAATTAATTACCAAACAAGTATATTATAATTCTTCCGCTATCTAAAAACCATCATTGACACTATTCCGTTAAAAACTTCCGTTAAGTGCGTGTCGCGTGAGAATAAAATATTATTTTATATGTAAGTTAATTACGAAAAACCACTATTATAATCCTAGTTTTACGAAAAACCACCATTTTAATAACTAATTATCAAAGTATTACCAATTATACTGTTCGTGCTAGATTAGAAGCTCATACGATTATTTAACTCATTAATAAGTGTGGACTAGCTACTGATGCTTTAATTTAATCTTGATTGATGTTAATGAAGAAAATAGTGCTAGAAAATGCAAAAGGAAACCCATGTTTGAGAGTTTATCATCATTGTGTAATGATTTTTGACATTCCGGATCAAATATAACTAAATATGTAATTTTCCGCGTCTTATCTCTATGAAATATGATTTATTATGTCAATACTTTAAACTCTAATTGTTGTACTACATTGATTGCTTAACGGTTCAACTATGTGCAACATATATAACGGCTTCTCACCGCACCCGCAACTGATAATATGCTTCTATTAGGTTTCGTGTCTAGTGTGGATCATAAATTGATGAATCGTAATTTTTTAGGAAGAGATGTATTGCCTTGCTAATAAAAAATAGCCACAATTGTAGCCTCACCTCATTCTCTACGTTACCAATATATTCAGATGTGATTTTTTTGATAATGGGAATATTATAATAGAGTCATTTCCTACTTAGTTGTTAAAATGGTGGTTTTCTACAAATAAGATATTATAATGGTGGTTTTCTGCAAATAAGATATTATAATGGTGATTTTCTGCAAATATCGAACTGAAGTAATATACCCACGCGACATGTGGCGCGTGTTTTACAATTTCTAACGGAGTTGTGAGAATGATGGTTTTTTGATAACGGAAGAATTATAATATACTTGTTTGATAATTAATTGATATAATGGTGGTTTACTCAAAATGAACTATTATAATGGTGGTTTTCTGCAAAAAACCCTAATCAAAATCAATGATCGAGATCATGTCCTTCTGTCTTACAAAAATATACATGTTCTCTTAGAACCTTTACCTAATCTAATAAATGAGATATATTGTTAAATTTTCGCCAACACAACTACTATTCCAACAATTAAAATTTTCAAAATCAACAATATTAAGTGGTTTGATCTCACACAAACCTAACGTCTTTCTAAATCCTTACTCTGTTATTAAACCAATACCGTCAATTCCATAATTCAGGGAAAATAAATTTTCAAATGAACATTTTGTGTGCTAACATTTGGGACCCTTACGTTAATCAGACGACTAGTGCTTAATGCACAGTACAACCTGTGCTAAAATGATTATGAAATGATCTATCGAAAAAATGATTATGAAATGTAATAAATACATACAATTTGTTCACAATATGATGTTTGCATTGTTCAACCGGACGAAAGGCGAAGAGCCGAAGACATTGATTAGTCATTAGTTCGGTGATGCTAAAAGATTTGGGTCGACAACAATACGGCCGATACTAATTTGGGCCCATAAAAGAAAACAACGGCCCATATACTCGGCTCGATAAGATTCGTTACCAACAGCTCATAAAACCCTAGATTTATAAAGAAAGTTGCCTACCTTGTTTTCGCGCCGGTGAATCCTTCAGATCAGTCGTCAGCATCCAACATGGTACGTTCTCTTCTCCGTCGACATTATACTCTCAGCTTTACTCTTTCTGGAGCTTTGTTGTAGTACTTATTGGTTGTAGCTTGTGATCAATATTGAAGTTTGATTTATTGTATTTGGTTTGGAGATGTGTGTATTTGATGCTGGAATGATTTGTGTTTCTTTGTAGGCAAGAGGTTTGAAGAAGCATTTGAAGAGGCTCAATGCTCCCAAGCATTGGATGCTTGACAAACTTGGTGGTGCTTTTGTAAGTTTCGCATTCTTTTAAGTTTAGATCAACTAGTGACTTCTTATTTAGTTTGTCTGATTTTCAGGATTGATTTTGATGATTATTGTTGATGATGTTGTAGGCGCCTAAGCCATCATCTGGACCACACAAGTCAAGGGAATGTCTACCGCTGATTCTTATTTTGAGGAATAGGTTGAAGTATGCTCTCACTTACCGTGAAGTTGTTCTAATCTTGATGCAGCGTCATGTCCTTGTTGATGGTAAGGTCAGGACTGATAAGACATACCCAGCTGGATTCATGGGTAAGTTTCTTTGAACATTACTAGGATTATTCAGCTTTTGTGATTGTTGTTTTGTTTCATGCATTGACTATATATTTTGTGTTACTCTAGATGTTGTATCCATCCCCAAGACAAATGAGAACTTCCGTCTTCTTTATGATACTAAGGGACGTTTCCGTCTTCACTCTATTAGAGATGACGAAGCTAAGGTTGGCCTTAATATTATATTTGCCATTCCAGTTTATTGAATTTTTGTTTAGCATTTTTTTGATTGTTTGATAATAGTGGTATAAATTAAGCTCTCAAATCTTGCATGATATTGTTTTTGCAGTTTCAATAAAATTTAGGTTTAGTTATTAAGTGCATAACTGTGCTTGTTCCATCTGTGCTAACTTTGCCTTAATTATCTGTTGTAGTTCAAGCTATGCAAGGTTCGTTCTGTACAGTTTGGATCAAAGGGCATTCCTTACATCAACACCTATGATGGGCGTACAATTCGCTACCCAGACCCCTTGATCAAGGCAAACGACACAATCAAGCTTGATTTAGAGACCAACAAGATCATCGACTTCATCAAGTTTGATGTTGGTAATGTTGTTATGGTCACTGGTGGAAGAAACAGAGGGAGAGTCGGAATCCTCAAGAACAGAGAGAAGCACAAGGGTAGTTTTGAGACTGTCCACATCCAGGATGCAACTGGTCATGAGTTTGCAACTCGTTTAGGAAATGTGTTCACCTTAGGGAAAGGTACCAAGCCTTGGGTTTCTCTACCCAAAGGAAAGGGTATCAAGCTGTCCATTATTGAAGAAGCTAAAAGGAGAAGTGCTGCTCAAACTGCTGCTACTGCCTAAGTTTTTTTAAATTTGTGATTCTAGCTGTTAAACTTGACGAGGTTCTGCGTGTTATGAATCGAATGCCGTCAAACTGATAATGTATTACATTTGTTTTCTTCTGAGCTAAAGTATGTTTTCAACTTGCTAATTGTGCTTCATATGTACTGTTCACTGCGTTTGATGATTTTAAAGTATTGGATGGAGGTTACAAGGTATACTTTTAAGAAATGCAAGAGCACATAATAATGGTGTGCAATTGTCACTTCCTATGTTTTGTTGTCTGCATTCATTTCTTATTTCGCATAGCATGGCCATTAGAAATGATTAACATCTAAAGTGTTTTTCACAAGTTGGAAGTTTGTGATTGTACCATACAACCATTGATCATGTCTATAGATCAAGTTTTCTCTTCTAAATGAGCTGATATCTTATGATCTGTTAAAACAGATCTTTTGTCTAAAAGACATGGCCATTTGATGTTTCAAGACGATCATCTGAACTCTTGTCCGAGGTTTCATAATGGATATTGCAGCCAATATACCTTTAAACCATAGATTTGTACAATTCTAAACCTCAATACAAAAATGTTGATATATTGAACATTAGTAGCATCTAGTCTGCTCAATAAAATAATTAAGAAGGTCAATTATGACAAGCAAGACAGGAGAGTTAAGAGTACGTTATGGGCACTAACACGCCGTTCCTTAGTTTTGTCCAATGATGCATTAAGTGTTGCAGCTTGAGAATTTCATATGATCCGCAAGTCACGGGCCTCACGGCCTCGGCCACGTTCATCAATTCCATATACCTACTCTCTAACCAGAGTCAGTGGGTTTGGAGTCTTTAGCACTAATTTAATTCAAAGGAATGGATCAACATTTATGTTTGGGTTGACCTAATACAATAATACATCGCTCTCCTCCTTTCCAAATCAAATATTTTAATAATGACTCTTCACTTGATCCAGATACGAATCTATATTAGTGTTGTGCAGTTATTTATTGTGAGTATCAAAACGACATCGTTTTACGTTTTATATTATAACTCTTCTAGAGTTCTGATTTTTTTAAATTGCTAGCTCCAACTAGAAGTCAATTAGGTTGTGAGCTGAAAGGAGCAGCGTACGATCTGATCTTTTAAACATTTCGCTTGTTCTTGTTTAGGTGAGGTTAGGTGTCAGCTTTTGTATTCTTTGTTACTATTAATTACACTAAAGTCATACACAAGCTAAAACGAATGGCTAAGCAGCTTGAAATTCATACTTAATTCCATAAACCACAGAATTGAATCAGAAATGGCAAAGTCGTACCACCAACTCAACGAGAAACCAACTCAAGACATCCATGCCGACAGCCCTGTTGCTTCAGCTCCTTGTGGAAGGAACACCACCAACTACCTACTCATCTGCATATTCTTTTTATCAGTCATCCTTGCGGCTGTCCATCTAAACCGAGACACCACCACTCAGCTGCAAGCCACAGCTGATAAAAATGATGAAACTATACATCTCACCCCTGTTGTGGAGGACACTCTGCCAGCTCAACCTCCGATTCCATCTGATTGTAACTGGTTTGAGGGTCAATGGGTTTTTGATAATGATTCAGTTCCGCTCTACGATGGGAAGAGTTGTGCGTACATGTCTGAGCAGTTGGCTTGTGAGAAATATGGTAGGAAGGATTTGAGTTATCAGAAATGGAGATGGCAGCCTCATCACTGCAACCTTCCAAGGTAATTAAAACCTGATTAACCCTTCGCAGAGAGTGTTTTCTTGTATATTTGACTTAGTTTTGTTGAATGGTTAACTTAGGTTCGATGTGCCATTGATTTTGGAGAAGTTGAGAAACAAAAGGCTTGTATATGTTGGAGACTCTTTGAATAGAGGTCAATGGGTCTCAATGGTCTGCTTGGTTGAGCACGCTATCCGGCCGCAACTTAAATCTATGAGCATCAATGGCTCATTGTCTACCTTCAAGGCCATTGTAAGAAAATGATTAGTGCTTGAGAATTTCAAAAAATGTTTACTGAAATTTTAGTTGATGAAACATTTTTTATGTATATGATTGAAGGAGTACAATGCAACGATTGAATTCTACTGGGCTCCGATGCTAATTGAATCTAACTCAGATGACCCGGTGGACCACCGGAGTACTGAGAGGATTGTTCGGGTCCAGGCAATTGAGAAACATGCAAGGCACTGGACAGATGCAGATGTGATGATATTTGATTCTTATCTTTGGTGGCTGAGTGATAAAATGAAGGTCTTGAATGGATCTTTCGAGAGCCCGGATGCCATTATTAAGGATGTGGACATGCCAATGCCTTACGAAATGGCATTGAAGACTTGGGCAGAGTGGCTCGAGGTTCACATTGATCGAGCCAGGACTCAAATGTACTTTGTTAGCTTGTCTCCAACTCATTACAGGTATGCATTTATAGCACTTACATACAGTTTATAATTGATTAACGTTGTCATAATATCTGTCTCAACCGATATAGTGCGGAAGATTGGGGTGGTGAGAAAGGTCAGAACTGCTACAATGAGACTCGGCCTATTCAGAATGAGAGTTACTGGGGTAGGAACTCGGTTGTTGCCTTGATGAGAATTGCAGAGAGAGCAGTCAGTGACTTGCAAACAAAAGGTTTGAATATACAGTTACTGAACATTACACAGATGTCGGAGTATCGTAAAGATGGGCATCCATCAATTTATCAGAAGAAACGGGTAACAAAGGAGCTGAAAACTAATCCATTTAGTATTTCGGATTGTGCCCATTGGTGTCTTCCAGGAGTTCCTGATACATGGAATGAAATCTTGCATACCTACATTATTCGATCATGATTCAAAGACATACATGTTTGTGTTAGACTGTTTTGAGTGCAATGTATCAATAAGAGGCAAGAGGAGCTTTCTAGCTGGAAGCTGGGGTTTGGGGCAACAGAGTTTACATCGCGACAATCTCGGAACTTGCCAACCATTAACGTTGGATGACAATTGAAGTGTGAAAGGGACTTGCAATATTTCCATAAGGAATGGGTTGCTAACTGTTAGTGTATCAAGAATGCCCTGTCATATATTTTGGTAAATAAAATCAAGAACAAAATGCTGAATTCAGATATGTATTTACCTGAAGACCATAGTGAGACTCAGAAAAGGCTACCTTGTCTCCAAACACTTTCAAATGCAGAGTGGTCAAATGGATTCACATAGATGTAGGAATGGCCTTGGTTGAAATGCATATTTCAACATATCCTGTCCATTCCCCTTTGTTGTTCAGAATGGTTCTACTTGATCATAAGTAAATATGCTCATGTCTGAAAACCTCAAACCTTTGTGTATCAAAAAAAAACATTATCCTTCCAGTACGAATCATATCCTTTTTCCATTAAAACTATGTCGAGCAACCATACCAGCAGGTAAAAGTATGCAGCTTATCTGTTACTCTTTAAAGATGACAACGGATAAACAACTTGCTACAACAGTTGCCTAGGCTTTTTATGTATAATTCTTCTTCAGTACCAATAAATTTGTTTATAATAAAACAAGATTGGAGCTGCTGCAAAATATATAATCGAGACATTTTATAGACTCTCTGGCAATGGTTGGGAGAGTGATCAGAGCTCATTGTTGAATTCCGTTTGATACTTTTAAAGATGACAACGAATAAAAACATAGATAAGAACAACAAGTGGCCAGGATTTGAAAATCAGACCAGTAAACACTGGGATACCACAAAAGACTTGCGCTGTATCAAGTACGATCTATACCCGGATGGAACCTTGCAAGCTCATTACCCATTTTTTCATGAGAGCCCATCACCTGCATCAAAAAATAACTTGTAAGAAGACAATTGTGAAACAAAGTAGCAGCATTTCAATGAATATGTTCATCAATCAAGTAACAAACATTTATTAGCTGATGCATTAACCGTCATCAATTGAAAAAATGGCCGTCTTAATCCAGCATGTTTGTCAAAATGGTAACTTCAGGGAAATATGGACATCAAAGCCAAATATTCAGTGACACTAAAGGAGTCTTCACTTCAAAGAGGTCAGCAAAGTCAAAACACTGGACGGGCAAGCTGCCACTTAAACAAGAGAGACACTGGAGCAACTCTCTCAATTTTATTTTTCAATAAAGCAAATCGTGCATATCTTGTTGTTAACAATATAATGCTGTATAGCAGGCTAATGAAGTCTTTATCTAGAACTTACTGCAAAAACATTTCTTCCAAGAGGCCATTTACACCCATAAAGAAACATCAAGCTGATCAGTACTTAATTAACTTAAGCATGAGAAAGTCGAAAAGTTACAAGTAGTTGCCCTTTGGCAAACCGGTGGATGGTAGACAAATGTAGAAGGCTTATTATATTTCACAAGGAAGAGAAGGTATAAAAAAGTTGTTTTTACTACAGCACTGGTTCTATTGGAGTAGCTGAAATTGGAGAAATGAACCAAATCCTCAGGAACTGAATAGTTTGGAGTACCATTGGCTATCCAATAAGTTAGCTCGTTATATAATATATGAATTTTCTGGGAGACGTTGGAGCTATAAATATGAGAAGTTCATGTAACAGGAGTTCACCAACTAGCTTATGGGTAATGAAAGAACACAAACATTATATTTCACACGGAGAATAAGTGATGACGAGTTGCCAACTCAAAATTAAGTAAATCTACAACTACAATCATTTAGGATATTGTTTAGTCATCAGCGAAAACATAAAGTTTTACAGTTATATAACGTAGGTTTTGACATGAAGCACACATTCATATACAACAGGTTTGTTGCAACTTGCAACTGCCTGTTTGCGCTAAATCTCAAACCATGTTTATTACTTTTTAATATTTTCTCTTCCTCATAAGCATAAATATTCAGAACCAAGCCCAAACAGACATGATATTCAACTTTCTATCGATAATTCAAGAAGAAGCATCATAAACTTGAATGTTCTCAGTTTGTTCAATGTGATACCTGATACACACACTACATGCTTATCAAATGCAAATCAATTTTATTTGGAAGGATACTCTCAATTAGCACAGTTACAAAACGAAAAGCATGTTAATGATAGCAAAAATATTATAAGGAATAGGCACAGTAAACAAATAAAAAGCATGTGAAGAATTACCAAAAAATATGATAAGGATGGCATTAAATCCCCAATTAATCCAAGCCTGCAACTTTGTGTCTCAGCTTCATATTTGAAAGTTCCTGATACAACAAAAATGAGGGTGCAGTCAGCTTGCGCACACTTTAAAAGCAAAATTAATATCACCCTTTCGTAAATGCAGCAGCTTAAAGATGAGTTCCAGTTAGCTCCTCCAAAAATTATTCCAAATAAAAATGACTACTACTACAAACAAGAACTTCGAACCAAAGTGCACCACCTTCTCATTAACCAAAGCATTGCTCTTTTCAACTTGTCTTGCCAAACCCTCCAATTTAGCCAGCATGCTGCCATACAAATCCTCCAAACTCGATGTATAATTCACAGCTTCAGATCCCACCAATTTACTCAATTTCCCAACCTCATATCCTTGCGCGCACAAATCCAACTCCCGCTGATCTGCCGCTATTCTCTTCTTCTCACTCAAACTCACCACCTTATCCTCCATCATCAAATTACTTCTATTCTCATAACGCATCATAGGGATCATAGAAGCACTAGGGCTGAAATTCCCATAATGCGATCGGAATGCTGGCCCTATGTTAACAATATCAATCGACCTCGGCTCGAACGAGAGAGTCATGTTCCGGAACTGATACGCACGATACTCGTGTGTGTGGATGGCCTGATCTGGAGTCGAATTATAGGGAGTAGTGAACAGCAGAAAAAGGCAAGGAGCGAAGTTGACATTAGGATCGGAGTTTTGGACGGAGAAATTGAGCTCCGATTTGGAGGAAAGGGATCGAGTGACGGCATACTCACGCATGGATGGGCGAGAGTGTGACTGGCGGCGGCCGGAGAACCAACCGATTAGGGTTGGGGAAGGGGACAAAGAGGGAGGGAAGAGGGAGCGGAGTTTGAGGAGATCAATTTGGCCGGTGGAGTTGTAGAAGTAGGGTTTGGATGCGGCGGAGATGAAGGAGGTGATGGTGGCGGTAAGGGCGGTGGAGGTGGAAGGATCGTCATCGGAAAGGGAGAGGAGGGAGGTGGTGACGTGGCCGAAGAGGAGACCGTCGATGTCGGATTCGGATGTGATGATGCGTTGGATTAGAGATGCGAGTGTTGGGCCGGAGATTGCGACTTTCTGCAGAGGATCGTCGCTCGCCAATGCCATCGCTCAATCTCGATTGTGCCTGACCCTGTGGCCTTCGTTGGCTTTGATTTTGACACTGCGTGGTGAAACGGCGGCTGAAATGTGCGTTTAAGGATTAGAACGATGAATGTCAAATTAGATGCGGTAGGTGCTAAAAGATTCTCAAACAATTTACTAGAAGTATATTTTTTATTTATTCTTTTTCGTTTTTGCCAGATTCTGAAAATAGCAAAACATAAAGTTGCTTTTTACAGTGTTTTCTCATATCGTACGTGGACAAACAAGTTTGATAAAGTTTCTTTTCTGCATTGTCTGCTCATGTATTGTTTGTCGATAAACAAGATCGATAAACGGAATACAAGTAGGATATTTAAGTAGAGAGCATATCTGGTGGAACTGTCAGATATGGTGGATCTATGGATCCCCCATTATCACCGTCCATCTCCTAATACATTCAATGAGAGATAGACACGTGGTTAGATGAGAGAAAAATTAGTTTGGTTTGATTTGGATGATTAGTTAGGTTAGTTTGTGTGTATAAGGGTACATGAGTCATTTTATAAACTCATCAATTCTGTCCGTAATATACAAACTGACAACCCATACCTATTTCTAATCCAAAACCCATTTTTCAAACTTCTCTCCCCTCTCGTCGATCCCTTTCCTCCTCCTCAGTCTCTCCTTTCTTTCTGATTTCTGATCACTGTGTGTGTGGTTTTGAGCGGTGGTGGAGGAGGTGAAAGGCAGTGGTGGATCTATGTACTCAGTACAAGCGAAGCGGAGATGGAGGCTCGTGGTGGGCGGTGGTGGTGGATCTATAGGGTTCAGGTGGAGATGGAGCTGATCAGAACGGTTTGCGTGAGTCAAAGAGAGGACGCTGACTTGACGGTTTGGGTTGGAGTTGGATCTGGTTAGGTGGTGGTGTTAGCCGACCAACCCACCCTTTATGTGCATCAGGATTGTCTTCTCCAGTGGCTCAATCATAGCAACAATCGACAGTGTGAGGTATGTGATTATTAAAGTTTATGAATTTAGGGTTTCTGTTTTGGGGTTCGTCTGTTTGTTGGCTTAATTCTTCTGGGTTGTGGAATTGGGGGTTTGGTTATGATCTGTGATCGGTTTTTGCAGGTTAGAGTTTCATATTTTGATCAGTAGGTGACAAAATTAGTTGGAGATTTAGGATTTTTGTTGTGGGATTTGAGGGTTGGATGATTCTATTTTGGTGGGTTATGATATTTGGAAGTTTTTGGTTATGATTTGTGTTGGATGTTTTAAGGTTTGGGCCTTCATTTTTCGATTCATAGTGGCTTTAATTTGTTGAAATTTTTTAGGTTTTTTATGAGGAGAAATTTCAGTCTTAGTTGCTTTAATTTTCATCCAACATCGCATGCGAAAATCGTTTGCTCTATGTTTTAATTTCAGTCAGTATGGTTAGTTTCCAATATAACATTGAGAGTTCGTGTTGTTATGGTGCAGGTCCTAATCTGAATGGTCTTTTTGGAAGGCAGTCTGGCACTACTGCTGGATATTCTTACTCTGTAGCTAACAAGAATATGGCTGTTATGATTACTTGTTGAACCCCAAGAAGGTACTCTCATCAATGACAACAGCGATTGAGTAATTTGTTAATTCATGAGTGATGATTCCTCAAAATGTTTTGCATTAATAGCACTTGCATGTTCCTGTGATAAACTGATGCTATGTTTGGATTGTGCAGTACATCCCTGGAACAAAGATGGTTTTCCTTGGATTGAAGAAGCCCCAAGTTGAAGTCTAATGTTCGATGCAGTTTTTATTTAAAATGAATGTTGGTTGTAGTTACTTAATTTGTCCAACATTTTTTTGTTGGACTTTTGGTGGACTTTTGCACTCCAAACAGTACGATCTGGGGATGCTGTAATATGTTATTTTCAGTATTGGTAGTATTTTGTCTGAATGTTGGCTTTCCAAATGCCAAGACCTGTTTTTTGGAAATTCTCTTTGCATTGTATGTGCATTTTGTATGTGCATTTTGTATGTGCATTTTTGTATGTGCATTTTGTATGTGTATTTTATGTTTGCATTTTGTGTTTGCATTTTGTGTTTGAAGGACGTGTGTTTCCATTCTGATTCATATTGCAACACATGTCGTACTGAGTGAACTGGTAATTGTTTGTTGCTTATTATTTTGGATCGCGTTACATTTTATTTTTATAGCGTTCTTACGTGTTTTGTACTACCATGAAGGTTGCTTAAACTTCGTTATGTTGTGCTTATCATCGCCAATTATCTTTGTTGGGTTATCTTCGTCGAGTATCTATTATATTGCGCTTATTATCGCCAAATTAACCTGTTGGGATTAAAAACTCTACACAATATGCATTTTCTATTTTGCACATTTCATGTTTGCATTTCATATTTGCATTTTGTGTTAACATTATATAAAACGTAAGGTGCAACAACAAGGTGTAACAACAAGGTGCAAGAACAAGGTGCAATAACAAGGTGCATGTTTCAAATGTTAATCAAAATGCTCAATTCGCCAAATACATCCCCACTAATAACACGAATCCGGGTTCTAAGTTATATGTTCACAATTCTAGCACTGACTCTTAATATTACAACATGTTCCAAACCGCCAGTACAAACCAAAATACAACATATTTTACAGACCTCTACACCAACAGCAGCGTACACAACAACCTCAATCTCCTTCACAACCACAACAACAACAGCAACTCATCTTTTTCTTCAGCAACTAACGGAACTCAGCACTTCAGCTATGACTTCACAGACAACGGAGTCCAATATGTTGCCCCATTCGGCGATGTAGTCACTAAACAATGAGAATCATCCGTTACCATACAACTGCGATTTCCAACTGCGAACATAACACAATTTAGGTAAAATGATACTGAAGCATATCAGTTTTGTTCAAAATAATGCAATGCAACACAACACAGGACGACTGCATGCTGAAGTGCAAGTGGGGAAAAATGCAACTATGAGTTGCAACTACAAAGTGCAATAGTAAGGTGCACATGTGAGGTGCAACAGTTAAAATGCACATACAAAATGCACATAGCTTCAAGCAACCTTCATGATTGTACAAAATATGTTTGCATTTTATGTTTGCATTTTATGTTTGCATTTTATGTTTGCATTTTGTGTTTGTATTTTATATTTGCATTTTATGTTTGCATTTTATGTTTGCATTTTGTGTTTGTATTTTATATTTGCATTTTGTGTTTGCATTTTGTATTTGCATTTCATGTTTTAAGAACGTGTGTTTCCATTTCTTTGCATTTTATGTTTTATGTTACGTGATTGCATTTTATTTTTTAATTTTAAATAATTAAATATTTATTATTTATATTAAGTTCGTTTAATTTTCAATAAACAGTAATGGTGAAGGGAATAAAAATATTTGTTTCATAACTTGTAAGAAATTGTTTACAAATTGTAGTGATTGTGGGTGAGATTGAAATGGATTAAAAAGAAGATGAAGTCTTGGGAGTTGATGAGTTTGATATGAAAATGAAATTTGATGAAAAAAGAATGAAAAAGTCACAAACATTAAAAAGATTACAAAATTAACTTTCATTCATATCATTTCAAATTTCAAAACAATACTTAACATCAAAGTACAATCACACATTTAATGCATGCAAAAACTGTCACATCACCACATTAATTGCATCAACACACTTGCTATCAACAATTAATGCTAACAATTTGATACTAACTAATTCCTAACTATGACTATAATACCCTTAGTTACATAAATAAATTATATTTAATGTTGCCACGTGTCGCTCCCTCAATCCATGGATGAAAGCGATCCAACGGTGATGGAGGGGGTTCCATGGACCCATGGAAAGTCGGGGGTTCCATGAGATACTTTTCCTATTTAAGTATGTATGAAACATGATCTTGATCGTTGATTGTTAATAATTCAACGGATTATATATAAACCGTTAGGGTTTTTTACAAATTCAACTGCCCATTTTATAAAAATCAAATTTAATCTCAGTTGTTGAATTGTCAAAATCAATGACTGAAATTAAGTCTTTCCGTTTAATAAATAAATAATGAATTTTTAACTCAACACTTGATAAAAGTAAGGATTTGTTAGTTCCGCAAAATTCTAAAAACTTTGTGTAAAGCCTGTTTGAATAAGAAAATAAAATCATAGATTTTCCTAAAAATAATTCAATTTTTTTAAAATAAAATAGAAAATAATGTCGGATTGTCCAAAGTCCTTATGTCTTGAGCAAAGCTAATGACCTATAACGACACAAGGGAACCCCAAAAAATTATGAATTTGATGCGTCTACTTTGGAGAATCCTATTTTTTCAAAAAATGCTATTTGCTTCTGAAATTCAAGTCCCAGACTTACCTCAGTTAGTCTAAAGCAAAACTTGTGCACGAAATTAACTAACAGTAAATTAAAAGACACAAGATTTGTTAACCCAGTTCGGCTCCTTTAAGGCTTAGCCTGGGGGGCTTACTCCAAAGCCCGATGGAAACGTTTCACTAATAAGTTCAAGTACAATTACACCAAATTGACTTTCTCAAAGAACTTTAAATGAAACAAGTCGCGGAAACCTTCATCAAGTGAACGATCCTTAAATATGTATCAAAGAACAACTTGTAGGAGACAGCGAATCACTTATGAATTGCAGTAAGCTCCTTCAGCACACCTGATCGTGCAATTAGCTTAGTTAACTTAGCTCGTACGTAGACCTTCTAAACGCTCTCGCTCTCTCAATCTTTTTCCCAGAAAGTCACACACAGATCAGCTCTACTCTTCTGAATTTATAGTGTTCTATTAAAGATAGGGGTAATTGCAGTAAACCACCATTATAATACCCCGTTTTGCAGTAAACCACCATTTTAACAACTAATTGCGAAATGAGTATATTATAATAGCTCCGTTATAAAAAAAACCACCATTTTCACAACTCCGTTAGAAATTGTAAAACACGCGCCATACAGCGCGTGGGTATATAACTTTAATTCGGACAATTTCAAAAAACCATCAATATAATATCTTGTTTTGCAAAAAACCACCATTTTAACAAATAATTGCAAAATGACTCTATTATAATATCCCAATTATCAAGAACCTGAGGTTGAGGCTACGATTGTGGCTATCTTTGATTTGTAAGACAGTATTCCTTTATTGATTTATAATCTATACTAGACACGAAACCTAATGGAAACATATTTGCAGTTGCGGGTGTGGTGAGAAGCTGTTATATTTTACCTCAGAGTTGATCTATAAGATCAATATAGAAAAACAATTCCAGTTTAAAAGTAGTGATACAATAAATCATATTTCATAAGATAAAATGAGAAAATTATTTATATTTGAACCGTGCAGTCGATAATCATTAAACATTGATAATAAACTCTCAAACAAGAGTTTCCTTTTGCATTTTCTAACATTATTTTCTTCATTGACTTCCATCAAGATTAAATTGAAGCACCATGTAGCTAGTAGATACTTAGTAACGAATAAAATTATCATATGAGCCTTTGATCTAGCATAAACAGTACAATCGGTAGTATTCTGATAATAAGTTATTAAAATGGTGGTTTTTCGTAAAACTGTGATTATAATAGTGGTTTTCGGTAATTAATTAAATATAAAATAATACATTTAAAATTGTGGATACATATGGATTCTTAACATACTGAAAAAACTCCCAGTATTGGTATTAAACCAATAACGATTCATACAAACCAAATCTTCTAATTGACAAGTTGGCCAAAGAAAAAACTTAAATCTATCAAGATGGTTGCTTTCAAGTAAAAAGGGACCATAAATTTTGACATTTTTTCTATTGCCGAATATCAGATTTAGATCTATACTTTTGGTTTTTTTTGAATTGAAAGCAATTAGACTTCTTAACTCTTTTCGACGTCGCGGGGATAAAATGGTTTCAAGAACAAGCAAAGCATAATATTTTCTGTCTAGATTTCCTAGAATTTTTTGTTCTTTTGCAACGGGTTTTTCAAAATCTATTTTTTCTCGATACCTTGGATTAATTTTATAATTCTTCTTCTGAACTAAGGAAATACGTATGGTTTGATATATAAGAAATTGTCCAGGATTATTTAGAGATATACGAATTGGTTCAATAAAGAATACTCCTCTTTCCATCCATTCTGTAACATACTTATTTCCACGTGTACACGCACATAACGGAAGTTTTAACGGAATAGTGTCAATGGTGGTTTTTTGATAACGGAGCTATTATAATATACTCATTTCACAATTAGTTGTTAAAATGGTGGTTTACTGCAAAATGGGATATTATAATGGTGGTTTACTGCATTTACCCCTTAAAGATAATGATGTTGATCTCGGAATCATTATCTTATAGAAACTTCCTAATTCTAATCGACTTCAGACTTTAATTATTATCTTTTAGAAACTTCCTAATTCTCGATTTTTCCGTCTTTGGCATCGTGACTCGCCATTACATTGTAGTCTGAACGTCGTTGTTCATTCAGACTGTTTGACCCTTGCTTCACCTCCTGCTTCAGCAGCTTTGTTCTGTTTGCTAACAAATGTGCCACAAACTGTACTCTCAGCTTTGAGTCATTTGGCTTACTCTCTATTTGCTCCAGTTCTCCTCTTCAAGAAAGCACGCTTAACTTGATCAGCAAGTAATCATAAGATTTGAATATTGTTGTAGATAAGATGATAGACTTACTAGACAATGTCTGAAGCAAAAATACAGCCCAAGAGGGGCCCAGTCCTAACAAACAATGACGCCAAGATAACCACGAAATTTCTTTGGGTGCATACAAGTATCTCTAAGAAAGTTTGTTGTTGCTTAGATATCAATTATATTTTGGTAGTTAGCTAAATAATCGAATAGAAAGATTTGAGTTTTTCTTAAAGATACAAAAATTGTATTCCTTATTTTCAGAAAAATCCTAATATACTCCCTATAAATAGAGAGGAAGGCCAACCGTTGGAGTACGTCTTTGAGGACAATTAAATAGAGAGCGGTAGCAATTGTGATGGTCGGAGTTGTACTTACAAGCTAAGTTTTCAAGCATACTTGCACATAGAGGTGTATAGAGTTTGTTCACTGGAGATTTAAAGTGAATTACTATCGCAACAGATTATGTATTCACGTCTGCATTGAGGTGCTGAGTGCAGGTCGTTCACAAGAAAAACAAGAGGTAAATAGCAGGACTAATATGTTGGAAAAGGTGTTTTGAATTCAAAGTGATAGCTGGTTACATAATGTAGGTCGTGTAACGCGTTAGTCTAGCTTATACTTGAACTTTATAGTAAACTTTTCCATTGGTCTTGGATTAAGTTGTCCAGATTAAACGTTAAACGAACCGAAACGGCGAAACGGATTAGTAGATTGTATGTATTTTTGCGTAAACATCTGCTAATCTGAAATAGTATCTGTTTAAGTCAATCTGTACCATATATCGTACAAGAATCTGTGACATACAAAGTAGCTCAATATTAGTGATTCAAAGCATTGATTTATCTGTGACATGCACACTAAAAGTGTAAATTAGCAGTTTTTAAATCTCAATGTCAGAATGGCTATTATAAGTAGAGTTTTGATGAACATAAACATATGTGCAAATGTAATTATTATGATATATTTAATTTATGATAATAAAAAAGTTGGGTAAAGTTCTAGGAGGACGATTAACTTTTCATAAGACGGTAGGACACAATCTCAATCGTTCATTAATTATAATCTACGGTTGAGATTTGAAGTAAAATAACTGTCAAATACAACCGCCCCCGTGTTTTTTGCAAATCCTACCGTCTAGTTTAATTAAAATTCAACTTTAATCTCAACCATCGATTTATTAAAATCAATGACTCAGATTTTGTCCTCTTGTCTTACATATATATCATGTCTCACATGATCTCAACCCTAAAAACGCTATAATGATCAAATTAAATACATTTAAGTATTTATTTAGAAAAATGAGGATATGACCAAATTAAATACAATATAAGTAATTATTTGGAAAGGTAAGGGTATTTTTGAAAAGTAGAAAGTGGCTTCAAACATAACCATTAATAAGCATCCTTATGCTTTATCTTTACTAGTTATTTTTGCACATATTTTTGTGCACATATTTGATATATAAAATATATTATGATTAAATGAAATATAAAATAGTAATTATAAAGATGTGAAGGGGTATTTTGGGAATATAAATTTGGCTTCATTTGTAACTGGTAATAGGACCCTTCCTGCTTTATATATAGTAAAGATACTAGCTAAATGGTGCACAATTTTGTGCACGGTGATTAAATAATTTAAATTATACCACATTTATTCTTCATATTTTATATAATTAAATAAGCAGTCTACTAATCAAAGTAATTATGAAAAGCATTAAGGGTATATTAGGAAGAATTTTGTGGCTTCAAAATTGTAACTGTCAATAGAGCCTCTTGCGTTTTATATATAGGAGAGATATAGGATAGATATTTTTTCCAACGAAATGGCAGTTGCAGATAATTGGGTATTATTTTATTTCAAATTTTATTTATTTTGTAAAAACAACCGATTTAAGGCTATAGTAAGTACGAATGTAATTTTGTAATTTCGATATTTATTTACTAGTTATCCTTCTGTCATTTTAACTTTTTTTAGAAAGATATTTGTATTCTTGTAAAATTATAAGACAATGCAACAAGACTATTATCCTTCTTTCATTTTTGTGGTTTAGGAATGTAGGGTATTTTCATCCTAAATTGCATACAACAGTTTCGGGCCTATTTTTATCAGAATTTGGGCTTCGAATAAGTTGAGTCAGCCCAGACTTCGAACAATGTTTGACAAACTCTACTCTAAACCAAAACATTATTTCAAACAAAACACATCCAAAAACACATTGGTTATAATTGCTCATATAGTCAACGTAAAATGAGCTAGCAAGCACTATATACAAAGAAAAGTCAAATTGCAGAACAAAACAATGGATTTGTTCTTATGTATGCTAATTGTATCATGAAAAATTAATCCTTAATAAAAAATAGGGTTAATTACGGATAACCACCCGTATAATATGTTATATTCCACCAAACCACCCCTATATTGTAATAATACATTCCACCACCCTTATAAGTATAAAATTTCCAATCAACCACCCACGCACTGTACTGTCACCGTTACCGTTAAATATATTAATTTTTTAATATAATAATAGTATTTTTATTACAATACACCACCTCTATAATAAATATGTTTCCACTTCGCCACCTTTATAATCAATTTTGTTTCCATTTAACCACCTCTCCGTTAACCGCCGTTAACTGAGGTGGTTCTTTGGAAAGTTTTTAATTATAAAGGTGGTCGAATGTAATATTACAATATAGAGGTGGTGGCATGGAATATGGCATATTATGCGGGTGGTCATCTGTAATTAACCCTAAAAAATACATACAAGATTGGATCAAGACTAGCAGTTCTATGTCCACTTACGGCTTCAGAACTCAGACATATGACATGGATCAGGAAGCAATGCATGGGATGCACCGGCCGGATCCGCCTCTATTCTCAATATAACTACGTGGCACAATCTGGTGCATCCAAAAAATATAATCAACGGATACAAGAGAAGATACATAAATCCATCAAATTAGATGAATCCACATGATACAACCTCACTTACTGTATACTCTATTAGTTAAGTAACGTTGATAGGTATAGTTGAGCTGGAGTAAACGGGTAAAATCCAATTATATGGTAGCTAGCTGGATACAAAACACAATTATGAAAGCAAAAGATAACGCCTAATCCTGCCAACAAAACAAAAGTTTAAAACAAGGGGTAAGCAAAGTCAAAAAGCAGTGAAATGCAGAATCGACAGCTCACGTTCGAAAATCGAAAAAGGACAGGTAAAATGCTAATGGCAAATTGGCAATACTGAGTAATGAAGGGTTAGTACACTTTGTGCTTTAATTAGTAACCTTTGTTGCTTTCACATATACCCATCAACAGCAGCTTATTTACTCACTTTGGGATGTTTCTATGTAAACCGAAGAACCAACTGCTCTTGACGTGAGCTTTCTTGAGAATAGAGAACACCAGCATAGGAAGCAGCTCACCAGACCAACAGTATTAATAATGTGGTTTTTATTTATGATTCACGGGAGAGTGTTGGTGGGTGCCGGTGATTATGAATTATTATGACTAGTATTTTGGTGCACAAAATACTATGCATATATAGTTGAAGTAAAATTCAAGAAGGACATGTAAATAAATGTAGGATCGTGAGACACAGCACGCTAACATATGCATATGTTATGTGGGGCATATGCCCTATTAATTTTTTAAAGTTTTAATAGTTTGTATTTCCTTTTTATATAAACACCACTCTTTTTTAGTATTTCGTCCCTATTAATTTAAAAATAATGCCATGTACATAGTGAAAAAATATTTTGTCCCTAGTCGTAAATATTTTTGGGTCCGCCACTAGAGACACGATCACGATCGTTGATTATTAATAATCCAACGGATGAAATTTAATTTAAAAATAAACCGTCAATCTCAACCGCTGGGATTTTTTGCAAATCCGACCACCAAATTTATTAAAAACCAATTTTAATCTCAACCATCGGATTATCAAAATCAACGATCAAGATTAAGTCATTCCTTCTCACAATAAGTTAACGTCTCTCTTGAACTTAACTCTATATAGTTGATATGTAATTATAAGAAGATACAAGAGTAATTTTGGAAACTGAAATATAGTTTCAAAAATAACTGATGTAGGTATATTTATTTGCTTGTATTCCTAGATGCAAATAGATTACAAAGTCTCAAAAGGATTAAAATACCTGTAATTTTTTTTTGATAAAAGAATAGTTGGTAGGAAAATTAATAGTGAGAAGCATCTTTGAACTTTTATTGAAATGACAAAAAACACATGAAATGAAATCGATATTGAAGGAAAAATGAAGGACATATTGTCTATTTTGATAATCGGTATGCATCAAGATTCAGTGCATGTGATATTTTCCTTATGTTTCTATTCCTCATGATAAAACAAAACATACTCTTTTACATTCTTTTATTTTGTTTGACTCCTATGTGCTATAAATCATAAGGCGCTCTCTTTTTCAAATTTGAATGAACCAAATCCCCAAACATTCCATCTCCAGGAAAACCAAATTAAAGCTTTCTCTTATCTTCTCTTTTTGGAATAAAAAGACTATAAAAACTATCAGAATATCAAAGTAATTTTGCTAGTAACTTTTTTTTTTCTAATTGGAAAATAAAGGAGCAAAGACAAACAGTAGACTAGTTTATGTGACCCCTCAAAGGCCAAAGCATGAGAATGGGGACCCTGTTAGAAGAAAAATGGTCTGGAACTGGAAGCATACACACACCACTTTTAATGTTTCGTTGCACTATAAATTGCACAATAAGCAAAACTTTGTCCCAATGATGGCGTTCAGTCACGGATTTATTCACAGTTGTAGTTGAGGTTTCCTCTTCCAAAAAAAATAATTTGGTCGCATTTCATCAAATTGGTGTTTCATAAGCAATATTAACTTCAAATTTATAATCCTTTATTTTTATTGGTGGATAGTGTTCTTTAATTATAATATTTTTATTTAGAATTACTTTTAAGTAGGCCAAGGAAACTTTGGGACCTACAGGCTTCATGCTTCATCACCTAAAGGCATCTTCATCTCGCATGCGAGGATTATAATCCTCCTTTTATGAGAAAAACAGTGCAAAAGGTGATTATTTTACTCACACTCAAAATCATTCCTTAACAACTGTCGGAGTAATCCTTGCTTTACAACTCACTTACTTATATCAATGAAGAAAAGTGGCATTTGTGTTAGGAGACATCTTGGTTTTAGTTCTCCATTTCTGAAAGTTTGGAATGCTGATTAGCAACACTCATATGAAACCTTATTGTAAATGGTAATTAAAACTGTCTTTATCCAGGGGTACAACAAGTTATAATAAACATGTTTATTACTAATTAACATGGTATTGCATTTATTGTACAAAATATACGTGTGCTTTCTACATCAAATTATAACATGCATGTAGTTATTGTTGTGTTTATGAGCTGAATAATTCACACGACCAAAAACTAGCTATCGAGCAATGGAAGACCTTACGTGACAAAACATACAACCAGACAACACAATAAAACACCATTTACTATCGAGCCGCTTTTTCAGAAATCATAAACAGTATCACACTGTGAACTGTGGTTTAATGGTCACTTAATGAGTCCAATCCCATTTTAATTGACTCTATGATAATTTAAACAAATGTGACATCCACACAAATGCACTCTCGCTTAGCAACTCCTCTAAAATGAAGTGTTTTTAGAAAAGCCTCTCAAAAAAATAATTCATGAATCATATATTTCATGAGGAGCTACTCCTCTGAGAAAACCGTCCTCAAGATTGCATGAGTGCGGGTTAACTTGCTAAAAATTATGTTATTTTAACATTTATATTGCTTACTACTCCCTCCGTCCCAGCCAAAGATTCCTATTTTGCATTTCCAATGTAAAATAAGAAACCAATATGTAAGGAATAAAAAATTCTGATGAAAATCTGATTAAGAGAAATCCAAAAGTAAACTTTCCATTATCGCTCTCCACTCGCCGGTTTGGTTGCATCTCCACTCGGGGGAATTGGCATCTTCGTCCTCTGAATCAGCCACAACGGGCCAACTATCCGTTGAGACCTTGAGACCACTGCACCAGAATTTAATTTTCATGAATTTAATTTTCATGAATTGTATATTTATTTTACGGGCAATCCATTTCTATAATACTAGTAATTCAGTGCATAATTGTGCATATTAAGTATGAGTTAAGTTTTAAAGAGACATGTAATTTTTGTGAGAAAGAGAGACATCAACTCAACCGTGATCTTGCAGCTGAGATTAAAATTTGATTTTTGATTAGATTGGGTGGTTGGATTTGCAAAATGAAGGGGCGGTTGAGAGTGTCGGTTATTAATATCAACCGTTATATTAATAGAAATCAACGGACGAAATGATGTCTATCTGTCTCACAAAAAATAGATGTTTCTCTTAAAATCGTATCCTATTAAGTATATAATCATATATGAAATATACCATAAATTTTATGTAATTATCAATATCGAATAAACAATGGCATGAGTATGGCAATGTCAATACCGTAATCAATTTTATGAAAAAAGAGATAAAAATATGGCTTAAAATAACTTTTTTTATACAAAAATAGCTTATTAATCTTTTGAGTTTTATTAAAAGAATAGATTAATTGAATTTCATTTGCTTGCGAATCTACCAACAGTTATTGCGAAAAAATGAGTTTTTACTCTAATAAATTCAAACAAAATCCGCATGCGCGGAAGCAATCTTCATCGTCACACCACTCACTCTCTCCTTCTCTCCTCTCCGCTTAACCAAATCAATTCAAACAAAACGCCACCGTTTGAAATGGCAGAAACCACCGCCGCCTCCCCAAACCCATCGGAAACCTCAACCACCGCCAAAAAAACATTCATCACTTCCCTCCTCGAACCCTTCTCCCTCCGTTCCCCATCTCAAGAAGAGCAAACCCACCTCACATCCACCCAAATCTCCTCCCTCCAACAACTCAAATCCAAACTCCTCTCCACCACCACCTCCCCACCTCCATCCATATGGTCCGTCGACCTCCTCTCCACCGACCCCCGCGCTGACGTCATCCTCCTCAAATTCCTCCGCGCCCGTGACTTCAACGTGTCTGAAGCTCTCCTCATGCTTCAAAACACTCTAACCTGGCGCCAAGACTTCAAAGCTGATGAAATCATTCATGAGGATTTAGGGTTTAAGGAGCTGGAAGGCGTCGTTGCGTATATGCACGGACACGACCGACGCGGAAGGCCGGTGTGTTACAATGCGTATGGTGCTTTTAAAGACAGGGATATGTATGAGAGGGTTTTTGGAGATGATGAGAAGTTGAGTAAGTTTCTGAGGTGGAGAGTTCAGGTGCTGGAGAAAGGGATTGGTTTGTTGGATTTTAAACCTGGTGGTGTGAATTCAATTGTTCAAGTTACTGATTTGAAAGACATGCCGAAACGTGAGCTTAGAGCTGCGTCTAATCGCATTCTGTCGTTGTTTCAGGACAATTACCCTGAACTGGTTGCTTGCAAGGTAGAGTGTTTTTCTGATTTTTATGTGCGTGCATTTGGTTCTAGACATGTTCTTTAGATGTGTTGTTTTTGTTGCAGATTTTCATCAATGTGCCGTGGTACTTCAGTGTTTTGTATTCGATGTTTAGTCCATTTCTGACTCAGAGGACTAAGAGCAAGTTTGTTATATCCAAGGAAGGCAATGTTGCCGAGACTCTTTACAAGTGAGTCCCCATTTGCATTATTAAGTTTGAATAATGTGCAAGTTGCTTCACTTTAATTTAGTATATGCTTGATGATGTTTCTAATTCCTGACACTGATCAACTATTTGCTCTTAGTTTGAATTCATTTTGAATGTTCTTGTGTTTGTGTGATGCTTGGGTTGCTCAAACTTGGATTCTCGATCCACTTGATTTTTTTGTAGTTATTGACTGTGTATGAGATGTTGGGTGGGCAAGCTTCAATTTTGGATCCATTTGGGTTTTAGCATGTGGAGATGGTTTTATCACTATATGATTATTGATTAGTATTATTTTCTATTATAGTGTGAATTCAGGATTGATAGAGAGTAGCGAATATTTATTTGGTGAAAACTTGGTTTTAATTGGAATGTTTTGAATCAGGTTTATTAGGCCAGAGGAAATTCCGGTTCAGTATGGGGGAATGAGTCGCCCAAATGACTTGCACAATGGCCCTCCCAAACCTGCTTCTGAATTCACCGTGAGAGGCGGAGAGAAAGTGAACATTCAGATAGAAGGCATTGAGGTTGATATCCTCATCTCATAACATATGCAATATCCGCTTAAATATATTGTGATGGTTTACTCAGATTAATCAGAAATTTTGCATATAGGCTGGGTCAACAATCACTTGGGACCTAGTGGTCGGAGGCTGGGAAGTGGACTACAATGTTGAGTTTTTGCCTGATGCCGAAGACAGCTACACTATAGTTGTTGTGAAATTGAAGCGTGTTGCAGTTGAGGAAGAGGCCATACACAACTCCTTTACTACCAAAGAAGCAGGCAGGTTGGTTATCTCAGTCGACAACAATACTTCAAGAAAGAAAAAGGTTGCTGCTTACAGATACACGGTCCAAAAGTCATCTACCATCGAACCCTAACAAGCTTAATACCTAAAGTGAACCTCAACTCGTCTTGCCATGTTAGTTTGTACTCTACTTTTTGCGTATGCTGAAGACTCGATAGTTGGTTCTTGCCTTCTTGGTTCTACTGCTAATGATGAGTTTGCTATGAAATTGAAATATCCTATGATGTTTTCAACGACAATAACATTTAGTATGATGATATTGTATGTGTAAAGTATACGAGAATGTGCTTTAGAGAAGAATATACTAGTATTTTGGATAAAGGGAACTCTTGCTTAAACAATGATGGAGGATGGTGGGTTAAGTCAGTTTCAAGGTACAGGTAAATGTAATGGATAGGCAAGCGTGATTGACGCTGTAGATGAGCATCTTTCAGAGAACATGTGTTAGTCCCAAATCTGTTTAAGGTGGTCATAAAGTTTGAGTAGTTTGAAAGTGAAGGGAAGAAAGCAGAGTTTGCAACTTTGCATTAGTCTGTCACTTTGTCTGATGAAATATGAGTGCTGCTTCTTTTTTAAGGTGCTGTGGTTATTCAGATTTACCCTACAAGAAATAGTGTGGATGATGTGGACCGCACACTGCAGTTTTGGCTTGCGTAAATTTGGGCAGTGTTGTCCTGTCTGGTTGATTCTCTGCCATGCTGCATTGCCTTCCATTGTATTGCATCATCAATCCTCTGTTTTCCTCTGCTCTGTTCCTGTCCGTACCACCTCTACTGCTTCCCTCATTAGATTTGTTTGTTCAAGAAAGTCACTCTTTGGGTTTTTGGATTCAATTGGGAATACCGTAAATGGATACAATTTGAATTATGCACTGTTCCCGACCAATACAAAACTGACAAAGTTTGACCCATAGTCTTGTTCTGTTCTTGGTCTGATAAATCTGACTACTATGCTGACTTTCGTCTATTAGGATACAAATTGGACTTCTGAGTTCATTCTCAAATCCATCTTATAATGTTTCACACACCATCCAGTTATGTTATCATACAAAAAATCCAACATTTTTACAAAGACAAGTATCACTTTCAAGAATGACAGGTACAAAGATTTCCTCATGAAATGCAACTTCATGCAACAGCCTGCATGCACTACTTAGGCTCAATCTTAGCTGAGTACGAGTAACCACCACTATACTCAAATGCATCACTGTCTCCAGTCTCCCTCCTCTGCAGCCCATCACCATAAAGATCTCTATTAGTTACTTTGCCACTAACAAAGTCAGTAGCCGAAGAAGCAGCAGACGTTGTGTTTGAGTTCAGTCCTACATTTTGTAATATCACTTCTATAGTCTTCACAACCTCATTCATCGTTGGCCGGTTTACAGCTTCTTCTTCCACACATTGCAATGCTAACTGTAAAAATCTTCTGAATCCTGCAGGACTTGTTGCATTGTTCATACCTGGATCGATCATATCGCGCAACCCGCATAGTTCCCTGATCAGTCATGTTTAGTACTGTTCTCACCTCGCGGACAATGTACTTACCCTTTTCGATAGGCTGCTTGCCTGTTATCAATTCTAGCAAGAATACTCCAAAGCTGTATACATCGCTTTTTTCGCTTAGTTGTTGAGTCATGTAATATTCTGGATCCAAATATCCCTGCATTGGTACAAAAGTATTCAGCTCAAAACTTTGTGTATACTTCAAATTTTGTTGGATGAGTGTGATTTATGGGGCACTCACCAGAGTTCCCTTAACCTGAGTTGAAACATGCGCTTTTCCGGTGTCTGATACAAGCTTCGAAAGCCCAAAATCGGCGACTTTAGCAACAAGTTTTTCATCTAGTAATATGTTGGTGGACTTAATGTCTCTGTGTATTATTGGAGGATCAGCAAGCTCATGCAGGTATGCTATCCCTCTAGCTGAACCAAGAGCGATCCGGAGTCTTTTCTTCCAGTCTAGATCAATGCCAGACCGCCCTGCACGAGACGGAACCATAAGTCATAAGAAATAGCTCAGATTGTTATTGATGAAATTACTTGGT
Source organism: Sedum album (assembly GCA_006409495.1). Classification (NCBI taxonomy): domain Eukaryota; kingdom Viridiplantae; phylum Streptophyta; class Magnoliopsida; order Saxifragales; family Crassulaceae; genus Sedum; species Sedum album. The sequence goes on from QZGG01000019.1 coordinate 285,461, forward strand.
GTGCAAGAAAAGTAGTTAGTTACCTGTCAGACTATCTCTTATAGTTCCATTAGCCATGTATTCATACACAAGCATTTGCTCTCCTTGTTCGAAGCAGAATCCGACGAGGCCAACAAGATTTTTGTGATGAACTCTTGAAAGCAACTCAATTTCAGTCTTGAACTCTAGGCCTCCTTGCATTGATCCTTGTTGAGCTCTCTTGACAGCCACTACTTGTCCATCAGCCAACAATCCTCTATACACCTAGTACCACGCAATGTATGCAAAATAGAAATGTTACAACGTTCTTCTTCGGTCGGTAACTGAAATTACTTCAATGCCTTAAAGATAAAAATACCTTCCCATAACCTCCTGATCCAATCTCATTACTTGAAGAGAAATTGTTGGTACATTTCTTGATTGCATCATACGAGAACCACCGTGCTCCTTTCAATTGCGGAGCACCACCGGTATCATTTCCACTTGGTACCCAAGATGCTAAAACATTGATACAACAGTCAGTAAATGTTTCACTTCAGATTTCAAAAGTATATTATGCCATTACATGAACTCAAAGGTGGCAAGTCAAAAAATGAAATGCATACCGAAAGGTTTGCTTTGATGTATGGCCTGTTCAGCGCGCTTCTTCTGCCTTATAGCATATATTGCTACACCTAGAAGCACCAACACCAGCAGAGCACATCCCCCAGCAATGCCGGCTATCAGTCCCATACTAATGGAAGTTCCTCCTTTGGACGCTGAAAATCATCCAAAAATATTTCAGCAGAATATATTGGAAATAGTTTCATAGAGAGTAAGGTATTCAGTGATTACCTTCGAAAATGTAAGGAGCTGCGATAAAATACAACGGTCCAAAAAGTTTCGGAGGCTTGTATAACTGATTGCTAAAAGCATTTCCTATAACCTGAACTTCTGACCTGTTGAAATATTTTCCACTAGGTGGAAAAAGTGCAGCATCTACCAGAAGATATGCATCATCACTGAACTTGATATTATCAAGGTAAACAGATCCAGGATTGAGCTTCAGTTTATCCCACAATGACAATTCGAGTAACTGGAAATTTGTGGCATTGGACACATCACTGAAAGAAGGTGCCCTGAAGTACATTGTTCCTCTATAGGGAAATGCACATATGCAACTCTGTGGATTTAGCATTGAACCATCCGAGCATTTTTGAGTGCCACAACTAGCCAGACTTGTCGAATACGCTTTTTCGTTACCTTGATTGACTCTACAGTAGAGAGTACTTGATAAACCAGCAGTGTTACAAGCTGGGTTACCAATTAGTCTACAAAGTACAAATGAAATACCATTAAATTTTGGTGATGCAAAGCTTTAAGAAATCTCTGAGTATAAAAATTCACTCACATTAATGTTTCGTTGTACCCGGAGCCAATGACAACATTAGAGATGCCATTGTTTTGGAGATCAACCAGACTGAGTTGTCGGCTGATGCTGATACCCATGTCCAATGTTCCGGTGAAAGCGTTATTTTTTAGCCTCCTGCAGAAGAGATGAAAATAATTTAATGTTCCGGAATGTGGAATGATATTGCTAGCAAAAGAAGGTATCTCGGCCAGTGCTTACACTTGTTGTAGCTGTGGAAAGCTGAAGAGGGTTGTTGGGACAGGTCCTCGAAGTGAGCCATATTCCGAAACCCTGAAAAACATTTTACAAATTTTATTTACCACAAGCAGTGCATGAATAACCTTCAGGTTTCAGAATGGTAATGACATACAGTGTAGTTAGAGATTTTAGTGTTGAAAACCAATTCGGAGCAAATGATGGATCGAACGAGTTGCTGCTGAGATCACTGTGGAAAATAAGTGAAAATCACCTTAGGGTCAATTAGAACATAGTTTTCACAAACTTTGTATCGAAAAAAATAAATATAACCCAAATGACTTCTAAAGTTCTTACACATAATTGAGTTCATCCATTCCGGTAAGGTTTGGAAATAGGCCTGTTAGTTTATTCTGCGATAAATGCCTGAAAAAGAAGGTTAGAGTATTATGGAAATTTTACAAGTCATTTACCAAAAGGCATATTTTCGTAAAGTCGCAAACGAGACTTACAATTCAGTGATTTTGGTAAGGTTATTGATGTTTTTTGGAACTTCTCCACTAAAATTATTTCTGTCAAGCCGACTGTTACAGCATAAAAACATTTTCTGTCATAAAAATCTGATGCAAGGAATGCAACTTTAAGTTGTTCCTCAAAATACACATTTTCCACTTACAGAACCTCGAGTGTCTGAACTGTTCCCAAGGATGTTGGAATACTCCCAGTTAACTGATTTCCATCAAATAGGCTGTCACCGCAAATTAATCGTTATTCCAGGGTCTATAAGTTGCATCATATTTTTGAACTGTAGAAACTTACATATGTATCAACTGCATCTTAGAACTAAACAGGGCTTCTGGAACAACTCCTGAAAGCTGATTCTTATTGAAATGGCTGCAAATTCATCAAAACTAAGTTAATATTGTGTCAAAAGACTCAAAACTGCATAAAAAATTTCTTCAAGAAGAAAAAACAACTCACAAATGCTTTGCTAAATATAGTTGATCCAAACCCGGGACTGAGCCTTTTGTAACTGGAATCGGTCCAGTCAACTGGTTGTCTGCAATGTCGAGCCAGGTAATATTTTTCAGCTTCCCGAAGGAAACCGGTATCGAACCTTTGAATTTATTTGAGTTCAATGCCCTGAAAATGGGTTTTCATCAGAACAGTCTGAACTTTGTTGATTGGTTTATAATTATATCAATCATCTGCAAAATGAAAATTTAACATAATCACTATTTTCTTACAAGAAAGTCAGGCTTGAAAGATCACCAATCTCATCAGGAATGCTACCAGAAAAGCCGCATCCAATTAAACTCCTATAGCAAAAATGAAGAAACTATCAAGATAAAACTCAGTTGCTGCAATGGGAAGTTTGGGACTAGAACTTTTTGATGAATTCTCACAGTGAGCTCAGTTTTGATAATTTCCCAATACCCGAAGAAAGCGTTCCTGTAAGTTCTGGATTGTACGATAAATCACTGCAGCAAGTACGCGACAGAAATGAGTTATGACATGATTGCTGTTTAAAATGAAATTACTGAAACAGCTGTTCAGAGGTACCATTTTACAAGAATCACTCACAGGTTTGTTAATTCTGTTAGTCCACCAATATCACCAGTGACAGTTCCTTTGATCCCCATTGTCGATAGACTCCTGAGTAGACGAAAGATGTAAACATCAGAAGTAAAATACGAAAAAAAACAAAGATGTGACACATTTCCATGTTAACACAACAAACAACATAAATCAAATGTCACAAAATCTTTGCTATTGATAAAAAAAGACTTACATAGAAGTTACCCTCGAGCCTATGCAGTTGATTCCCTCCCATTTTTCACACGGGTCACTCGAACTTCCCCAACTTGGTGGAGTATTTCCCCAGCCCTGCATTATAGATTGCAGGAATCCAACTGCACATGATAAAACATACCATTTCAAGCAGCTATCGGAAACAGTATCAACAAAGGTACCATCATATTACATTGAAGATGAAAAGAATGTTCCTAAGAACCATTGCACCCATTTGGAAAACAAGAGACAACTTTTTACTAGGAAACAAATTTGCAACCTTTGTGCAATAAAGAAAATGCTTTAGCTTTATCTAATGAAATTGATCCAGTGATTATTGATCAAGAAGTTCATTGTTGTGGTTGAATTTGCAGAATCAAGAAAACATTACAGGAGAGAAAATATATTTGAATTGATAGATCACGAGTAACTTACGATCTTGGGGATTAGTGAAACAGGAGGCTTTCTCAATCCAAACACAGATCACACATAAGAATGCCAACAACCTCATGACCCCCATGAATGAAGATCAGAGCAAGGACACAAGATAAGCGAACAAAGCTAATCCTTATACAAAAATGAAAGTCAACTTTCCTCAACCAAGAAGCGACTAATTATAAAATAGACTCATCCTGTTGTGCAAATGGTATCAGAAAGATTGAATGAGCTTCAAAAAAACTGAAAATGAAGATATGACTTAGGAGGAGAGTTGACGATATCAAAACCAAATGAGCATGGTGGACTGGAAGAGCTTAGCTAGGCTGATAATTATTTAGTCTTGTCTTTTAAGCTAAGCTAAAATAACATTTCTCCAACACCTTTTCACATCTCCCATTTTAGACCAAGACTTGAACAACAAAGGTCATCATACTTGCTTTCTCATCGGATTAAATCATTTCTTTGTCTCATATATGGCACGCATTTTACCGGTTCCTCCGCCCTGGCCATCCACGCCTTCTTTTGTAAATACAAACAAGCATTATGATTGATATTAGTAAAGTAGACATTACAAAACCAAGCCAGCCATTTTTGAAGGAGTCAAAATAAAAGTCACACAAAATAAACAAAAAGTTTTTTTAAATCAATTTTGTATTATTGGTGGATTATTATTATATGAATACTGCAGCTGCAAATTGCAGTTGACAAATATTGATGATGATGTAAAAGAGGCCCTAGTCGTTCCTTACCGGATTAGATTAAGGGTTTGAGGCCATTTGCCAAAGACAGTTGAGAAAGTAGGTATAATGCTTTTAGTGTACAATGCATTCATGTCATGTCTGCATTTCTTTCATGAACTTCAACTTGTGCTCTCTGCATTCAGTTTTAATGCCTTATTTTTGATTGACTTGTGAGCCCCCAAAGCTTAGATATTATTTGAAACAAGTTAGTTCACATGATTCCTCTGTCTGCACATGTTCTAATTTTCTTTTGTAGAAAACTGATACATTTTCAGATCAGTCCACTCTCCACTGTATGCAAATTGAACAAAAATAGTATTAATGTGTATTCATTTTCTACTTAGCATGTTCATTTTGTGGGTGTGTCGGAGAGTACCAAGAAATGCGTCGGATGCTGCTTCTGCGGCAATCTGTGTGAAGATATTTATCTGTTTGGATTCATCGGTCGCCAAGAACATGATTTGTCCTCCTTGATATCCATAGGTTGTACCTCAACTTCAACAGGCTGTTTGTATCATTATTTATACTTAACTGAATGATACGAAAGCTAGAGATGGTTATTAATCTCATGTAGTGGTGATAGCCGCCTAAGAAAAAAAACATTATAGTACTGATCGATAATTAATAATGCCAGCCAGCTTAGGTTTTGAGATTAGGTAATGCAGGATAGATGTGGCCAGTTCCTGCTTCGATGTTGACATAATTGCCTCCTATCATTTCTGATTTCTGATGAGCATTACAATGAAATTAGGGTAAGGAAATACAAGAGAGAAAAAACATGTATCAGATCATCCCCATGCCAACAAACATAGGGTTAGGCTACAACCCACGCCTTCATATCATGATACATTTCTTTGCTCAACCCTCTGGGCCACAAAACAAAGTTTTGTGCAAATCCACATGAAGCATAGATTAATGTAATCTTTAAAATAAACAAATATGTGTTGAGTTCTGAAGATTATGGTTTGGAACTTTCTTTCGGATGTCAACCACAGAAAATACATATTCTTGGTTTGAGAATGGATCAAATAAAAAGTGGTAGTTTGAATATAAAATGCAAACAAATCTAGACTATATATTAAATTACATTCAACGGTTACAATAAAATCATATTAATTAATATATTTAATGATAAAAGGGCAATAATGAAAATATACTTTATAATATTCAATCCCTTAATTTATGGTAACCGACATTCAAATTTATTTATTAATTAATTAATTAGCTGATGATCAACGATTTCCACTTTATCAGATTAGGAGATATATATTTCGCAAATGCAATGTTTAGATTTGTTTATACACGGTTTGTTTAGATTTGTTTACACGATTTTTATTAGTTTGCATAGTTCAAAAACGCATACAAGTCATTGCACTCGTCGTTTGTTATGTAATGATAATATTTTAGTGTATGCTCATTATTTGACTATATTTGATTCATGAATCATATTATAGCAAATCATGAATCATATTATAGCAAATCATGAATCATAGATGTCTTATAACTGAAAAGTTTAGTTTCTTATCAGTTTTTGTTTACATTTTTTTCCGACAGATTTATTTCATTTTTACGTATTCACAAGGGTATGTTTTCGTATTAATAATTAAAAAAATTCGTAGCATCCATACATTGTACACCTTTGAATCGTGAATCATAACATACCAAATAATGAATCATGGGTTCCATGCATATTATAGGTAACATTATTTATAACAATTAATGAATCATATAACAGCAAATGACGAATCATATAATAGCAAATGATGAATCATATAACAACAAATGATGAATCATATGCATATATAATTCATTATTCCATATTATATCTTTAATAAGTGATATTGGTACGATGTCAACTCGTTTTTTCAGTAAACATTTGTCTCCCCCTTCTACTCTTGCTCCTACGTTCTGTTGCAACACATATACAAACAATCAATAATCAGCGTGTGATAATATTTATTCGCAAAATATTTATGTAACATAATATGAAACATGATTCTACACATGATTCATGATTTGCTACAATATGATTCATGAATCATATGTGGTCAGATACTGAATCATGCATAAGCGAGTGTTAATACACTGAAATAGTAAGCAGTTTACCATGTTTCTACCCAAATATGCTTGAAATCATTCTCGCGGCGGTGTCGCGACCTGCAAACATAGAAGATTTTGTAAATCTACATGACAAGTAACTAATCGATACACGAATTCTACGTTACCGACTTGAGGTTTTCAAAAGCAATGTAGGGTTTCAAAATCGTCGACCGAGAATGAGCTAATGATGAATTGGGGTGTTCACGAATTGTCTCGGATCTAGATTTTTGGTTTCGTCGATTTGCAAACTCAATACTCAAATTGAATCGAAATTGAATTCTACCTAAAATCAGATCTTAAAATCGTTTGAATTTTGGCAATTTCAACCGCCTGATTTCTGGGTTTTTTTGGACTAATCTACCCTTCCTGAGTTTTGAAATCAAAATCTTATATTTAGTGTTTCATTTAATTATATTTCGACCCCAAATCAATAGCCGTTCGATCTAATTATTTAACGATTGAGATCTGTTTGTATTTTATAATTAAATAGTGTTTTTCTTCTGATCCTTTCTTAATTTATAATCTATCTCATCCGCTACTTTATCAATTTGATGTCATGCGACAACCACTAATCCATTTGCATTTAGTATTATCCACTAACTCTAAGTAGACACATGTCACTTAACTAATGAACTAGTATATGAAATATACGATTGAAATAAAACTTTACAAATATACTTTAAAGATAATGATGTACTTTAGCACTCCCCGACAACCATTTGTTCAGTTCATCAAACCAGAAAAAACTGGACACTCCAAGTATGTAACCAAATCAAAATACATCAAACACAACAATCTTCCCTTGAGGTCTAATGATTGAACAAGAATGGCTTCCCCTTAAAAAACTGACGAGCCATTCTTGAACAATTATTGACTGATTTATAAGCAAAGCAAACGATCAACACAGCAGATGATCGACAGTACCATGTACATGAAGAATACCAACAAGAGGATTACAGGCAAGTTTTGGCAGATTCAAAATTATGGCAAAGAGAAGGGGGTACACACCCAACAAGTTTACTGAAAGGAGGAAGATGATTTTCATCTGACCCTGCAAGCCGAAGGTCCGCTAGGAGAACAGTTTGGGTTAGGCGACCTACATGCACTGCCAACATTACTCACAAATCTCTGAGGCAGCCGATATTCAGGCCCCCCACCCATGGCAAAAGGTCGAACAGCACCACCTACGGTTAAATTTGATGATAATGATGATGTGACTTCATTCATGGTGATTTTGGTTTGCTGTAGAGGTTCCAGAGTTTCAACAACATCACTCATCAGAGGCCTTGCTTTTGGATTTTGGCTTAGGCAATAATATGCTAGACTACAAGCTTTCTGAGCTGCCCTCACTGAATACTGATCTTCTAATCTGGGGTCAATTATTTGAAGCAGCTTTTTCTTGTCATTTAGTTTTGGCCTCGCCCAGTCCACTAGGCTCTGCTCTTTGCTCGGTCTTGTCTTATCAACTGATTTCCTTCCAGTCAAGAGCTCCAATAGTACGACACCAAAGCTGTATACATCACTCCTTGCGGTCAAGTGTCCTGGTTTACATCAGAAGAATAAAATCAGGGAAAGACACAGCTTTTAATCAAATGCAATATATGGAATGAATTGGCTAGTACATTTCACAATATTCACCAATTAGTCAACTAGCTCCCTCACTGACATTTGTATTGAAATGAAACTTTGAACGTAAGAAGTAGATGCAAAATCACCTGTCATAACATATTCAGGGGCAGCATAGCCATATGTACCCATTACACGAGTTGACACGTGAGTTTCATCACCTTGCGGTCCTGCTTTTGCAAGCCCAAAATCTGAGAGCTTGGCGGTGTAGTCCTGTTGAAATCCATAATGAAAACATTATTAGAGATCAAAATATAACTTCCTGGACACCAAACTCAGGAAAAGATAATCCAGGTAAACGAGACGGAAGAAAGGAATCAAGTATTACGGAGTCTAATAATATATTAGATGTTTTGAAGTCCCGATATATGACAGGGGTCTCGGCATTGTGGAGGAAAGCAAGCCCCTTAGCAGCTCCAAGAGCTATCATCATTCTTGTGGCCCAAGATAATGGAACAGTAGCCTCTGAAAACCTCAGTAAAGCTCATAAATGTGAGTTAATAGGTCAATGCAAAACTCAATCAAAAAGTAAGATGAATAGAAACTAAAACGAACAAGAATTACTTTATCTGATCTAGCAAGTAACCACAAACAAATGGCTCGTATGTAACATGCTCAATAGTCAATACAGCCCCCAGAACTCATGGAAATAGATACGACTTAACAAATACTGACTTGGTTCTTAGATATGATGATAGTGGAACTGGCAAGCAAACACTTTTAGCACGGAATCTTAAAATTTGTGACAAGCCAATAACAGGAAATTTCATCTGGATAGTTACTAAACATACAAGGATCTTGACTACAATGTTAGCTACTATCATGTAGACTTCAAAAAACAATCAAGTGAGATCGCACAATCAACAGTGTCTCCAAGAGTTTGTTAATTCTGCCAGAAAAGATAAGGGACCTCGTCATCAATTATTGTCAATAAAAAAACCAAACACCAGGTTGACACTACGGTGAATGACAAAACGGAAGCAAAGTTGGCACATCCTATGATATGCTTACATGTCGAAGAGTGGTGTTTAGAGATGAAAAATGTAAGGCAATATGCGTAATTCAAAATAAGAAAACTTCAAAAGAAAGATCACGGATGATGCACAATCAATTCTAACTAAAAAGTTTGTTATTTTTAGAAAAAAAGAAGACAAGAAAGCCTATCAATAATTTTGTATCGCCAAAACATCCACACCCAACAGGATACCACTGCCATAAATGTCAAAAAAACATCAAATGAATCATCTTTATTCAATATCATAGATAGACGTTTTGATATGAGAAATGAAAGGGAGATTGCACCGTTAAAACTTTCTGTACAGACTCAGCTAGGAGAAGAACCATTTTACGATACCATTACCATAAGTGAAAACAAAATCAAAATCATAACAAACTAAAGCAAAATATATAGACATGAGAGATAATGTCAGTAGATATCCATACTTCGAAACAGATGATTCTCTAGACTTCCCCGAAACATGAACTCATATACCAGTAACCTGTGATCATCCTCGCAACAATATCCAATCAGTTTAACCAAATTAGGATGCCTCAGCTGCCCTAGAAAGTTAACTTCAGTCTGAAACAAAAAACCAAAACACCAATAAAAATCACTGAAAACAAAAACAAGCTAAATATCACACTGAAAGCTAGAAGACTAACAAGCCATTCACGGTGACCCTGATGTCCCTCTTTGTTAAGAACCTTAACAGCAACAGGAAGCGACTTAAGTCCAACTCTAACATTCTCATCAATATAACCTTTATAAACCGTACCAAATCCTCCCTCTCCGAGAATATAATCAGACCTGAAACTCTTAGTTATCGTCTCCAATTCAAACAATGTGAATGAAATAACGTGAGTGTACAACACAGCATTCTTTCTAGAATCCTCTACATTTCGTGGAGTGGATGATGGATCACTCAGATCTGAAATGGAACGAGCGTGATGCTGTTTCTTCCCGGACGGCGAGGAGATGGAGTGAAGCTGCAACTGAACTGCAAGACATGGAAAAGTGAAATTGGAAAATGGAAAACCCTAGATCTGAATTTGGGAAAGCGGAGATGGAGGTGGGACCGACCTTGGGCAGTGGAGACGACGGCGGACTCCTCTCGAGTGCCGCAATTTCCCATTTGGTGGTACGGCAAGGGGATGGTGGTGGTGGTTGTTGTTGTGTCGTCGTTTGATTTTGGTTTCAGTGATTTGTACTCGGCTGTTCAGCTATTGGTCTGCTTTGGGTCGGATCTTTAAAAGTGTTTGCTTATTAATTGTATATCCAGATAGGAAAATTCTGAGAGGATGTATGTTTTTGGAAATAGAGGCAATTAATCTTAGCGTTAAATTAATCAAATTAACGGTAAAATAGAGTATCAAAAAATTAATTGTTAGCGAAAAGTGTATATTGATAACTGGGAGAGTTTGAGAACCAATAAATTTTGTAAGAATGGTAATTTATTATTAGTAATATTATGGATTATGAGAAAAGTTTAAAAGACAATGTATGAGTATTTGTAAGACGATGAGATTTAGTTTGGAAGTTGATTAGTAATAGTTTAATAGACGAAATTAAATTAAAGATAATCGTCAATAGAAGCATTCGTACTTTTCACAAATCCAACTATTCAATTTAATTTAAAACTAACTTTAATTTTGACAGTCGAATTAGTTTAATCAACGGTTGAGATTTTGTCATATCATCTTACATAAATATATTGTCCTTCATGATCCTGTCACGACCAATGATAATCAAATTAAATTAAATGTAAATAAAATCTTGAAATCTAACCGTGTTTTTCACAAACTCAAATATCATTTTTATAAAAATTATCTTTACTTTAAATTAATCAAATTAATTGTTACAATAAATTCCTCTTAGATAAAAATACACTTTATCTAGCTTTTACACATTTTTAATAGATACTTTTTGCTTTATGTGCTCAACTCAACCATGGCAAAAGAATGAACTTTTTGTGGGTCAAAGGCGAGAGTTATCAACTTTGTTAAGAATGTTCTGGTCTAATTATCATTCATCAATCTCTAAAAGATTTACTATTGAGTGGGGCTTTTGTTGAACTGCTGAAAAGTTATACGCATGGGATTGTGCCGTTACTTTTCCTATCTCTTTATTCGGACACACCGGACATGTAAAAAATTGATTTATAAATAACAGACCATGGAATCAATGTCGTGCTCCACAGCCTTTGATATTTTGTTTTTCAGACAAAAGTCAGTCTAGACGTGCAGTCAGTGGTTTCCAGAGATCATGTGCAACTGTCGGTATGTCACCTGAACATCAATCATGTAAAACATTCATTAACTGTGCCTATCAGATGGTGTGTGGTGTGGTAGAAAACTAGAAATGAAAGATCATCAGTTTTCAGTTAGCTTGTATTAAGTCCAGCATTGAAACAAACCCTTGAACAAGTTACTCAGTTATGCACACTGTTCTTTCCTTTTGATCACAAATATGAATAGCAATAAAGGGTGTAAAAGACTCTCTATGTCCAACCACAGGATGTGGAAAACTCGGCAGAACATCTGATATTCGAAGGTCTTTCCGCCGAGGTTGTGGAAGAAAAGGAATTTTTTAGGATGTGGAAGATGCAGAAAGTCTTGCTAAATCTTTTCGGCTAGAATCCCGCCTCATTTGCCCGTCTTCAACGAGTAACACATCAAGTCTTTTTAACTCTTTTCCAACGCTAGGTTCACGCCTCAAGAGAGTTTCTTCACCTAGTGACTTACTAGTCTTTAACGTTCCATCTATTAAACGATCTCTTTTGGTTGACAAAGGAGGGTCTAAAGTGGAGAACATCTCTGATAGAGATGTGCGAGGTGGAGTATGAGAAGGAGATCCGGACATAGAAAGCACACTTGGATATCCAGGAATTGGGTATACTTCAGTTACTTCTTCTATGCCCTCATCCAAATAAACAACATCTTGCATGGTCAGTTGATGGTATTCTACTATTTCTCGTAGGAAGTGATTTTCCCTCGCATATACAGAGTTCTCGTGAGCCAAGCGAGCCTTTTCTGCTACAAGTGTCTCCAACTGATGGCGTATCTGTGTATACAAGTGTATATTGGCTCAGTGCTAGAACTTAGATTGTTTACATTTCAGTTCAAAAGAAATTTATTATTCAAATACCAGATCTTCATCTGCAGGATACGCTCCTTTCTCTCGACTTTCCCTGAGAACTTTGTTTTCCTCCTCTAGTTGACGACATCTTTCTTTTGCAAATGCTAGATCTGCTTTTGCGGTTTTCAGTTCTCGCAGCAATAATTTAGCTTTAGCAGCAGTAGCCATTGCAACCTACAGTTGGTAACAAGCACAAATTCATTTCAATGCTGAAAATTTATGGGCATGCTAATTTATGACATTGGAAAACCAAGAAAATCATACAAGAAGGAAGCTATGTACTCTAGCTTATGCCGAAATATTAGCTCTGTGTATCTGACTGTTAATTCGAAGCACCTTACCCAATCAAATACATGAGTGCATGTTTTGCTTATCCACTCTTCGTTAGGCTCGCTTAGAGTTTTCATATAACGTTTATTCATAAATTACTACAAAGATGGCACCTTACATCACGAGATGCCTTGATTTGATCAGCTTGGTGATTTGGTGGAGTTGGGTTAAGAGGCTGCCACAAGGGTGATTGACTGGGTGACCCTGAACTGCCATCTTTTCTCCTGATTTGCATTTTACGAGTTTCCTGAATGATGTCGGCTGTTTTACTTTCCACTATAGTCCGGCCTTCCTGATAGAGGAAGAAAACTAAAGCGTATTAGACCGTCACTACCAGAATATGCTATCAGAATGTGTATTGCCTTATGAGTAACATCAACAGCTTTATGAGTACAAACTTATATCATTGAAGGACATAAAACATGAAATGTCAAGATTAGCTGATATTGATGGCCGCAAAAAAAGCAAGACCACTTTCAGTTGTGAAATATAACTCTTACCTCCAAAGCTCTCTCAAATTTATCGCCAATGTGATTCAGGGATGTGGCAAGTACATCCAAACCTTTCCGAAGCCTTGGATTCTCTATTTTCATATTCTCTGTTAACTGTAACATTTTTTGTCTAGAAATATTGAGAATATTGAAAAAACATTTGATAGTAGCAAGTTTTGTGTCTACAAAATCCTATTAATACTGCTAGAACCAAAAATGTTGGGAAAAGTGGAGACATAGATGCGAAAAAGGATCTGAGTTGAAAAATGAACCTGATGGTTGGGAATGGAGCGAAATCTGGTGGATGCTTCTTGATCATGATCATCTTCATCTAGAATTAATTTAGCTTTCCTAGCGAGGACACCCCAGAAACCAGACTTATTAGGATCATCGTCCATTCCCCCATCAAAAGAATTGGATTGCTATGAAATAGTATCTCTATATTAGTAACAAAAACGTGAAATGATATGACATAAGTACAAAAAGAATGAGATTCAACCGTGGATGGGGGCTGGCGTTGAGCAACGGAGGCACGAATTGCCTGAGCAGCAAGAGAAGGTGGAGAATGAGTCGACCCCCACATAATGTCAATGTCATTTTGATCTTTACGATTGTTGTCATTGATTCGATGATTATAAGTCTCCTCCTTGAATGTGGTGGCCCTGGTTATCCCCTGCTTCCTCCTGTAAGCCATATTTACAATATACCAGAAACGAATAAGCTATCAATAATCCAAGTCCCGCCCTCTCCCTTTCTCTGACATGCGCTGGTTCAGATTCTGGTTTGTAGTTTGTTTGTTGAAAATGGGAATCAGAATGCAAAGCTGGCTTTGACAAATGATGGCTCACGTCCACCTTCTTTCCTTCATTTTCTCTCGCCTACACTTTGTTATGGCCTTCACGTATTTTTCTGATCCTATTATACAATTTTATAACTTTTCCCTCATCAATTCTAACCAAAATAAATAAACTGCAATGCAAACCAATAATTTCATACCTCATGTTACAAGTCTGGGACTGTTGAAAACTCATCTTACAGACAAGCCAACTCACAAGCTGAACCACATAAAATATTTCCTCAAAGCGTCCTGTTATGTTTTTAGCACATATTAGTCAATGAGAAAATAAAATCGTAAAATAATTAACTCAACTGACTCGATCCAATACCTGTTTAACAGATGCATCCTCATTATCCCTAAACATTTGATTTATAAATAACAAAACATAGCAGTAAGACATCGAGGTATCTAAGAAGACATTGTTAGAACTTTTGCAACGGACAAAGTCTTGCTTCGAGGTTTATTGTCCGTAGTGGCGATAGCTGACAACACTCGATCGGTCCATGGTTGTCACTTTTATTAGCCTCCTTTTTACCTAAAAAGAAAACAGTTCACTTTGGCCTTGTGGCAGTAGAGCTCCAGCACGAGAATAAGACACGTCAATCAAGAGCGATATCACTTTGGTCTTGTGAAGTGAACAAATTTGAAGTCCGGAGAAAAGGCGAGTTAAATTGTATTTACAAATATGTGGCTGTCGATTGATCCGAAATACATTGAAGTCTAGCTGAGCGGCGAGGAGAAGGGACAGATTCGGAGATGACAATGTAAATGTGAATTGAACCAATTAATCTGTTGGTTACTGCTGATTGACCGTTCAGTGACCGACAATTATGTTTGACATTTTATCCCTTTTATTTTATGAGTGTCCAAATTTGGTTAACTTAGAGGGACAACATCAAAAGGGTTTGGGTATTTTAGTCCAACTCACTCCGATGATTGCGTATATGGAGTATTACTTATACTACGTAATATTCATTGCGCATTACAATATGCCCATAAAATTTATTATAGATTTGAGGAGATTCTCGACCACCACAAATTGAAATTAACTATTGATATAACGCGTATCACAAAAACTTTATTTAGTATGCCTAAAAATATATATAATGAGTTTATATAATTTGCATGATTAAAATTGTTGATATTAAATAAAATTTATAAGCATCCTATTAAATTGGATTAATGGCTGAGTTCACTTTATAGTTTCTATAAAATATGTATACTTTTCCCTTTATCATTGAAAATAACATGAAATAAATCAAAGATGATATTTATATAAGCCCCTACAACCTAATTTACAACAATTGAGCGTGGCCACCATGCTAATATGTTATCAACATTATATTGAGGACAACTGTTGTTATGTCGGCAATCCTTTGATTGTTTCCATATATACGTTCCTCTACATCAAATATTATTTTTTTGCCCTACATGATGTATTAGTCTTTTGTTTTGTCTTTTTACTCTTTACACAGCTGATAGTCTTCAAAACAACATTTATTTTCAGATAGTCGAAGATGTAAGACATAAGTAAAAGCTAAAAAGGTAAAGAGATTTTCTAAATGCACCAATGTTTGATGTATATTGAATGTCCGAATGACTAAATACCGATAACCAGTGCGTAAGACATTTTAATTTTGAAAAATTATGAACTATAAATTATATTTCAATTTTAACAAGACTTTGGTAAAAAGAAGATGGCTGCAGCGTGGATTACTGTGGTGATAGAAAAATTGTGGAAGTATAGAAATGTTAAAATATTCAATCAAAATGTGGGAAATAATAACATTTTAGTTGGCAAGATTATATGGGGTCTGGAAATAAAATTAGGCATTTTAAAGTTCATAAAGTCGAGATTAGATGGTGATTGAATGACTTGTTTTAAATACTTGTGTTTGAATGAAATGTCGAGTTGAATTGAAAATAAATAAATAACAAGCGGACAGTGACAACTGACGCCAACATGATAATAGAGGCAATTTTTCAGTGTTGCAAAAGTTTGATTCAGATACTTGATTCGTGCATAAAGTAACCTCATTTCAAAATGACAAACATGAATGTTAGTCTTTTCTTGAACCCCAATAATATTAATGTCACTGAATGCATGACAGAAAAGAAACCCCATATTTTGGGTGGACCAAAAATATCTGAAAAAATCAAGAAATCGCATGTTGATAAGAGTGGAAAAATATCAAGAAAATTATGGAAAACCCCAAAAAAAAACTCAAAACATGTCGGATTTTGAAGACAAAAATATTCTGGCCGCAATGTTTGCATTTTCTTCTTCTCTTGTAGTTAAAAAACAAAATGCTTTTTATTTGTGTTTAAAATGATTTTAAAGGTTACGTTGTCAACCATATAAATTTCCACTTTAGATAAGTGTATTCAAGAGTATCACATGTTTCTGGACTCTTTTAACAAAACTTATTCACTACATTTGAGAATGAAGGCTTATGCAGGAAATTAAATCTTAGAATTTCAGTGTATAATTAAGGAGAGACTTCATCTAAGATCTAACTCGATTAATACCTCTTCGACATATATCCTTTTTTGCCACTAATAATATTTTGAAATCAATTAGTTATAAACTCAACCTTTATATTTAAAAATAAAAGGCCGATTAGTTCTTAATTTTTTGACATTAAAGAAATTTATAATTTACACATAACTATGGATTATCTTTTCTCCATTTTGTTTTTGCAGATGACATAGTTTTATGTTTGAATTTGTAATCAACATGTCATGAAAGTCGGCAGCTATAAATGGTATTCTGAAAATTCTCTGTCGGTCAAATTGTCGTATGAAACTTAGAAAGTAGTATTACATGTATATAAGAATTAAAGTCAAACATATCAATCTTTCAAAAAAATGAACAATTAAAAATTAATTTTTAAAAATATCTTTGAGGCGTTATGTTAGCGAATGGGATCATGTTGGTATTTTGTGGTCAAAAATTGAGTGGCGTAATTTTGAGATATTGAATACACAAATATTGTAAAAGGTTCATAAATTTTGAGTTAGAATTTTAGTAAACTGTAGCGTTTGAGTTATTATAAATCAAAACGACGTCGTTTTTATGATTAAATATAAATTTTAAATTCTGAATGCATTCAGTGGTACGTTGTATACGATCCGCATATGTTAATATGTTATGTTAGATGCTGATATTGATTCCACACGTGATTCTAAGTTTGTTCGGTTTGAAGTTCAGTCTTGTTTCAGCCCTATAATAATCGATCAAAAAAGTTTATAGTCGAGTACGAGCCAATCGTAAAAGCTTTGCCAGACCCACGTGCTATGCCCGGTTAAACCTTATATTCCTAAATTCTACAAAGTTTTCAAAAATATAATTTCATATAATTTGAGAGAGTGTTGTTGGGAACACCGAGACTTGGTGCTTATCGAGCTCTCGAATGCTGACATGTGATACAAATGAGTAAAAAGAGACGCATGGGTGATTGTGTGAGTGACATTTTTGTAATTATTTTTGAATTTATCAAAATACCCCGGTCATGACAAGATACAAAAAATAGGGATAAATTTGGGTGGATTTTTCGGTCTTTTATGTATTCGGTAGGCACCAATGATAACGAAACTGAAATAATTGTAATACAGTATGATGTAATCCTAGTTGTTGATTAATTCGATCGTTAAGATTAAATTTAATAGTTTTATTAAATTAGTCGGTTGAACTTGCAAAATCATAAACAAATGAATTTGACCATTATTTTTATTTTAAATATTATTCGTAGAAATATTGATAATCGATATCAAGTCTTACTATCTTACCAAAAATCACTTGTCCTGATTTTTTCTCAACTGTCAAAATTAAAAAATAAACTTTAATTAGTCATATGTGCAATAGCAAATCAAAAAGTTTTGAATTAGAATTGCTTTGAGTGATTGGTCAGATCCCACGATCCCATCCTTTTCGATCCTTCTAAAGAAAGAGCCTAAGACATACAATAATCAAGAAATCTAATTATGAGAAACTTGAAGAAAGATATATAAATATATGTAAAAAATCGAAATTCGAGAGGCATAATTTTGATCGCCGATTATAAATAATTTAACGGATGAAATTTAATTCTAACTAAAATTATCAAACTCAACCGATAGAACTAACTTTATTTCTGCCAATTTAGTAAAAACTAGCTTTAATATTAATCGTAAAAATCATGTCTTTCTATTTCACAAAAATTAATTATATCTCTTCAACTTAACTCATTTAATTATAAATAATTTAATTAATTATATAAAATTATGTTCATTCATGTCTTATGTTGAACAGTAATATGAGGGCGGTCGGAACTCGAAACCAATATCGCCATCAATTTTATGTTACAAAAATAGTGTCGTCAACGTCATTCATAATTGCTGCGTTAGATTAAAACACTACTACTAAAATAAAAAAGTTAAATTGTAAATGTTTATTGTAATCTACCCTTTTGTCTTTTTTGAGTGCACAACAGCGGTCGACAGCACACTCCTGTCCTCCATCCTCTTTTCCTCTTCCTCTCCGAACCCCAAGCTTCATCAAGTCAACCACACCTTCAATCACTCGACACATCTTTCCTTCATTTTTTGCGTGCGTCCGTGCGTGAAGTGGTTGCAATTAGCAATTAGTGCTAACTGAGTTTCAATCAGCTCAGCTCAGACAGTTGAAAAATTGATTAACAGTTGAGGAGAGCTCTGAAAGCATCAATGAGGCTTCCATCAAGTCTCTTCAAGCTTTCACTCTTTTTAACACATCTCATCATCTGGACCCCGACTCTCTCAGCTCAAACAAGAAACCAAACTCGAGCTAAAGAACTCGATGCCACTCTCCAAGACTATGCTTATAGAGCTTTTGTTAACCCCAGAACTGGAATTGTATTTACAGCAACTTTGCCGACAGATTTAGCTGGAATCAGAGTTGCAGGATTGAGACTCAGAAGTGGCAGTTTAAGAAGAAGAGGCAGAACAGGAGAAGAAGCTTATAATGAATTTGAAATTCCTACCGGAGTGGTAGTAAGTCCGTATGTTGAGAGACTTGTTTTGGTGTATCAGAATTTGGGGAATTGGTCGTCGGTATTCTACTCGTTGGAGGGTTATACTTATTTAGCGCCGGTGTTGGGTCTTTTAGCTTATGATGCTGTAAACTTATCGGCAAGAAATTTGCCTGAATTGGAAATTAAGGCGTTTCTTGATCCCATTTTGATTAAGTTTGTAAACGTGATATCTGCTCCTTTGGGTTCAGTTGCAAAGTGTGTCTGGTTTGATTTACAAGGTAATACGAATTTCAGCAGTGTAGTGTCAGAAAATGTTTGTTCAACAACGGAACAAGGGCATTTTTCTTTAGTGGTTGAGTCTGTCGCTCCATCTCCATCTCCATCGCCTAGTGCCCCAGCTCCTGAACCTAGAGGCGGAAGAGAAGAGAAAAATTACAAGGTGTGGATTATTATAGGGTCTATTCTCGGTGGACTAGCATTGCTGGTATTGTTGGTATTTCTTGTGTTATGGGTTCGAAAGTGCCGGAATAGGAAGAAAATGGAGAAAATGGAAAATGCTTCGGAGGCAGGAGAAGCCCTTAGATACACTTCAATCGGAAGTGTAAAAGTACCAATGGCTTTGTCAACACGCACGTTACCCAATCTTGAAAATGAATATGTGCCATGACCATTATCAGCGGCACAAGCTACATTCTTCCCTTCCACAATTTATTGTGCTTTGGTTCATATTATTGGTGAATATATTCTTCCAAGCTGCATCATTTTGCCAAGTTTTCCTGGTGGTTAATTTTTATGAGGCTTCTTGTTCATCCCGGGGAAATCATAGGATTCGTTGTAAATGCAAGGCTCTTTCGGCTGGAAACAGTATATAGCTTAAATTGTTTATTGTTGTGTGCATTGGAATTTGGGGAAAAGGGATTTTATATGTTTTCAGAAGTCAGCATTCCAATTGGAAACCAATAAAGATACATATTTGTGCCCGATTAATCTTGTTTCATATCCCTACCTTTGCGATTGTAAAATGTAAATAGTGTTATGTGCCTTGATATGTGCGTCTATTCTCCAACACGGAGGAAATGTGGTACGAGGCGAGAGAGGTCTTCATCTATTTAACGACGGCAATTACTCCATTTCTGAAGGAGAAATAATGTGTTTTCAGCCACCAGATAGTCAGCGCACAGTTTGGTGTATTTTGTCAAGCACCACTAGAACTTATTAGTTAGCATTTGACAGAACTCTCCGACACCAGAAAGTCTTGCAAATTTGAAAATTTAGCAAATCCAACCGGTTTCACAAGTGTACAACAACTCAAGCAGAGTTAAATGAGAACAGCCAAAATGATTTGCTTCATTGCTTGTCAAGAAAACGAAACACATCTTAAAACGACGCCGTTCAGTCAGATGAGTGTTGACTCTCTGAGTGTATTTCCATTCAGCAGCTAAAAAAACAGGTTGAGAAAATGACCGAATTACTGCGATGTTGGACGTGTTCCGAAGATGCTTTTCCACCGCATCTTTGATTTCTTTAAAGCTAGTAATACTCTACTATTACAGTAGTACTCAAGAATCTCGAGTAAGGCCACTCTGTTCTCACCTGCACGCACCTTTTCTCCAAATCTCATCTCAGATTTACTAGTAATAAATCTCTCTCTTTGTCAGCATAGTATTTTCTTCGAGGTGTAAAAACATTAAAAAAACCACTCATTCACTCACTCTTAACTGTCTTGTGTTGTGTTTGAGTGATTAAAAAAGTCTTAACCTTTCTGCGATTTCACTGTGACCCACAAACCCTTTTATGTGTTTGTATGCGGAGGTGTTTGTGTATTGTTGTGTTGCGGTTGCCTTCTTCAGAAAGGAAAACCCTTTTCCCCTTTTCTCAATCTCAACTCAAACCCCTGAAGAGAAGAGGGCTGATATGTCCGGTTTGTACAACCCTAACTTCTCTCCAGCTCGAGCTGCCTCTCCTCAGATTAGACCTGCCCCAGATGTTGACAGGTCTGTCTGATGTTATATTTTATTTTGTTTTTGCCTTTTGTGATTTTAGTAGTAAGTAGTTCAGATGGCTGGAAATCGTGCTTTGGTATTCTCAAGTTTTCATTTGTTCAGTAATTTAAATTTCTGTTGTTTTTGGTTGATTGGTTTTGATGGTGTTGATTTGATGTGTGCAGTCAGTATCTGTCGGAGCTATTGGCAGAACATCACAAGCTTGGACCTTTTATGCAAGTACTTCCGATATGTAGTAGGCTTTTGAATCAAGGTTGTTTACTCTTCTTACTTATCCCTCATTCTCTGGATCTGGTTTTTGATGCTATGCATTGATTCGAATCTCACATAGTGTTATACTTTTTCCAAATTTGATATTCGTTTCTTCGAGTTCTTGTGTCTAAAACTGTGTCACCCAATCTAGCATTATGTAGATCTTTTTGGAATAGGCAACATTGATCTGCTTAGATTTATATCGGTAAAGGGCATGTCGAAAGGGATAGGGAATGAGCATTTCTCGAGCAGTTTGTGTATTTCTATCCAAGCTCATTACTCAACACCTTCATTTAAATCTATACACTCTTTTTTAGATACCTTTATGAAAAACACACTAAGGCTGCACTGAAAAATTATATTACCTAGTCCGGTATGTTTAACGGCGTTACCAATTTTAGTAGCTCATTAGAGGCAGGCACTCTTAGTTTTGTGTGTGCAATTGCGCATGCATTGGTTATATTCATGATGAATATGTTTCATGCAAAGACTAACTAGAGTTTGGTCTTTTTTGTTTACTGAGTTTGCTTATAGACTATATTAAAGTTCTTGAATCATATTACCTTTTTAAGTTTTCTGTGTATTGTATATTACTCTTTGTGTTAAGCCGTCTGTTTGAAATGTCTAATAGCTGGATGAGTAGCTGCCACGAGCATTAGGTTATATGTTTCATCAGATACTGCATTGTTTTACTCTATTTTTGCAAGTTATAATAAGAGAATATGTTATCTTTGTTGATCATTTTCTACGACATTTTCTAATTTCACTTCTACAAATGCTGTGTGATTGTATCCAGAAATTCTACGAGTTTCTGGGATGATGTCCAACCAGGGGTTTGGTGATATTGATAGATTGCAACATCGAAGCCCTAGTCCAATGGCATCTTCAAATCTTATGCCGAAAGCTCATGGGCCTAGTATGGGTGGTTGGAATGGCCTTCCCCAAGAGGTACCATTTCCTCCTGTTCTCTTTATGATAAGTTTGGAGCATCCTTTAAAATGTTCCAAATATGTTTCTTCTGTGAGTTATATTAGTTTATAATAGTTTGTATTTTTACAATTGCCACTTCCCTTTACTCTATGTGGGTGCTGGATTTTCAAGGTAAAGAAAAAATGAGAAGTCGAAGGGAAAATGGTTTTGCCGTGGTAGTTTAAGTATTTTAGTTTCTTATACAAACCAAAGCCAAACAATCTTTTTTCATCCCGCCCCTCAAAATTCCATGAACCAAATAGGGCCTTGATGTTCGAGGTTCAGTTTGCATCCTCTTATTATAAACATGTTGAGACCTGCATAACTGTTTTATGTATAACATGATAGCGATCCGTTGGGCCGCCTGGTATGAGCATGGATTGGCAGGGGGCACCAGCAAGCCCTAGTTCGTATCCAGTGAAGAAGATTTTGCGCTTAGAAATTCCGGTGGATGCTTATCCAAATGTATTTTCACTTCATCTTTACGGGTGTCTAACATTACGTCTTAGTACTACTCTCTACTGACTTCTTTTATGAATACTAGTTCAACTTTGTTGGAAGACTTCTTGGTCCGAGGGGTAACTCATTGAAACGAGTAGAAGCCACAACAGGATGCCGAGTGTTTATCCGTGGAAAAGGTTCAATTAAGGATCCTGAAAAGGTTACTCTTATTTTTCGTTCTGGTTGGATAATTCTTCTAACTGTGACTTGTATGAAGATAAACAATCAATGCTAGTCTAATCTAACATCTATTTAACTTTTGAAGGAAGAAAAATTAAGAGGAAGATCAGGATATGAGCATTTAAACGAACCACTCCATATCCTAATTGAGGCTGATCTGCTGCTAACATTGTTGATTTGAGGCTAAGACAGGCCCAAGAAATCATAGAGGAGTTACTTAAACCTGTGGTTCGTAAATCTTTTCTAACTTCTCGTTATAGCTTGACACTGCTTACCAGTTAGATTTTTGCATCTTAAATTGTAAAGTGATTGTTTTCTTGGAGCCTCGAGCAACAGACCCCCCTGTGGCCTCCCTTTGTTAGTGAAGCTACGAATATCATTTTGTGCCTAGCTTAGCGAAGCAATGTTTTTTATCCGTCTGATATCTTGTTTTAGTTCTTTTTTTCCATATATATTGCCTTCTTATGTCAATGGTCTAGTGCATTTACTTAATCATATACATGAGGTTTTCCGTAAAGTTCTTGCCCTAAGTTTGATTAACTTGTCAACTTTGCTCACCTAATAAATTTATTACAGGACGAGTCAGAAGATTTCATCAAAAGGCAGCAACTGCGTGAACTGGCCTTACTTAACTCAAGTTTAAGAGAGGACAGTCCAGGACCCAGTGCTGGCAGTGTATCGCCTTTCAATAGCAGTGGATTAAAGCGTGCTAAACCCGGACGTTAACAGTCTGCTCCTTTTCACATCTCAAAGTTTTGTTTCCTGTTGCTCTCTTGGTGATAAAAAACGATAAAATCAGTTTCATCGCAACTCTACAAAATTCAGCAGCAGGCCAATATAGCTTCGTATCGCTAGTAGTGTGCATCATTTTGTTTCTGTTTCTCACTCCATTTCGCCATTTGGAACAAAAGCAGCGGAAAAATATTGAAATATTTTGAGTTATTTATTTGTCTAGAGAAGGTCATAGTAAGTGAAGCTTGTAAAACTTTTTGATGCATATTCATTTTTTATTGTTGATAGGAACAATGAATGGTATGGTGAAGTAGGAAAACTGTGTAGTTCATGCCTTCTCGTAGATGGTTTTGTTAGATGTTTTGCTGCTGTGTGCTATTCAACACTTGTCAGTGGATCATGTTTGCAATGTGTTTGGGCCAGTGCCCATCTTTTTGAACCTTATGGGAACTCCAAGTTGGGCTGAGGCAAAGTTGAGGCAAGCTCGGGCGGCAAGTTTGCATCCAAGTTGCTTAATTTGGATCACTTTATTATCATATTAATTGCTAAAATTGATTTTACTTTATATGCATTTTTAATCAATATTTTGTGTTTATTTGTCATTGAATAATCATTTACAACAATATAAACCTTGTCATTTTGTGAAAATCCCGATTACAATGTTGTGTTTCACTTTTAGATCGAGTTGTGAATCTTGAATCCGTTGTCATCTAGTGCAATTAAAACTATTTACATTGAATCAAAAACATTATTCTCACAAGGTCAAAAAGACATCATTTCCATTCACAATAGTTACAGGAACACAAATCTTTTCCTTTGAATTTTTGAAGTCTCAATAATAAGATTCTAAAGACTGTTTGAAATCATTATTTTATAACATTGTTAACTTTTTCTTCAAATTCACTATTATTAGTAAGGGTGTCCAAACGGTCCGACACTCAAAGTCGACTATACGGCCGCTCTAAGTCATGCCGGCATGTTGGCCCGACGAAGCTCAGGTCTGATACTTTAGGGTCAGGCTCGAGCTTCTTTTTTGAAGCCTGCGTGACCTAAAAGTTCGACAAACCCCAGTCATATAAACTATTCCCTAAGCCTATTTTTGTTTGTCTAAAAACATAATTTCTACGATATTTAAGATAATAATGAATGTAAAATATGTGGTTGATAATTGATGATTTATAAAATTTTAAATACTTTTTCAATGTTTGATGTTAATATCCCTCATGAGGAAGTGGTTTACAACGTTATCGCTCAATTTCACAACCTTGAGAAAATGGTATCTTTAATTTCACACCGTAGTTATATTATTTCTATAATTTTATAATAACTAGTAATGACGCATAAAATGGTAAGATGGTGTCATATGTATGACTTCAGCAAATGACGTCATCACACAATGTGGAGTCGAGCACGCGCGTGGACGACACTCATTGTAGCAATTTCCTTGTCCCTAGCTGGAAATTTTCATTCAGACGCGCTTGTAAAACAAAGGACAGCAGATGTGTGTGGGTCCACCAATAATGGCTTATGTTACACCCTCACAAGTCCCACCTCACCACACTAGCAGTTTGTTTAGATCTCTCTTTCTTTTCCTGGCTTTCATCTCTCTATTTGCTTCTAGATCAAAAAACATGTCGGAGCCTGATGTTGGAGACGATACTGATGCTGTGGAAACACTGACCCAAGGCCAAGGACTGGCCTTCCAGCTCCGTGACTTGTTCCTAAATGACCAGATTCCTATGTCTGGAGAGAGATTGGTCATGGCTGAAGATCTTTTAGACAAGATTCATGGATCTTTAACCGACTCAATCTCAGCTCTAGACCGCCGCCACTCAGCTGGTGAAATGAAATCTGATGAGGTTGAGTCTGGTGAGAGCAGCAGGAGTAGGAGATCTTCCTTTCCAAAACCAGCTGCTTCCCGCAGAAAGAGAAGGTATAATGTATCTATAGGTGCACAATAAACCCTAGTTACACTGATATAAATTAATGACCAATCACTTGCCAACCCTTTTCTTTTGGAGCCCTAATTTTTGAAACCCTAATCTTTAGCGATTTGTTTGGTCGTTCATTTTGGGGGTTACTAACTCTAATATGTGTTTCCTTTATTTGCTGGAAAGAAATAGAGAGTGGTCCTAGCTAGCTTACATTTGTATGGTTTGTTTTGTAATCTGAATATAGCAACTTGACTATCCGGAAATAATCGTGCTATCGAGCTATAGCTACACAAATGAGATTACGAGTATTATAAATCCACTAGGTAAACCTTTACGCAAATACTAGTTACACTACATTTGAGATTTGTTAGTCATTAAAGCTTTTAAATCTCAGTGTTTGATGTTAATTTGGAGAAGTTCTGATATATCTGGCTTCGGGAACTAATTGGGATAGGGAGATTGCTTAAAGATCAGGGGTTGTTTTTGCAGGGAGCTGGTTAGCGAAGGTGAGACATGGGAAGAGATAACTTCAGCCCTGGTTCACGATGGCCATGCATGGAGGAAATATGGCCAAAAGCCTATCCTCCATTCCAACTATTCAAGGTATATGAATTAGACTCTCTAACATTTTTTCAAATTTCATTTTTCTTATCATATTTTTGTGAATAGAATAGCATCTCTCGGAAAAAAGTAAATAGAACAAGTAATATATCCATTGTACTCTATCGCATCAAGTTGTGCATAAAATATTTCTAAAGAAACATGTATGCTCATATCTTTGTGAAAACTTATTTGAGTTACTAAAATATTCTGGCCATTTAAGTTTATTGATTTGATTGCTGAAACTAATTCGGCCTAAAGTTATTTCCCTTATCTAAGTCTAATTTACTTGTTTCAGTAGAGGACACAATTTGCTACAGTTGTTTGTTTGATAATCGTTCACCCATATTTCATACACTACAGTAATTATCATAAGATAAGTTAATTGGTCTTTATATTAGAGAGATGTGTTTTTAATTCCCTTCATGTGTATCTAAGTCGGTCAATAAAACAACAAGATGCTGTCTGCAATTTATATGTCATATATCTATACACTGAGGTTGTATCGTGTGGAACTCCTACTTTTTATGGATCCATGAATTCCCTTTTGCAGCCGTTGATTGCATTTTCTGTTTGCATTTTGGACGCACCAGATTGTGCCACGTGTTTGCATTTTTGAAATGCACACGTGAATTGCACATGATAAATGCACACGTGAGTTGTACGTGCTCATTAATGTGCTAGCACAATCTGGTGCGTCTAAAATGCAAACAGAAAATACAATCAACGGCTGTAAAGAGGGATTCATGGATCCATGAAAAGTGGGGGGTTTCACATGATACAATCTCTCTATACACTTGTAGTAAAGAACAACATTGATTAATATTGGGGAACATAAGCTTGTCATGTTTTTTTGTGGCAATGAAATTTAAGTTTGTTTTTCATGATAATTTATCACCTTACTTAAACTTTGCCAAGTTTACTTTTGCGTTCCGGACTATAATAATATAATAACCCCATCAAATCAGTCGAGCACCCTCCAGTATTTCTCAAAAGACAAAGTACTGTTGTACTTTTATAATGAGGCGCATCAACTTGTTCATGTGTACTTCAGCAAGTGGCATTGAGCAACTTGGGTTGGATCTTATTTTGATTGTTTTTCTTGTAAATGTGAAGGAGTTACTACAAGTGCACAAATAAAGATCAGTTTGGATGTCGCGCAAAGAAACATGTTCAACAGATAGGAGATGATCCTTTGACCTATAAAACTGTCTACACCTTCAGGCACACTTGCACCACTATATCAAACGACTCACTAGAAGCACCAGCAAGCCAAATGATTCATGAATCAGCATTAGCTCCTCAACCAAATATGAATATGGCCTCTTCTTCTTCTTCAGTAATGCTCAACTTTCAGTCAAACCAGCACCACAGTACTGACCATGGCCACTATAACTACAACAATAATGCTGTGATGAAGCAAGAATACACCACCGGAAATGATCAGATAGAAAACCATCTTACATCAGTCCAACAAATAACCTCTGGTGATAATAACTTGGGGTCTTCTTCTGAGTGCATGGCTCTGGATGGTTTCATGAATTGTCCTAATGATCATTACCCTCCATATACATCTTACTATCAGGATACTGATGATGACCCATGGTTCAAATAATGTAATTGTGATATTGTCAGCACTAACTGCTAGTAGCTTGCATTGTATTATAAATTTCATCTTTATTCTATGTTTCTTTTATTTATTAGATTAAGGAGTGTAATTGTGATATATTGTCAGCACTATACAAGGTGATAATATATAATAGTTTAATTACATAGAAACAGTAACACAGCTCGGTAACCTCATGTGATCTACGAATAAACTTTGGCAAACCACGAGTACCCAAACCGAAAAGCATAGCTAGCCAACTGACAAGAATAAAATGTATAAGTGTTGAATACTATGAAAAAAAACATTTAATAAGTTGTTTCCCCGTCGACTAGTCGAGTGTTAATTATTAAGTATATATTGAATCTTGAACTACGATTTGTAAGTTTGCTTTTGCGCATTTGTTCACTTGTGAGATTTAAATAGATGTCGTTGATTTTTACAATCTCATTTTTTGTATTTTATAAATAGTGCTACTAAGGAAAATCTTAGTATGAGTTCATATCGCGAGAAAAATCAAACGTGAACAATGGATTTATCACCATGGAGGATGAAAATAGATTAAGGAGTGTTGAAACAGATAATGTGGTAATTAAAGAATGTGTGTGTTTTCGATACAAGAAAACAGAATTTCTTAAAAATCCTCGTAGTTAGTCTTCATTGCTGTTTTCAAAATCTCCAAAAATGAGTCTCTAAATAAATCCAAAAATAAAATCAATCAATTCCTCCAACAACAAAAAAATGGAAATGGAAAATCCTCAAACAAGCAGGACGGTTACGTTCGGAGATAATTACAGCAACCTTCTGGATCAGTTCGAGCGTGAGTCTATTGAGGTATATATTAATAGGGCCATAACATCCAGCAGTCTGTCCGAAATGGCGGCCAGCTCTTTTAAATATAATGATTTTGATGATGATCTGACCCTGACAATAAAGCCAATGGATGATCATGTAAGGGAACATCGAGGGTTGATCTTTTATAAGGCTCTGAACAAGATACTGAAACCCATCTCCGGTAACAAAAAGTTGGTTTCGAAATATCTTAAGCCAGGAGAAGCGTATTGTGACTGGAGGATTTTTCGAAGAATACTTCGTTGTTAAATTATTACTGTATGAATATGTCTTTTTGTTCATCGCGAATAAACTGCGTCCGATTGCCCTCACATAGGTGTTTTCATAGAGCTTCTCATAATAACTTATACATAGGTATAATGTGACTATATATACAGTTAATCAATTTTCTCATACCCACTTACATGGGATATACAAACATACAAATCTTGAGGACTCAATCTTTTCATGTTTTCTATGCAACTTCGAACATTAACATTGATATCGATATCTCACTCGATAGTCAATCAATTTTGTCATCCTCACACACTTGAAATTATAAAATTTCCGACAGTAATTCTAAGCACATACACCTCGCTTCAAGTATTGAAAATGCACTCAAAATTATAAGTTTTCACCACTGTTCCGTTCCATAAGAGTGAATTGCAGTCCATGCCTTCTCTCTCCGGCTTCTGAATCCGTTTAGGTGTATTTCTTGCAACATACTCTATTGCAGATAGATTGGAAATAATAGTCAGGAACTAACCAAACACAACATTGGACCATGTATAGCGTCAAGTTAGAGTGACTTACTTAAAAGGGCATCAAATGAGCAGTAAGCTAGATTTACTCTGGCATGCAGAAAGAATATTTTTTGCAAGTTAATTCTTGAGACAACATTTGATAAGATCTCACAAATTAATATGTACAGAAGGAAAAAGAATCTACACAAATTAACGTATCTGAATTGCACAGTTAAAATAAAAAAGCTCAAAAGATTTGTTGTTTTTAGGTTACCTGCGGCCCGCCACCGATTCTCATTCATTATCAAAGTATCGCAAATGTGAGCGCAATTCCATTGCGACCTTCATTGCACACATGCATTTAATTTTTTCGTTGATTGCAATTATATATAACCTAACTATTTGCATATTCTAACTTCGTTTGAGCATTTTAACTTTTTTTGCTAAAAGAAAAAAATAGAAAAGGTGATTTGTGGACCCTTAGATCAAATTAATTTAACAGTTCGATTTGGGATCCCAAAGTTTCAAAGTTGACAATTAGTCTCAAATGAACCCCGCTCTCGCAAATGTTGCCTCAAACTAAACGTAGTTCCTGATCGAAGACAATGGGTCAAATATCTAGCCGATTTCGAGATTCATATCAACCCTAGGGGATCATCTTGGTCAGGATCCAGTGCCTATAATTAGGGGGCAGAATTTGGGGACTTAAGATTCGAACTTGAGATATGGGGGGCAAGCTAAACTCTATACCACCAAACCACTAATTTTTTACTGCTTTTGAATAAATATATATGTATAATTTGAAGTTTCTCGTGCTTAGGAGGCAAGGCACCCTGCAATCCCCCCTTAGATCCGCCTCTGATCTTGGTTAGTGGCGGATCCAGAGCCTAGGGTTACGGGACGAAAATGTAAATATAAGAAATTAAAATATTCAGTGATAAATCTAGACAAATTTTTTAAATTAATATTAATGACAATAATGTAATTAATGAAATCATCAACAAAATAAATCAGTCTGATTATACTGCATAATAAAAATGAAGGGAATCAATCAAACCCTTGCAGAGAACAATTTATGCCAATATCTTTCCACTCCGCCGAACCTTTTGTGCCAACAGTCAGTATTTGTTGACCTCGGCAGGGTACTCTGCCTCCGCCCCTGATCTTGGTTATTCGTCATCAAGTGTCCCATAAAAATATGTTCTTTACTTTCTTAATTCCCTAGTTGCAAGTTTAAAAATAATATCATACACAATTCAACGGTACCAAGGTACACAAAACTCCCACCCGATGTAGGACAAACTCGAGTTGATCCAACTTTGGTTTCAAGTCCATACTCCAAACAAGTTGATAATAGATTCTTTCTTTCGAATTCAACAGCTTTAGTTTTCATAGTCCCGGCTCAAGTTGTGTCTCAATTTTATTTTATTTTGATGAAGGCACAAAGGCCAAAGGTACATTTAGAGGACTTAAAAGGCTAACTGAAAATTAGTCTGACTCAGTCTAGTCTAGAGAACTAGGAAATAGAAAACAACGACTAAACCGAGTACTTTGCCTCAGTACCCATAAAGAATAATGATAGAAACTAAGTGAGCACTGTAATCAAGTACGTCCATGATGACTCGCTTCCGAGAAGGCAATGATAATAAAATAGTAACTGCTGTAGACATCCAGAAAGATATTCTCGGTCGAGAACCGATCAAAGACTAAACCGATCATATGATATCCAACAACGAAGCCGACTATCTCCTCGCCCTTGCCCACCCACTACCCATCAGCTCCCAAATCACCCTCTCAATCCCTGATATCCCAGCCAGCTCCGCTACTACTTCCAGCCCGCCTTTCCTACATATGATCACAAACCGATCCAATAGAATTTGAGCTTGAGTCAGGAAATCACAGGAAACTCAGACACGTGGAAGAGCTGGAGGTATACAAGCTGGATGACAAACACGTGGACTTTGAGACAGCAATGAAATGGAAAACGTGCACTACTACAGATCATGTTTATAACAGCGCTTGTTTTTGCTCTTTAACAGCGCTTCTTGAAGCGCTGTTGAAACGAGTGCTGTAATAAATCACAAATTTATAACAGCGCTTTTTTAAAAAAAGCGCTGTTGTTTATAGACATTTTTAACAGCGCTTATTTATTATTAAGCGCTGTTAAAAATTCTATAACAGCGCTTTTTTTAGAAAAGCGCTGTTATAAATTGATTTATACAGCACTCGTTTCAACAGCGCTTAAAAAAAGCGCTGTTATTTATTGTATTTTTTACAGCGCTTAAATTAAAAGCGCTGTTAAAAATAATTACTCACAATAATTATTTTTTTATTAATTAGAAAATTTAAATAATTCGAATATTAAATAATTCAAATTAAAGTGTTGTTAAATATTTCGCAATAAGATATTTATTATAATATTTTCGGGGATCAGAAAAAACAGTTTTTGAAATTTAATAATAATTAAACCCGCTATATATAAAAGGCAATCAATTTTATTTAAATCGTAATAGTACAATGAAATTGAAATCGATTTTAACTTTCGATTTTTTTTACTAAAACCCTAGCCTTCTCGTACTGAATTTGTCTCGGTGCTCGTCTTGAATTTGTCACATTCCCTTCGACATTATCACAAAATTCGACAAATCTGCAAGAAAATAATAGTGTTAAAATCATAGTGTTAATATAAAACGAAACAAAACATAAAAGAGTATCCTTACTCGAATCGGTGAAGAACACTAAAGCTCAACAAAAAGGTGTTTATCCTTACTCGAATCGGTGAAGAACTAAAATAACATGACACAAAAATTTCAATGCAAAGTTTGATATATATAGAAAGATTGTAGCGGGAAGTTTGGGCGCGTAATTAAAAATTCCGAAATTTTAAATATGGAATGTGGACTGTTAGATTATTTTAAGCAACGATTGGGATTAAAATCTGTGCGAAACTGAGCCGACCAATCACGTCATTTCTCTCTTTAACAGCGCTTAAAATATTTAAACGCTGTTAAAGAGTATTTTTTTAAAGTAAATCGAATTAAAAAAACTTTCAACAGCGCTTATCATGTGTTTAAGCGCTGTCGTATAATATTTACAACAGCGCTTAAACATAATAAGCGCTGTTGTAAACGTGTTGATATTTGTTTTGTTTTTTCTTTAGAATTTATTGATTTTAAAAAAACAAATTTAGTTGAAAATTTGATTTATGAAGCTAATAACTCATTTACTTCAAAAATGATTATTTACTTGCATTTTTATTGTGTTTTGATTAATGAAAAGTATAGTTGATCAAAAATGTACATTGTTCAACCTATTGCTTAGTAAAGAGACACATTACAAATTTTTAAATGACAACGATTTCAAATGCTTATATATGTTGTCATGATATTTTAATAAATAGAATGTTACTTATTGAGTTTTTAAATTCTTAACTTAACAACACCTTCAAAATATATAACCTGAATTTTTAAACTTAAAAATACTAAAAATATGTCTTTTACAGCGCTTTTACAAGAAATAAGCGCTGTAATATATAATTTTTTCCTATTTTAAATTATTAAATATGAATTTACAGCGTTTATTTGAATTTAAACGCTGTTAAAAGTAATTATTTTATTATTAATTTTGAATATATATTACAGCGTTTATTTTTTTAAACGCTGTTATAATTAGGGTTTGGATTTAGGGGTTAGGGTTCGGGGTTCAGGGATTAGAACCCTAATTACAACAGCGCTTTTTTGAATTAAACGCTGTTATAAATGAGTTTATTATTTGAAACGATGTTATAAACATGATACATTAGTCATAGTATATACACCTCGAAGCTCAATAGTTGCCAACATCAAAGACATTGTCAAAGAAATTTAAAACAATATGGTATCACCAATAACAAACAAAGTAACCACAATGTGAAGGTGCATGTCTCATTGTGAAGGTGCATGTCTCATATGGTATCACCAATAACAAACAAAGTAACCATAATAGTATGCATGAATGTGCATGTCTCATTGTGAAGGTGCCCTAATATGTACGTCTCTTTATTTATTGTGAAGGTGCATGTCTCATTGTGAAGGTGCACTAATGCCACGTTTTGGCCTACTAAGATTAAAGCTAAAAATCTTACGTACCATTAAAATGCTATTTGATGCTTTGCGTGACAACATAACCCAAAAAAAAAATTCGAAAATAATGGAAAAATACTAAAAAATCAAAATAAAATAGTAAACGACCGAATTTGCCCAAAAAACACCATACCTCACGAGCGAAGCTCGTGATTTCTGACGGGCTCGTCGTTCTCTTCGAAACGAGGTATTATGGGTCCAATTCTGACACCGGGAGCTCAAAAACTGCTAAAATGCACCTCTAACGTGCACCTTCTTAGGGGTAATTAGCTTTTGTTGTTCCAAACTCACCATCCTCTATTATGTATCAAGGGCTTTAATAAGTTAAGTTAAAAACCAGCGTATTATTATTTTTACTTAGTTTCAGAAAATTTAAATAAAATTTAAATAAAATTATTTAAGACAGCGCTTTTATGAAAAGGCGCTGCGGTAAACATTTGACAGCGCTTTTTATATAAGCGCTGTTTTAATTAGTATTTTTCACAGCGCTTTTTTGGAAAAGCGCTGTTAAATATATTACTTAAGACAGCGCCTAATAATATAAGCGCTGTTGTATATTTTGTACAACGTTTTCTTAAGAAGCGTTGTGTTAAATACATTTATTACAGCGCTTTCTTTTTAAAGCGCTGTGAAAGATCTAATTTTTTTAACAGCGCTTTATAACAAGCGCTGTTAAAAATATAATCTGTACTAGTGGTGAAGCAGTTGCCACGTGTAAGGATGACGGAAGACCACGTTAACAGCTAAGAAGACTGACACGCACGACGCGGTTGAACCAGGCGGAGCAACTGACCGGCCGGCAGCAGGAGGAGGGAAGAAGCAGCTGACCGACGCACACGACTCGGCACACCACAACCCATGAGCTGCAGCACCACCAACAACGAACAAACCAAAAAAGACAGGCTGCTGAGCGACGGCACCAATCATCCGCCACCCACCACCCGATGTCGAACACCAATTCACAAGAGGTTGGCTGGAACGCTACCTCTAAACACAGCTTCAACTGCCAAAAACGAGCCAGAGCCGCAAGGCAGAGAAAGGAAAACCACTGCCGTCCGAGATGTCGTGGCACAAAAAATAGAGTTTCGCAGCTGCATCACCAGCGGCAAGCAACGAAACCGAGACAGAGAGGCAGCTGAGCGACGGCTACCACACACCCGCCACCCACCACCCAACATAGGAACAACAACTCAGCAGAGGTTGGCGGAAAACGCCACCCCTAAATACGACCTCTGCAGCCATGAACGAGCCACCACCGCGAGGCAGACGGAACGGAGTATCGGACGGTGAAAGATATGGAAGGGTGAACCGTCCGAACCCAAGCCCCCAGCTACAACACAAAAATATCCGCTCTCCGACGTCCAAACCCTGAGCATCCGTCAGAGCAGGTCGGCGGACGAGAGAATATCGCGGAAGAGAGAGGGTTCTCTTATTGTCTCATGAAATATGTTGTTTTTAGTGCAAAAGATTAAGTTGTGTCTCAATTGAAGCATCTTAATAGTTGGGGCTCCTCGTAACACTCACTGTCTGGCATCAAAGAGTTTGAAGAGCTGACTAGATCTAGTTCTTATCCAAATATTTATCCGCAAAAGGCTTGATAACATTAAATGACTCGAGACGAAAGTAATTGTTTTGTTAACCATTTCTCAATTACGTTGACACGTTGTAAATGCGTGGCATTTTAAATAAGTAATGTGCTACTATTATTCAAAAGATTGAATCAAATAAGTATACAGTTTGAATATTATTTTACATATTTTCAAAGTTCTTAATGTTGAACAGTTCTAGATTGTGGCAGTAATTTCAATATAGTAAATAAATCAAAATATCTAATTTGACAGATATCGCAATGTTCTCAACATAATTAATGTTTCCTTTCCTTTTTCAATCAGTTGAACTTTTCCTTAAATTTACACATGTTAAACAAAATGGAAGTGAAAGCGAAATGAGCAGTAACAAACAAGGCTTGCCGGAATTAGGAACAAGTCGGCCTATTTTGTCATACTTAACAAATAATACCACTGCACTGTTTATACGCCAACAGAAAAAAGAAACAAAAATGTCATCTTTTGTCATGAATCTTGATACAAGCTGTCTGTACACAATTAAATAATTTGAAAGGAAAGCAAAATGTAAAACAAATGATATTGCTTGTTAACTCGGCAATAGAATCCTTGACGTAGAAGTTATGTTCCTAGGGTAATCTGTGGTCGTCGTACCCTCCCCGTCCATCCCGCTGCCCACCGCCGTAGTATTCTCAACAACGAAGCCGACTTCCTCCTCGCCCTTGCCGTCCCACTACCCATCAACTCCCAAATCACCCTCTCAATCCCTGATATCCCAGCCAGCTCCGCTACTACTTCCAGCCCACCTTTCCTACATATGATCACAAGTGTAGCTGCAGCACTCTCCCTCGACTGATCCGACCCATCCATCAACATTCCCCCTAATTTCCTTATAACACTATACGTAGCTGCTATAGCGGCAATCCCACCCCTCTTCACCACCAATTCAAGGATTGCAAGCGCATCTTCTGGCAGTGCATTCATCACGTCTACCACCACGCTCACTACACCTCCTTCAATCAACTTCCCAACCGTCTCCCTATCCCCTGCCAAGTTCATGACTGCTACCAACGCGTCCCTCTTCGATCCAATCGGCCCATCTCGCGCTAAATCCAATAATCCGTTAACCAAGCGCGCCTTTCTACCAAGCCTTTTCCTATACGAATGGATACTAGACAAACTGAAAATAGTCGCAGCAGCATTTCCCTTAGCCTCCCAAGTCGCTCCGAACCTCAGAACCTCAACAACGCCATTTAACGCACCCTCAGTCTCCACAATCCTAACTTTATTAGCTTCAAGAATCGACAAGTTAAGAATCGTCGTGACCGCATTTATCTGCAGTTCCGGATTCTGACCACCCGAGCCTAAATTCCGAACCAGTAACGGAATTCCACCAGCCTCGGCAATACAAGCACGACTATCCGAGTCAGACTTGGCTAGCGCCCGAAGCTCGTAAACCAATCCATTCACATCCTCAACATCTTGCGATGTTGACAACTTGTTGACCAAAAACGACACCGTCATACGCGTCACCTCCAACGCCGTTTTACTCGTCACAACCGATTTAACCCGCTCGTTACCCTCCGCGGTCGTAATCTGAAACGGAATCTTCTGGTCGCGGCACCACAAAGCGATTACATTCTTCAACGCGAGGTTAGGGATAAGGTCGGTGTGGGCCAGTGTCTGACCTGTTTTAGGACACGTGTTGTGACCTGATTGGACCCAGAGGTTTATAGACGACCGTTCGTATGTCTGGCCTGTAGATACGACCACCGGGTCTCGCATTAGGTCGAGTGAAATCGGACATCGGAAATCTGTAGGAACGTTGACCTCCGTTGACGATGTAGATCTCCGGTGGTGGCGTTTTGACGATGATTCCGGCTGGTTGTTAGACGTAGACGGGCCGTAGAGGACGCATTTGGCGTAACGGACGAGAGCGATGAGAGCGACGATTTCGGATTTAGGCTTTTCGTCAGATTGCGTGTGAAACTCTTCTTCAACTTCTCGATTTCATCCGTACACGAAGCAGAGTCGTTCAATCCCAACGTGGTCAAAATCGACGACAGCTTGAGTCGATCGGGGACGATCTCACGCTTGATTCCGTCAAGCGTGTTGATCAAACGACGTCGTAGTTTCTGATCGGATCGGTTTAACGAAGCGTCAGCGTTGTAGCACTGGTTTCTAACGAGTTGG
This sequence comes from Sedum album, assembly GCA_006409495.1. Taxonomy (NCBI): domain Eukaryota; kingdom Viridiplantae; phylum Streptophyta; class Magnoliopsida; order Saxifragales; family Crassulaceae; genus Sedum; species Sedum album. The sequence goes on from QZGG01000019.1 coordinate 322,735, forward strand.
ACGACGTCGAAAACGTCGTCGTTTAGGTGGATGGAGTCGAAAGGGAAGACGTCTAACAAAGTGGATAAATCGACGGAGAGTTCACGTAGGGTGTGAGCGTGTTCGTGGATGTTGAAAAGTAGCCACGTGATGGGTCCGGTGGAGGATTGGCGGAGGAGGGTTTTGACACGGTGGAGGAGGATATACATTTCGTCGAAGCAGAGGAGGGCCGGAGATGGGAACGATGATTGTGGTTGTACGGTGGAGAGGAGGTGTTGGAGGATGTGGTTTAAGAGGGTGATTTTACGGATGAGGGATGAGGTATTGGGTTTGAGGAGGATTTGTAAAGGTTTGAGGGATGAGATTTCGTCGGAGAGGACGATTAGGGAGTTGAGGAGGTTGATGTCGGAGGCATAGGGTGTCGCGGTCCGACGTTTTCGTGGCGGAAATTTCTGCTGTGAAACCGCCATGTAAACCTTGTTGTCGAAATTGACGTTAAAGGAGAGAATGGATTTTTGCGGATGGCTCGAAATTCGAGGTATAATGGAAGGAGAAGGTTTTGACCTTTGACGGATGGTTTCCAAGAAGAATCAGATGAGAAGAGAAAGAAGGTGCACCCAACAACCGCTTATTTGGCTTTTCTAATAATGTTTTTATTATATATAGAATTTATAATTATATGAGTGAGAATGGGTATAAAATGGTGTTCCAACCGCCACATTTTTATTGTTTTATTAATTTGGTGTGGCAGACCCAAACGTGTATTCATATTTACATTTCGTTGAGGATTGGATGGACAACTCAACATTGATGATGCAGCTTCTGATGTCATTATTTATTCATTATTCAAATTAACGAAATATTGATTTTTAATTTTATTGAAAATTGATTTATTGTATACTCGCAATTTATCAGAAGCAATCTAGAAAAATGTGAAAAACAACATTTTTTAGCAAAGTAGGAGTATTGTTTAGTGTGGTAGGTTACTAAATTTGTAGAGTAGAATTGATTGATTATTTGATTATCATCAGGATTTAAGAATTCTTCTGTTGTGGGGTTTGGTTATGACAGAAGAAAGACATGGCAATGAATTTGTTGTATTGTGTTTAATTGACTGATTATTGAAAGCGGCCGCAAGGGACAGGCTGGTTGAGAGGTATACGGAGTTGTTGACGACTTTGTCTGGTCTCAGGCTGCTGGCGTTGTTGTTCTACTTATCCTCCTACTCGGCCAACTTTTTTTTAATATTACGAGAAACAAATGTGAATTAGTTTGTTGTTGTTGGGTTTGTCGTGTGGGCCCTGTCTTATTAGACATCTTTTGTGGAGTAGTACAATGAAAATATTGTACTACTAAATATATATTTCTATAATTAGCTGTTAACACAACAACAACAAATCATACAAAACCAATCATACATCCTACAAAAAAGTAAGTACAGCTCTCAAGAAACTAGGGGTGGGCGCAGTGCGGTTTGGTGCGGATTGAGGATAAAATTGCAGCCGCACCGCACTATGCGGTTTGCCTATTTTTGAAATCACACTCGCACCATATTATGCGGTTTCTCAAAAATGCGGTTCCCCGCATATGCGGTGCGGTGTGGTGCGATGCGGTTTGAAAACCGCTTTCTATTAATTTTTATGAAATACACTTAAAACACAATTAAAAGAGAATGGATCAAATGAAAAATGCTAGTTTGGTTATAAAATGCAAATAAATCTAAACCATCCATTAGATTTCAATCAACGGTTATAATTAAAGAATATTAATTATTACAAAAATTTACTAAAGGGCAATAATGAAAATACACTGCATAATATATTTTTCAAATATACTCATTAATATCAATCCCTTATTTTAAGGAACCGACATTTAATTTTATGATATGGAAAATCTACATTCAATATTTTTGATGTGAAGGTGGTTTAATTTTTTAAAGTTACGTGAAAAAATTATTAAACATTTTTCCTATCAATTTCAAGTATTCAATTAGTGATTTACAATACCAACCACTTTCTGCTATATAATATATATTTTTGATTCATGATTCTGCTATATAATATGATTCATGATTTGGTAGGATATGATTCATGAATCATATGATAGCAAATTATGAATCATGTCGGAGCAAATCATGACTAGATGATATGATTCAAAAGTTACACTATGTTATACAGTATGGTCGTCAGTTGTGAGGGTTAAGGCCAAAATTTGCGCAATTTAAGTTTGTAATAGTGTATGACCCATGAATCATATTATAGCAAATCATGAATCATAGTATAGCAAATTATGAATCATAGTATGACAAATTATGAATCATAGCATAAGAGCATGAATCATATCACGGCAAATCATGAATCATAGCATAACAAATAATGAATCATATTATAGCAAATCTCGAATCATAGTATTGCAAATCATGAATCATGATATAGCAAATCACGAATCATGATATAGCAAATCATGAATCATAAGAATGCGATCGTTGACCATATGTATGTAACCTGTGAACTAATACACAATTTATAAACCTGCTTTTTTCATTAACTTCATAAAACATAAATTGATCATCAACCCAAAATGTCAAACCAAAGTAGATTATCCCTAACAATCCAAAACATCAAAATCATACAAGTTCCCTGAGTTCTCCAATACAACCTTAGGTTTCAAATCTATAAGAGAGCGAGTCGGTGATGTTAGGATGGATGATTAACGAATCGCGTCGGTATGGCTGGGCGGATGGCTATCGTCGATTGTTTGATTCGGAGCCAAATTGAATCGATTACGACACTACCGAGACAACTTACTGAAATTAGGGTTTCAGATCTACTAAACGAAGTAGATTCGGATCTTCTAGACGACGACTCTCGAACGAAGGCGTATGCGGCTACGGTCGCGTTCGACGATTCTGCAAATCGCTAGCTCAAAATCGAAAACGAGAATAATCCGTGAAAACGTGATTTTCGGAAACCGATTCAAAACTGATTTTTTGATTTTTTGTGGACTAATCTACCCTTCCTGACTTTTTAAAATCATAATTGAGTAATTAATGTTTCAATAAATTATGTTTGGCCCCCAAATTAATAGTCGTTCGATTAGAATATTCAACGGTTCAGATCTATTTGTATTTTATAACCTATAGGTGTTTTTCACCTGATCCTTACTCCAATTAAAATTATAGAATAAGTAATTTTAAGCATTCACATACTGTATTTTCCATGAATTATGAAAGAAATATTGATAATAATGTTTGTAATTCTTGTTTATCTAATTAATTCATCATATTAATCAATACAAACTACATCATTTATAATAAATGTACTTAATTATATGTATTTATATGTTTTTCTAGTAATGCGGTGCGGTGCGGTTTACTGCGGTTTACTCGAAACGTTAAACCGCAACCGCACCACATTATGCGGTTTGCTTGAAAATCAAAACCGCAACCGCACCATTAAAATGCGGTGCGATTTCCGAACCCACATTTGAGGTGTGGTGCAGACGGTTTCCGCAAGTGGTGCGGTTTTTTGCCCGCCCCTACAAGAAACGCTACAAAATGCAATCATAAGTCAAACATTCTGTCGAAAATGATCATAAATTTCTGTACATCAAGCCGAGTTTGGACTTTGGATTTACAATATTCATCTGATAGTTATTTAAGATAATCACATTGGATGAGTCCAAGCTCAGAACACACCTTGCAGCATTTTAAAAAATACCTGTCCAAAGAAGCAAGGGTTCATTTAGATACTAACTTATAATGTTTCTAATGATATTTTGATAGTTTGATTTAGATCTCGAGCAGTCTAAATCCATTTACAACGGATTGAAGATCAAAGATAAAACTAATTTATTGAAATCCAAAATTAAGAATTATTGAATTCGTCGTAAAATATCTTAATTTTAAGGTTGAAATACGCTTGCTATAAAGTATAAATTGCTGATGGCTGTTTTAGTTTGTGTTAGACTTCAAGGTGTGGTCACAATACACATCACTTTCCAATCTGTTTTCCATTTCAGTTTTTAATCATATTATATATTTTATATAATGTGCTGCGGAAAGTATTATTTAGAGCATCATAATGTCGATTAAAGTTAGAAAAGGAGTGATAAATATAGCTTGTAGGGTTCCAAGATGTTTGATGCAACTTAATATAGGGGAGAAGTAAGTATTAGTCAATTTAACGTGTTGTTATTTTTTGAAAATTGTTTGGCTGCTAAGAATGTATACAAATTTCTAATTACTTTGTTAAGGTTTTTTTGACTATGAAAATGATTCTATTTAGTTTGGATGTCTCCTATGAACATAAAAAACATTAATGTATGAACAAGACAAACACATATTAATCTGTTTGACTGTAACCAGAGTACTCAGTCATTACCATTTCTATCAGCATAGATCTCATGAACAATGACCACCAACTGACCAAAGTAACCATAAAGTCATAGTCCACAAATGGATACACATTTTACAACAAATGAACACTTGTCAGGAATATGATGCTGGCTGCATCCAGTTTCTAATGTTTTGTGCTTTGATGGTATTGGCTTCTCCCAAGTCTGGTAATGCATGACCTCTGAAACCAGTTTCCCGATTGATTTGCTTTTCATTGATAATTATTGGCGAAGATGAATATTATGTTGGATCCTTCAAGCTGTAAAATCCACGCTATTTAAAGAACACATAATCCATGAACATAATTTAGATTTCGAACTAAAAATATATATTTTCATGAACACACAAAATCCATGAATCGCAATTTATTATTAACTTTTGTAAATTCAATCACATAATATTATTTGGTAACTAATTTTAATGTTTATCCTTGTATTAATCATAATCATCTGTGAAAAATATTTTTTCCAATCCTACAAATCGCAACTTAAAGCTCTGTTTGGCTGCATAATAAAATGGGTTAATTACGAAAAACCACCCTCATAATAGGAGGTTTTTCACGGCACCACCCTTATAATGTGATATTACAGTAAATCACCTCTTTCTCTACTCAGTTATCATTTAACCACCTCTCCGTTAACAGAGGTGGTGAAGTGATAATGGAAATGATTGCAGAGGTGGTCAAGTGAAAATTTATTTATTATACGGGTGGTGTATTATAATAAAAATAATATTATTATATTCAAAATTTAAAATACTTAACGGAATATTTGACGGAATAATGTCGAGGTGGTTAAATGATAACGGAATGATAAAAATAGGTTGTTTACTGTAATATCACATTATAGGGGGTGGTTCCGTGAAAAACACCCTATTATGAGGGTGGTTTTTCGTAATTATCCCTAATAAAATAGGTGGAAAAGAACATTCATAAAAAATTTAAAGGAAAAAATTTAAATGTATTTAGTTGTATCAATAACAAATAAATAAAATAATGTAAACAAATTTTTCATTAATTTTCTTTATATTTTCCTTTAAAAAAAATTCGATAACTTTTGGTAAATGACCACTGTTTGTCGGTGTTGAGTGAAGATGACGAGAAAATGACGATGGATTGTTGGATGGAGGTGTGGAATGTGGGGGAATTGATCGAGGCGACGGTGGCGGAGTGTTGGAATATTTGGATGAGGAATTTGAGGTTGAAGCTTCTGGAGTAGCTAGTGTGTGTTTCGGAGAAGCCAAAGCTCGTAACTTTGAGTATCGACTAGTGGCTGAGTTTGGAGAAGCTGAAGTATGCTGTTTGTCAACATCGCTAACAGTGGAATGGAATTAAGGTAATTGGATTTATAATGTAGCAAAAAACATTACCAATACTGCTTTAAACTAGTGTTAAGATCACATTTCTGCCATCAAATTAATTACGTGCAGTCAAGTACGAGAAAATGTATGATACTACTAGATACACAAATGTTAGGTTAACCGTTGTGTTAGAAGTTCTAAGGTTATTGGTCGTTGAGAAATCCTTTTCATTTCGTCTTTACCCCTCCCCTGTCAAAGAACTAAGAACTGTTGTTTTGTTGTGTTTATCTTAATTAAGTACTGTCACCATATGATGTGTCTAAATATGATTAATTCATTATATATTCATTACTCATTCTGGTAAAGTAACTTCATTTGGATTCTTGCATATAAGAATTCGTGGGTAACCACTCGACAAATGAGACTGGGTTTGCCAGCTTCTATTCCTGTACTAGACTGCACGTATATGGAAAACGTGTCTCTCCGACCTTTTCAATGTGACACTTCCTCATGATCTAATTTCGACTAAGATTTCCTCTAAATCTGTTTGTATATATATATCTGTAATGATTAAGTTTGTCTTGCATCAGAGAACTTCCCTTATCGACCAACGGCCAGTACAGCCCTTAAAGTGCTAGCTAGGCGTCTAGTTGGCTAATTCGCCATGGCTTCCTTATACGGGAAGGTGGAAGATGTGGATCACCAGAGACTTATAGCTCGCCGCAAGACCTTCCAGCGAGTCATAGTCATAACATTATCCTCCATATTACTTGTGGGAATTGTTGTTGCTGCTGTTGCTGGAACGCAAAACTCTCGTAAGGAAAATGAGTCTGGTGAATCTTCAGAACATCTGTCATCCTCGATAAAGGCTGTTTGCAATGTGACACTCTATCCTGACTCATGCTTCAGTTCCCTGTCGCCCGAAGCTCAGTCTGGAAAGCCTTTAGACCTTTTCAGATTATCCATGCAAGTAGCACAAAAGGCGCTTCAACGAGTTTCTCAACATTTCAAATCAGAGCCCTTCTGGCAGAGTGTGCAAATCAATAACATGACTAAATCAGCTATAGAGAATTGCAAAACTCTTCTTGAGCTCGCAGTAGACCATGTTGACGACTCACTAGCAGCATCAAGCGATTTGTCCCGCATTCATTTTTCGATTGAGAATCTCAAAACATGGCTGAGCACTGCTGCCACTTGCCAAGAAACATGCCTTGACGGGTTCGAATTTGAAACCCAAGAAATTCAGAGCAAAGTCACAGACTTGCTCCGCAACTCCACCGAGTTAACGAGCAACAGTTTAGCTATAGTAAACCTCGTATCCACCATCTCCAGCTCACTGAACTTTGGCAGAAAGCTGTTGACAACTCAAGATGAACCTGAGTGGGTCAGCGCAGGGGCTCGTAGGTTAATGACTACTACAAATTTGACAAATATAGCAAACATTACAGTGTCCCTGGATGGTACAGGGCAGTTTAAGAGCATATCAGAAGCTCTGAGCTCTGTTGCTGACAAGAGTGATAAAACAGTGATCATTTACGTCAAGAAAGGTGTGTACTTTGAGAATGTTGTGGTTGCAAAGAATAAGTGGAATATCGTTATGATTGGAGACGGCTCCAGCAAGACCATCGTCTCCGGTAAATTGAATGTCGTCGATGGAACGCCCACATTTTCTTCTGCCACTTTCTGTAAGTTATAACTCTTTCCTCAAATTAGCACAGCTGCTTGTTTCAAAGATGACTGTTTTTGACTCAACTGTTCTGCAAGATAACTGATGTTTTGATATGTGGTTAATTTTACAGCTGTGTTTGGGAAAGGATTCATGGCAAAAGACATGGGGTTCTACAACACAGCCGGGCCATCAAAGCAGCAGGCCGTAGCGCTCATTTCCACGGCAGACATGTCAGTCTTCTTCCAATGCAGATTCGACGCGTATCAAGACACTCTATACACACACTCCAACCGCCAATTATACAGAAGATGTGACATCATAGGAACAGTTGATTTTATCTTCGGCAATGCGGCAGTAGTCTTTCAAACTTGCAACTTGCTCCCTAGAAAACCTAATAAGGGCCAGTCGAACATCATAACGGCGCAAGGAAAGACTGATCCTAATATGAACACAGGAACATCGATCCAAGGGTGCACTATAAGATCCTACAATGATCTTACTGGTGTAAAGACTTACTTGGGACGACCATGGAAGGATTTCTCCACTACCATTTTCATGCTCTCCGGATTGTCGAATATTATCGATCCAAAGGGATGGTTGCCATGGTCCGGAACAACAGTACCAAAAACCATATTTTACGCAGAATACCAAAATACCGGACCTGGGGCAGTCACAACTGACAGAGTGAAATGGAAGGAGTTGAAGCTGAATCTGACCAGCAACGAAGCCAGTGCTTTACAGTTAAGTCGTTTATACAAGGTGACAAGTGGATTCCTGCTACTGTTGCCTACAGACCAGGTTTCTGAAATTGGAATTATCTGTTGGATTACATTGAACTATTGTTTTACTGAAAGAGTATTTCATGATGTTTGTCGATATTTTCCCTTTTTGTTGTTGGTGCAAGTTTCCAACATAATTTCACAAATTACATCAACTTTAACTTTGCTAATTTTTATCATTCGTATAAATTCTAAAGTAGCGGTCAAGCGATCAGCGATTAATATAAATATTAAAAAAACTCGTAGTAGAATGGCGAATGTCCTTTTAATTGGCAACATCATCTTGATTTCGACTAACTCCATTTTACAAGCAAGCTATGTATCCTCAACATCAGTACGTCCACATTGCTTAGATACATTTGGTATGAAAATCTTAACAGAAAACCAAAATCAAATCTTGTAAATCAGATAAAAACTGAAAATGGAATCCCATTTTGATAGCTATTATCATGGAGAACAGGTACAACCCACATATATATTCAAGAATCTTTTCCATTTCTGATCACTCCATCCCTTGTTTGCTCCCATCCTCTGTTTATTTTAGACACTTTACTATGTGAGTTTTTTCGACTCTCTTGTTTCATTTTTGGTTTTTGCTCTGTCATTGTTTGTGTGTTCTGTTTCTAAAACATGATGTTATGTTCTTGTACACATGTTGTTTTTCTTTCTAAACCCATCAGTAAAATCCTACAAAAATTAATGTAATGCAAAGGTTTTGTTTCGCGTAAATGTTTATGATTTAAGGATGATTCATTTTCAGAGGAACAAGGAGGCAAACAGTGGAGTTCTTGCCCCATTTATGTCCGATTCTCCGCGACATTCTTCGATGAAAATGTCTGATTCTTTTGTAGTTGATTCAAAAGAGGGAACGTCCAGCAGACAAGGATGTATTTGCAGATTGAAGCCTGATAAGGCTAGAGCAAAACTTTTATGCAAGGAGTGGTTTAATGATCCACTCAACGTGGTCCTATTCGTATGGCTATCCGCCGTGTTGACCTTAGCTGTAGCCTTCTTCGCTTCGCTTACAGGATTGCTAGACAATGTGTTACATAAAAACAAGCATTTGATTGATTTATCATTTGAAGTGCCTAATCAGACTTTGAATACCTTTTCACACTCCTATGCATTTACGTCCATCCTACGAGGTTTTACCATTTTTTCCTCTTATGTCGATGGAGGCCGGAAGATGTTACAATACTTAGAAAAGAGTATTGTAAAGATGGAACTTATAAGCCTAAAGAATGGTGCAATATGATGATTGTTGTGGTATTACTTCATGTGAACTGTTTCGCGCAGTATGCACTTTTTGGCTTGAATGTGGCATTAAGAAAACCAGACCGGCCTGTACCTGTACTTGCTGTAGTTCTCATTGTCTCTGTTGCTGCTCCGGTATCAGCTGTTATACTTATGAACCATGGCTCACTTGGCCGTGATCATATCGAACAGCCACCATCAGATGAGGAAGAAGCTCAGAATGAACAAGTTTAACAATGGAGATGAATGTAGTAGAAGAATGGTATTTGTTTCGAGAAATGAACCGAAGATTGTTGTGGAAAAACCTAAATGGGCAGGAGGCCTAATGGATATATGTGACGATAAGGCCGCTGCATGTTCTTCATTCTTTTGCTGTTTTTATACATTTGGATGGAATATAGAGAGGCTTGGATTAGGAAACATGTATGTTCATATTTCAACGTTTTTACTCATATTGACATCTCCTGTAGGGTTGTTTTACTTGGCTTCGTTTCGGATCGAAAATGAGGCATTTAGCAAGGCTTTGCAACTGGTTGGATTGATACTTTCATTGTTGGGTTTGCTTCATGGTGGAATATGGAGGATCAAAATGAGGAAAGAGTTTAACTTGCCACCGGATAGGAATGCTTGTTGTTGTGGAAATGCTTCGCTTGCAGATTGCGCTAAGTGGGTGTTTTGCTGCTGGTGTTCACTTGCTCAGGAAGTAAGAACAGGAAATTATTATGACATTGTGGAACAAGAAGTAGTTTCTACACGGAAAAGGGATAGGGAGTCAGGAGTTACTGGCGTTCGAATCGAAAGCGGCAAAGCTGGGAGGAAAGACAGTTCAAGTACTGGGATGGACAAGGCTATGAGTGCTCCAGTTGTAACAGTGATACAAAGAGGAGAGACTGGTGGCCAAGAACAATCAAGAAAGCAGTGCAACTGAAGGTATCTTCCTATAAGATGTTCAGCTATGTTTTATCATTTTCCTGATCGTACTAGAAATGGTAATGTGGTAGAAGTTGAAAATAATGGTGATTTCCAAGGAGGCTGGAATTTCAGATGATTGAACAAATTTCCAAACTTTCAGCTTTTCATATGTTTATTTGCACAAATAATTTTGTAACCCAAAAGTTGAATTCGAAAAGGTTACTGCCGGTCAATGAAAACTAACTCTGAGATTCAAAGTCAACAAATTAATCAGTATTTTTAGATAAAACATATTTTCAACAAAAAAACATTTGACAAGTAATATCTCAACTCTGTCTTGATAAATGATACTCTCCATGAACCAACCCCATTTGCCTCCAAACTCACAAGCCTCATCTTAAACATTCTTTTTTCTCCAATTCAACAGCTTATTGAAACCAACCCCAGATCAGGGTAAGCTAACCCTAAATTTCAGTCTCAGGTCACATCTCAATAGCTTATGAAATCATTAACTTCATTCAGCAGGAGCTAATGTTTATTACCAACATTGAACATTTTTGTAAGCATGCATTTTTTTACCTCACAATCAGATAAAATCAAGTACCACTTATTGCCGAGCATAACCAAACTATTATGTCAGCATGTCATTTATTGAACATAGGCCTGGCAACCAAAAAGAGAAACAAAGAACCACTGGAAACATTACCCACATAGATGGCATCGGATTGACGTAACCGCTTCTAACATTACACTTATATCAGACTAACAGGAAATACCTCGTGGCTCAAGCTTGATTGAAGATCCTTTCCAGATTCAGTCTCCATCGGCTTGTTCTCTATAACCAAGCTTGTGGTATCAATATCAAAATGATGCATGTCCACAATGGAATCAGTAGTCTCGAGAATGCTCGTTTCTTTCTCCACTGAAATTAAGTCATCAGTTGTAGCATCACCATTATTACCAACCTCAGCATCATAAGGAACCTCAACTTCGAGATCTGCTGTCGTTCCCGTCACGAGGTCTTCAAGGGAAGATCTGGTGGAGGAAATTTCTCCAGAAACAAACACCACGTCAAGGATTGAAGTATCGAAATTAACTGGCAACGGCTTACTTGCTAGTTCAGTGACTTGAAGCAAGGCTTCTTGGTTTGTAGCTTCTTCGTCATTCCTAGCTTTCTGTTGATCATCAACCAATTCATGTTCCTTCGTTAGATACACAGAATCATTCAAATGCTTGCCTTCTCTAGAGGTGTACTCTGCATTAGCTGAATCATCATTGCTTACATCACTTACAATTATGTGACCGTCATGGACTTCCTTGTCACTCCCATAGTGAAACCCCCTCAAAAATATCAATGAACAACTTTCATCTTGCTCTTCGGCATGGGAAGCCTCACCATTCATAGAGGAGGCGTTATTCTTGAAAAGATCTTGCACTTCATCAACGACATCCTTGGAAATGGATGACAAGCTTTCTTTGCAATGTGACTTCAGTTTCGTCTTCATGTATGACGGAACTTGTGCTTTCAGCACATTGACTCACTGATGAATGTTCATTATTATTTTCACTTTCTTCACTGTTTGAAAATTCTGGAGCTTGATGGAAAAACCTTTGTTGAGTGTCTGAGGATGCCCTGACGACATAAATGCCGCAAGAGCGGAAGCTAAGCATCATCAATCGATACAGTCTTCTTTGGCTGCTCCAAAAATGTGTGATGAACAGGTATTTGCAGATCTGTATCTTCTACGTCATGAGTTGAATACTGATGTTCTGTGGATAAAAAACTCGGAGGTACCTCAACAGTTTTCACAAAAGTAGAAGACCCATTACCAGGTAGTTCTGGATGCAATGGAACAGAAGGAATATCAAGTGTATTTTCTGTCCCACTCCCACTAATAGGATTGCTTTCATCCACATCAGACGAACTGGAAGCTGACTCCATACTTGACAAATCAGGAGCTGAAAATCTCGTACCAGATGCAAACTTGTTATGGGAATTTTTCGCGAGTACCGAAAGTTGGTTTTCCACTCGTGAGAGTCTCTCCTCGATGCTGCATATAGGCTTCCGCATGTTCTCTTCGAAATCTGAGCATGTATCCTCTATTTTTATCACTCGAGAGATGAGCTCATTCAAGGCTTTTTCAATACGACTTGGATTATCATTAGAAGTGACATTATGGTTCACTACTTCATTAGGAATTCTTATGGGAGCATTTGATCTTTCAGGTTCAGCAGCATTAGCAGTCATACTTCCAGCAGGATATGTTGTCACCTGCTGAATGGACAATGAGGGTTTTAATTCAGGGAGATTCTTATGAGTAGCAGTGATCAAATCCGCACCTCGTGAGCCACTGTCATGGGAACTTGGACCTTTAAGCTCTTTACTGTCACTATTCTTCTTTGTGATACTACCAATTCCTGATTTTGACAGCTGCAATTGCATCAAAGTGGGAGCGAGCAAAGCCATAAGAGAACTTCCAGCTGCATTCCCCATCGGATTCTTTTGTTCTTCAGTATCATAATTATCCTCATCCACTGGGTCTCCATACACATAAATTTCATCCACACAAACATTGTCTCTGCTCTGAATAGACAGCAAGCGAAGTGTCAATGATATGCAAGGTTCTGCATCAGAGATTTCCGCTGTTGCTTCATATAGATCCTGAATTACAAAAAAGCAACTTCAGTCAAATGCCCATGATATCATGTGATTGGGCAGATAGAGAATTATAATACCTACCTCCTTGAGTCTAGACGGAGATGCACTGATCTTGGAAATGTTTGAGTCAGGGGACTTAGTTACATCGACCCAACTATCGTCACTGGCACTAGTATTGCTGCTTCTGCTAGATGCCACTCCAGCAACTTGAGAGTCACTCTCATTTTCAGTCACTCTGCACAGGGCTACAACGTACCGTACAAAGATATTCATTAGCGCTTTTAGAATCGGGAGCATAGTAAATCTCATAAATCCTGGCCGTGCTGCGGACGTATATCTGCTGTATTTCATGCTTTTTAGGGAACAAAACTGCAAATTAATAGAAAAATCAGCAACAGTAAAAAACACAAACAGCAGCTACTCTCTCTCTCTTGACAATTCATTAGATAAAATGCTCAATTCAAAAACCTAAACACGAAGACTAAATATAAACGAATGATAGCGTACTGGTGATGTCGCAGGGAGCGGAATCAGGGGCGTCGGGTGGAGGGCGTTGAAGGATGAGTGGATCGGGGACGGTGGAGATCGGATCAAGAGGAGATAGAGATGATTCAAGAGAGATGCAAGAGGCGAGGGAGCCGTGGAGGACTGGCCAGACTACCGTGAATGAAGTCGATTCCATTCGATTGATCTGATCGATGCGATTTAGAAAGGGTTAGGGTTTCATTGAGCAGATCGATCGAAGTCTGTATATGCAGATTAGGTTGCGTAATTTTGCTTCTTCTTCGGTTTTGAATACGTATGAAAATAAGTTCGATAGTATACAATTTATTTACCTTCCGGGGCCGTATTTTTTGAGGTTCAAATTCGGACCGACTACAAGTGTTATTTTTTCTTCGTGTGAAATATTTTGTAACCTGAAGAATGTGTTTGAACTTTGAACCGGAATGGCTTCAAAACTGCACTAAATATATATGGTTCAAATTCAACACTGGCCATCTCGGACATTAACACGGTTCCTTAACAGGTAATTACAGTCAAGAGTTTAAATCCTGAAGGAACAACCTATTGATTACACCCTTACATATTCAATCAGATGTTCATGATAGCTGAGAATTGACGACCTACAATCTGCTGCAATTGATACAGGCACATCAGTTTTGAAATCTACTAGTTTCCAGTCAGTCATCATTTTTATGTGTGCTTTGGCCTTTTGGGAACAAGTCGTATTCCATGTTTCCCAAATTCCACTGTTTTTGACCTTCCATCATCAAGATTAATGGATATCTTTGACTTCATTTCCATCACATAGGCCACAGTCCCCTTATGCCTTAAGGAAGTAAAAGAAAAGGGTCAAAAGTACATAAAGCACAAAACAAGCATAATTGGAGGGATAATATTGAGGTATTATAGCTGTTCACGTCATTGATGATGCATGCGTTTTTTTAAAAACTCACCATGAATTATCAGACTGCTGGTGTACTTCAACTCTTTTTCCTACAGCATCTTTTCCCAATTTCTTTAAAAATCCAGTTGGCATCCATCACACTCTCCACTGAGCCGCCTGGTTTAGTTACGGATGCATCCTCTTCTTCAAAGCCAACTTCTCCAAGTTTGATGACCTTTTCCTCTTTGATCTCTGTCCTTTGACTGAGCTCTTTTCGTCATCAACATGTGTTGGCCATGAACTTGGATTTTCTAGAAACGGATTCTTAAATTTGAGCTTCATTAATGGCTTGGGATTGCTTTGCAGAGACGAATCATGTTATTTGCTAGTATTCGTGGTTCCCTTGCTCACTGCATCAGGCACTTCTGCAGAAGACACCCTACTGCCTCTGGATGGAGTGATGTCCTTCACAGTCCCCATTGCCGCAGCATTACATTTTCCAAATAAGGTGCCTACCCTTTGTTAGACGGATTCCTCTATATCACCACCCCTTTTTCTCATAAATTTCTCTGGGACATAAACCTCAGTATTTTCTCCATCCCTTTCCCTATGATCACGCGTTTGGCTATTTAGTTGGCCAAGGTGATCATTAATACCACCTGCGTAAGTTAACTTCATGAATTGTAAATGCATTCTTTACTCCTTGATGATGAGTGTTATCTTATGAACTTCGATACACGGAATAAAAATTTCTTAAGTTAAAAAAGATTGTTTCTTATACCTTAATCAGCACCTTTATTTGCTACGGTAATGAAACTATTGAAATAGTAACTTCAATAATATATTAATAATATTCACACACTACTGCATTTAAATCAATAAATAGAAAATGAAATAAGGAACGAAGGCATTAGCTTAAGTGATTGCTTACCTTTCAATGTATTCAACTCTTGTTCTCTCTGATGACTTGAACTGTCGGACACTGAAGAATTACTGGAGTTTTTATTTCGACCACCTAAATGTATAACCAACTTTGGTTCTTTCATAGGATTTGAGCTGCCCAGCCCTTTTCCTGATTCATCTTGAGAATGGCGACTCTTAAGCTTTACAATTCTAGGTGTTCTATTTTCAGCATTCGTGTTATTGTCAGCAACAAACTTGCACTCTAAGGCACTTGGCTGATTTATTGAGAAAATTCCTTCTCCATGGGTAACTGAATCAACGCAAAGAGCTCTTTTATCATTTGCATCAGTCAAGTTATCTCCCATCTGAATCTTGTCAGCATGTAAATAAATATTGCTCAATCTAACATCATGAACGTCTTCAAAAACTTCCTTTGTCTCTATATTGTTGGTATGTAAAATATGCAGTTCCTTTTTCTTCTCATGCTTTTTAGAAGAAATTTTTTTCTCGTAATCCTTTGACTTCTTTGGTGATTTTTTTACTACACTTTTCAGGGAAAACTTCAATGACCTACCAAAATCATTCTTAAATACAATGGGGCTGGTCTCTTCATCGTCAGATGACATATAATAGAACTCTTCTTCCGTAGGCAATCCTGCAGCAGCCCTCAAACTTGCAATTAAATCCTCGTCGACTTCATCTCGTTTCCTCCAAAGCTCTTTAACGGCATCCTCAAGATCCTTAACCTAACATCAACAGGTATTACAATACATCGTATTACCAAAAAGCATGCATGAATGAGTGGCACAATAACCCGCATATACCTGATAGCACTCTCCACGACAAGTGGCACATACATACTGATGATTTTTATCCGCTTGAACTGCATGTATTTCTCATCACTGCGATAAAGCTGGAAAATTGAGACTGACCATTGGACATTATACAGATGATGAGTTGTTCAATCAATATCTACAAAGTCGGCACAATTTAACTTTGACAATAATATATCTACAAAGTCAGCACTTTTAAATTTGACAAATAAATATTTATTTGTCATTGTCTTTTTTAGATTTAGGAAAACTTAATATGAAACTGTTTCAAATGTAGCAGTACGCTAAGATAAAATCCTACCTGATACCATCACAATGACAATGAACCCACCGCTGGCAAATATCTCAGCAAACCATAGGACTCGACTCAGAATCTCTGTACACCTTAAAATGGCTATCAACTCGCATGTCAGTACCAAAATAATAAACCTCTGATGCATATAATGAAAAAATAAAATGTGTGTTTACAACCAAATCTCTCCCTTTACTTAGAAGGGAAAAACCAAGCCCCCTGCCTAAACCCTCAACAAAATCTCATTCCACATAATTAATATGAGAATTTTGTTGCAAGAAGGAAAAAACAGTGGTTCACTTAATTTTATGAACTAAAAGTGAACTGCTGGTGAATTACCTTTAAACAGACAGGGCAATAATTTCCTTTTGTAAAAAGTCTCCCGCATGAATCACAACAAGTATAACCTAGAAACCACCTGCGCGAAAATACGAGAGGAAATTGAATCCCATCAACGACGCAAGCTTAGGCCAGCATCAATACAGAGGAACCTAATTTATGATCGAATGAAGTTTAAAAGGCAAGGAAGCTGTATATGTATCTCAATGTACGCCGATCAGTGAAACATAAAAGAACTTTTAATAATGAAGTTAGCTTATTCATACGAATTGTATAAAATGGCATTATGCTATGTTCCACAAACTTGAAGATGGGAGTGACTGATAGATGGGTAAAACATCACACAAGAAAAAAGTGAAAATGGGGACCACAACAACCAGAAAATTTGTGCTCTTTAGCAACGCTATATTCTTTTTTATATGAGACATAAAAGAAACAATTAAGAAACGATGAAATGAAAATGACATGATTGTCACCTCAAACTAAGTCCATTCCCAGGTACAGTTGATCCGCAGCTGTCACATTTAGTATGTTTAGACTTAAGTATGGTCCGCTACTAACAGTCTGGTTTCAGGGAAATGGTAAAATATCAGATAATGAAGAAATGACCACATATGAAGATAAAGCTCTTTTGAGATTAACAAAAATGTTTCAAACTTGTCAGTAACTCAAAAGAATTACACAAGTACACAACCCACCTTGTGGGGAGGCTGCTGGCAATAACAGTGGTAAACGCTGTCACACCTTTTGCAAAACATAAATTTATTTGGATCTCCAGTTATGCAGCAAACCTGGAAGTACAAGTTTTTTAACAGAATTAGTTAAAATAAGTATCGATGTCTGGCATAAATGGAAACAAATGACATGGCAGGCTAAGTAATGGAATACTATATTTCAAAATCAAATTAAACTGTTCATTTTTATGACTAAAATACTCGCAAAAGCAGACCAAAATGTGCAGTTTGGTTTATAGTTAATTAGAGGTTTTGACATACACCTCTTTGCCAAATCAACTTTTGACGTTGTTAACAACTTACCTGACAGATTCGACAGGATGGACAAGACCATGAGCTCCAGTGGAACAAGTCTGCAAAACGCTTTCATATAAGAATCAAACAAAAAAAATATAAAACAAAATATCTATTCAAACTAAACCTCTTCGCCTTCCCCAATTCTTGATATAACTGCGGTGGTACCTTTCCCACAATCTTTGCAAGAGAGCATTTTTCTAGACTGTTTACTTGCTTCATTTTCACCCTTGAAACACATTCAGCACATGAAATTGCCATTGATCATACCTTGATCTTCTCCAACATCATTACTCTCAACCTACGTTACAATAACCTTCATTAACATAGATAGATTTTTAAGGGAGGGAAATGCAGACTAGAAGCCAAACTAAACAATCAC
Source organism: Sedum album (assembly GCA_006409495.1). Taxonomy (NCBI): domain Eukaryota; kingdom Viridiplantae; phylum Streptophyta; class Magnoliopsida; order Saxifragales; family Crassulaceae; genus Sedum; species Sedum album. The sequence continues at coordinate 340,846 of QZGG01000019.1, forward strand.
ATATGCGTCTCTTCCTCACAAATAAATTAGATGAAATGAATGACGGTACTTTGATTGTTTAAAAGATCAAACTGAGCAGCAAGAGCAAGTAACTAACCATATGAACATGACCAGACTCAAACCTCCTAGCATAATCCTCAGCAACCAAAGAAGCCGCAGCAGCTTCTTTCAGCAGCGCAACTCTCTTAGTTTGCGAAGACAACAACAACGCAGCCTCATCATCAGGTACAACACCCGACGACGCAACCGGCAGCAGCTGATTCGTGGTAGCAATCGGAGCCTTGAGAACCATAGGAACCGAGATCTGAACGGTATCTGAATCGTCGGTATTATCATGATTGTCAATATCAAAAGGATGTGAAAGGAAGTCAGTGACGTCGAGAACGTGTTGGAGAAAGGCGCGACGGGATTGCTGAGTGCGAAGAAAGTGCGGAAACCCTAAGTCGCAGAAGCAGATCTTGTTGCTGCAAGCGAAGACAAGAAATACAGACGAATTTGAAATCGAAGGTTAGACAGAGCGAGCGAGAGAAATTTTTTAGAAATGCCTTAGTTTCCAAAAAAATGTTTTCAAATGCCCTCTTTTTGAAAACTCTTTCTCAAATGCCCTACTTCTAATGAATCCGGTTTTGTCAAAACCGGAATTCTAAAAAAAATAAAAATCCGGTTATACGAAAACCGGAATCCAACAAAATCAACCGAATAGTTAGATTTTCTAACCATCCGGGTTTCTCAAAACCGGATTCAATTTAAAAAAATAATATTATGTCTAGTCAGCAAAAATTGATCCGGACAACAATATTTAAATGAATCCGGTTCTATTGGAACCGGAAATGTACTTAGAAATCCGGTTTTCATACAACCGGTTTTTGCATAGATTATTAAAGGACGTGCAATAAGCCATGCATGCATTATTTTTGTACAGAAATTATAGAAATTTCCTGAAATCAGTCCATGCAGATAGAAATAATTGAATAAAATCGGATTGTACAGAAATAATGCATGCATGGTATTATAAATAAGGTGCACGTTAATGGAGCATTTTAGCAGGTTTTGAGCTCTCGATGTCAGAATTTGGCCCATAATACCTCGTTTCGAAGTTTTAGCAGGTTTTGAGCTCCCGGTGTCAGAATTTGGCCCATAATACCTCGTTTCGAAGAGAACGACGAGCCCGTCAGAACTCACGAGCTTCTCGTGAGGTATGCTGTTTTTTGGGCAAATTCGATCGTTTACTATTTTATTTTGAATTTTTAGTATTTTTTCATTATTTTTGAATATTTTATTTTTTTTTTTTAGAGTTTTGTTGTTTCCCTATATAAGGGAAGTTTAATAAAATTGTCCAGTCATCGAAAAAGTGAAATCGGGTCTACCAATAATAGAAGGTTATAGATCGAATAAATTCGGATCTACCAATAATAGAAGGTTATAGATCGAATAAATCTGGGTCTACCAATAATAGAAGGTTATAGATCGAATAAATCTGAGTCTACCAATAATAGAAGGTTATATATCGAATAAATCCGGTTTTCATGAAACCGGATTCAATTGAATTTATCCGGTCTTCATTAAACCGGATTCAATTAAAGGATTCCGGTTTTAATAGAACCGGATTCATTTAAATATTGTTGTCTGGATCAATTTTTGCTAAGATTAATTTTTTTAATTGAATCCGGTTTTGAGAAATCCGGATAGTTAGAAAATCTAACTATTCGGTTGATTTTGTTGGATTCCGGTTTTCGTATAACCGGATTTTAATTTTTTTTTAGAATTCCGGTTTTGACAAAACCGGATTCATTAGAAGTAGGGCATTTGGGAAAGAGTTTTCAAAAAGAGGGCATTTGGGAAACATTTTTTGGAAACTAAGGCATTTCTAAAAAAAAATCCGAGCGAGAGAGAGTTGTGAAAAGAGTGAAGAATGGTTACAACGTAATTGGACAGGCTACGTGAAAGGCCATTACGATACGGATCGACAAACAGGCTGAGATTCTATTTTCCCTTTTTTCTTTCTTTTTCGTCTCCGATTTTTAGGGGCCGCGAGGGACAGATGCTATGTGGTCTTACCATATCTTCCAGTATAATCCCCAAATTTCTTTTGTATAAAGAATGTAAATTAGCTGCAAGATAACACGCATTTACTGATGATAGTCGATCAGTGGGGCCAGTCATTTGGTAACCCAATTATAAGTTTTGTAGATTCAATTCCATTCAACTTGTAAATCAAAAATGTACTACAGCTCCAGAATGTAATACACCAACCACGGTAGCATAACCTGTTTGCAAGTTCAAGATAGTTTGAACTACGCATTACAGTTTTTAAAAGGACTTAAGTTTGATCATTCATCACTCATCATCATCCTCTTCATCGTCGTCAAATTTCATTGAGCCATCACTTTCATCACCATCGTCATCCTCAGAATCGCTCAAAACATAAGTAGTTGGGCGGCGATTACCTCTTTGTGGACGTGCCCTCACTATCTCTTGCTCGCCCTCACTTTTTTCTTCAATACTGTCAACAGTACTAGCAGTAGTAAAAGAACCGCTCTTCTTGTTGAAGGGAGAAGCTCTCATCTTCCGCACCTTTTTATCTGGAGACGCAACAGCAGGTTTGAAGATATCTGTTACTAATTTCTGTCCAACCTGTTTTCCCTGCTTGGTAGCTGCTGGTTGCCGCTTCTTTCCTCCAGCGGGTTTGCTTGCCTTGGCTTCAATGCTGAAATCTTCATCAGTGTCGGATATTAGTTCAGCTGTCTTTGCAGGTTTTTTAGCAGCAACAGCTCTTTTTGCTGGAGCTTTTTTCTGTGCTGGTGCAGTTTCCATGACTATGAAGGCATGGAATCACAGTTAGAAAGTTCAAAAGCTAAACAAAGGAGACAACATCCTGAACATTAACATACCTTCAGAAGGTTCTGGGGAAGAATCAAGGTTATAGACAGCCAGGCGATCTTTCAGAGCCATCACTTCATCTTCTTCATCTTCAATTACCACCTGCTTCTGCATAATTAGTACATACAGTCAATTGGTTGAATGTTTCAAATGACTGAGACATTACAGTAAGAATATTTTTCAAAAGAGTTACCTTCTTTACAGGTGCTTTTTTAGGTGCAGCTTTTGATTTTGGCTTCACAACCTCAGCAGGATTTTCTGATGCATATGATATTAATTAGCAATCGAGAATGCAAACAACTAACACAAAGAAACAATTTTCATACCTGCTACAGATGTTAGGTTACTTGTGTCCATATCAGCGGCAATTTCAGGTTTAACTGTCTTTTTTATGTTCTTTCGCGGGACTGCAGGAGCTTTTCTCCCACCGACAGCAGCAGTGGCCTTGATTTTTGACTTCCGAAGAGCTTCTTCTGCATCTTTTTTGTCTTGCTCCTGAATCATTGAAAAGATATTTTAGAAACTGGATTTTGACAAAAAAAGTTTGACTTGCCATGACAAATCGTACAGAAGTATTTAATCTTACATCAAGTTGTTTCTCTAGCGCGTCCAGATCTCGGAGCCAAAGTGACTTCGGGGATAATCCTCTCAATTCATCAACCTTGCTGTTAAGGGTGTCCCTCTCAGCGCATAGTTCCTGCACTTTCTCAAGCGTGAGAGTGCCTATAGCCATGGACAGTAAATACTCGTAGTCACTGGCCTGGACACCTTTGGTAATCTCAGTATCTTCTGATGAATCTGTGTCCTCGTTTTCATTAGCAATAACTTCTTCAACAGATTTCTTCTTTGGGAAAGGAGTAAACCCCTTATTCTTCAACTCCAGGAACAACTCAGCTCTCTTCCTATTGTTCACTATGATCTTTCCTTCCACAACATTTAGAATGAATCTAACTCTGTTGTCTAATTTAAGGAGTTCGCTCTCCATGTTATCAAGTAGAACTCTCTGCAGAAAAAAACACGATAAGGAAATATAAATTTTTATTACTGAACATAATTATGTATATCCCTTAACAAAGTCAGAATAAAATATCAAATTTCACCTTTCGCTTCTCATAAAACTCAAGCCTCAAATGATAGAAATCTTCTAGTACTGCAAAGTGAAAAGAGAGTTTAGAGAACACATTCCAGATGCTAATATAACAGATGAAAATTGAAAAATGGATAACTTACTTTGTACTGGATCATCATATTTCTTTATCACGCCTTTTGCATCAAAGAGATGCATGTTACTTGTGCTCATTGTAGTAGTGAGCTTAAATTTCTTGGACAGCCCTTCTTGGAGGGCTATTTTCATGTTTTCTTCTGATAAAATAATTTCGAAGCTCACGCTAGCGTCATCACTGTGCTCCCTTATATCCTTCAGAACAAAATTCATGAATATCAGATGGTTGGAATACTGCACTATAGCTCAAATTTCAGTAAGTGCTAACTTATAATACCTCAATAAAAGGGTTACTAATCTTGATCTTGTCACTCTTGGTCTTGTCATTTCCAATCAACATTGAGAGAAGGAATTCCTTATAGTCTTGAGTCCATTTCCTAACTGGCAGCTCCGTAATGCGCAGGGTTGTCTCATTAATTTGTTCGATAATCCCAGTTACAGTGTATGTTACACCGCCTTCCTTAGTAGCAGTCTGTTCTATGGTTCCTCGAAAGCCTCTGTACCAAGGTTGCATTGGATCCGTCATCTCATCATTAAGCATGTGCCTAATATTTGCCACTATATCCCTAGGATTGTAATTTGGCACGTATGAACTCCACCCTGTACCAATACCTTCACTTCCATTGACTAATACTACTGGAATGATGGGGATGTACCTGAATGATGAACATTAAAATATATAAATATTATTTTGGACATACAATCATTATTTGACTTTTTGAGTAGAATTACCATGTTGGTTCAATGGATTGCCCATCTTCATTCAAATAGTGAAGCAGGCGGTCATCATCCTTGGGAAAGAGAAATCTTGTGATGGGTGACAGGTTTGTATGCAAGTATCTGGGGCTTGCATGATCTTTCCCACCCTGAAAAGATAATGGCATCATTAGTAAGTTTGTGTCCTAATGTAATAGTTACAGAAGATATTTAGGAAGGGAAAAAAGGGATGTCTTTCTAACATGATTGCGGGTTCCAAATTGGCCATTTGGGGAGAAGAGGTTTATGTTGTTGCTGCCTACAAAATCCTGTGCCATTCCAATGATAGTGGTTGCTAAACTTTGCTCTCCATGGTGGTAAGCAGAATGTTCAGATACATAACCAGAAAACTGAGAAACTTTAGCTTCCTTCACAAAATTTCGCTTGAATGAACAGAAAAGAATCTTTCTTTGACCAGGTTTTAGACCATCAACCATTGATGGGATTGATCTTTGAAGATCGGCTAAGGAAAACAGTATCAGCTCTCTATTAACGAAATCAGTGTACCTAACGAGCTTTCCTGTTTGATCAAGGAACGTCCCAGGCTGCAATTGTAGTATTAAAATTTGTTAACAAATGAAATAAATGCCCGACTATCCTTATAAGCATGGCACTAGCGGGGTACCTCAAACTGACGAAGCCAATTTTTTCGTGCTTCGATTTTCTTTTTACTAAACGCAAGCTCTATGGCTTCACCATCCTGGTCATCAGACCAAACAAAATCTTTCTTATGTTTTTCAAGATCAGAAAAATACTCCTTGCCTTCTTTTGATGTGCTGGTTCCCAGACCCTAATGTTTCACACTCGCTGTAAATGATCTTGTTGATAAGAGTGTGAGGGGAACCTTGAAGTGTTTAAATTACCTTGTAGTACTTTATATGCCAACCAGTTGCATTTCCTAGATTCTTTTTCCAATCTTCATATTCTGGCATGGTGTAAAATGACAAGACCCTTCCATTTTTATGTGTGGCCTGGAAGGTAAAAATTGCATTAAATATTGCTATGTGAGTCACATTGCATTTAGGACACTAATTTGCAACAATAAAAAACGTTCTCACCTTAACGATTGGTGTAATAAATTCCACAAGGAATGATGGGATTTTAAGTAGGGACGGCCAGAAGGAATGAATGAAATTGATCAAGAGCCCTTTTATGTGGGAACCATCATGATCCTGCATCAATGCTCAAGTTAAAGATTCAAGAAAATGATTCCAACAAATTGTTATGCAATTTTTGTAATTTTAAAAAGCAAAACCTGGTCAGTCATTATCATCAAGTGGCCATATCTCAGTGACTTGGTACTCTCATATTGCTTCTCCTGCTGCAGGCCAAGAATTTTTTTGATGGCTTGGATTTCAGCATTCTCTTTGATCTGTTTGCTGTTGGCTTCCCTGACATTTAGCAATTTTCCTCTTAGTGGGAACACTCCATAATGGTCCCGCCCCACCACAGAGATTCCAGCCATCTGCAAGCATTTATATTAATCCATATCCTAAAACAAAATTGTCATACTGGATATAATTAAGCAAATTCAGACTTACAGCAAGTGCTTTAGCTGAATCTCCTTCAGTCAATATTAAGGTACACTTCTCAGAATTTCTTCCTCCAGCATCATTGGCATCCTCAAGCTTGGGAATTCCGAGAATTCTCCCTGTTTTAGTGCCATCAGTTTTCTTAAGCTCTTTATTCTTCTTGAACTCAGCCCATGAGAGGAGATTTTCTACTACACCAGACTTTGAAACTGAAATATTAGGAATCAACGATTAACAGAATGTCAGTAAATCTTAATAGAAAAGCTTAAGTTGCTGGACAATAGATATAGCAGAAAAATGTGTGAATAGCAACCTTTCTTCAAAAAATCAGGTGAAAGAATACAAGAAGAGCCGAAACTGCTTTGGCGAATTGTTAATGTTTCCTTGGTTTGAGAATCAAATGCAGGATTGTCGATAAGGGAGTTCACAAAAACCCATAAATGATTCTTCACAGTATGAGCCTTAACATTGGCATGCTTATTCTTTTTATTGACAATCTCGACTATGTGATTAGTTATCTGGCTTGTCACATAATCAACATGGGTTCCTCCTTTGATAGTGGCAATTCCATTTACGAAGCTGACCTGGTATATATCATACAGTGATAAGCATGTTTTTTTATAAAATCTTCAATTATAAAGCTCCCAAGAATGTGCATACCTGTTGAAACTGTCCTTCACTGAGACTCACACAAATTTCCCATCTATCATTGACTTTCTCGGTGATCCTAAACAAGATGCAAACATTGTCAAACACACTTTACAACAAGCTGGCAAGTCCACAATATTATCAATTAAGATAAGAGACAGACCTTGGTAAAGGTTCTGTTCTAGATTTAGCAGCAGATTTCAGGTAAAGATCAACATAGTCAAGGAAGGAGTTAACAGGAACTCGCTGACCATTCAACTCAACTTTAACTGATTTTCCCAAGCATCCAGCAACATCAAAAACTCTTTTCTTCATTAAGGCAACTGTGTCTTCCTCCAAATAACTCATGCTAAACTTAGCTAAGTCAGGCTTGAATGACACTTTAGTCCAATTCTCACTTGACTTGCACTTCGTAATCTCCGGCTCAGATTTCATTCCCATATTGTTCCCAAATACCTAACAACACAGATGCAAACAAAAACATTCATAACCATAACTCAAATGACCATTTCTTACGAATCAAATCACAGCTCAAAATCTATACCTGTTTATACTTCTTCAGCCTTTTCCCATCGGCAGTCTCGATAACAAACTCAGTTGAGAAAATATTCGCCAGCTTAGCACCATATCCATTCCTTCCTCCAGTCGTCTTCTTAACATTATCATCATAGTTACTACTAGTCAACAAATGCCCAAAAATCATCTCCGGCACATAAATCCCTTCCTCCTGATGAATCTCCACCGGAACACCATCACCATTATTATAAACACTAATCAAATTCTCCTCAACATCAATCCAAACCTTCACTAAATTCATCGACGGATCTCGCTGCTTGTTATCCGCAGCATTCACAAGTATTTCATCAAAAATCTTGTACAATCCAGGAACGTATGAAATAGATCTATAAACCATTTCATCATTCTCGTGGATCCAGAGACTCTGAGTATGCTTTTCTATAGATCCGACGTATGTGTCCGGACGGAGTAGGATGTGCTCCAACTGCGTCTTCTTTTGATACGTTTCTTCGATGGTTTTTCCGGTTTTGGTGACATTCGCGTTGCTGCTGGATTGCAGTGGAAGCTTCTTGACGGTCGCCATGGAGAAGCTGGAAGTAATTGACACAGAGAATGTGTCTAGGGCTTCTAGGGTTAATTTGGGGGTTGGATGGATATGCGATGGATGAGTGTAATAAAGAACGAGCCACAACGGATAGAGAAGCTGTGAAGTTTGAATTTGAAATTCGAGTTTTTGGCGGGATGATTTGAAATCAAGCTCAAGGTAAATGGAAGTATGTTGCTAATTTATGTTCAGTGAATTTGAAAGGAAGTTAACTGTGCTCTGATGTCGAACCCGGCGGCAGCCCGGCTTCTAGTGGAAAGTGAATGTTGATAAAAATTGTTTCGATAGATAAAAGAGTAAAACATCGTCCGAATGTCCACATTGTTGGAATTTATGCAGTGTAATCTCCATGAGAACTATAACAACAAATAGGAGTTTTTTACGCTTTCGAAGGTAACAACTGTTTCTTTTCATAGAATTTCAGCTCCAAAGTCTTGTTTGTATATGACTGTAGATATGTAAGGTGGAGAAGGGAAAAGAGAATGCATATGCAGTTTAAAGATATTGTGGTCTAAAGGCCTAAATTACTCAGCTATGCGGCAAGTTATCATAAGGAAAAGAATTAGATGAGCATGATGCATAATCCACATGACCTTCCATATCCCAAATTTCTCCCATTTCCAGGCTTTTACCTGGCAACTGCTTTTCAACATTGCCGTATATTTTGTTCTCCTTTATATTGTTGCAACCTTTTTTCGATGGGTTCCAAATAGTTTTTAAGTTGTCCGCTGCTTCTTGTGTGAACTGCACATTCCAGGATTCATCGCTGACATCTTCATCAGCTGTCAGTTTCCCATCTATATCTATAATCCCTTGGTCTACATTAAACATGTCTGTTCCTATATCAATTTGGTTGAAATAAAGGGGTTCCACATTGAATAAGCTGTCAGGACAGACACCCGAGTAGTCTGTGTCGTAACAATAATCAGTTTCTGTATAAGGGTCAAACGGAAAGTCAAATGGTGTCGGGGATTGTTTCATCAGAGAGGGTGAAGAATCTGTGCACATTGTCATATGGTCATAATTTTCTTGAATGGACAAGGTTCCTTCTGAAAAGTTATCTGCTGGGTCTAATAATATGCTACCGTCCGGAGATGTGGACACAGAGTCGAGGTTGTTACAGTTGTGCAACCGTTTTTTGATAGTTGAGTTCCAGAAATTCTTTATCTCATTATCTGTTCTGCCAGGTAGTCGCGCTGCAATTTGAGACCACCTGAAGCATTAAACCAAAATGCAATGAACATTAGGGTCTAAGAAAAAGTAATGCAAATAAAATGAAAGTCGAGTATGAAAAAAATGCTTAGTTTTTGAGTGTTTCAACAAACCTGTTTCCAAGAATCGAATGAAGACGTAAAATAAGTTCTTCCTCCTGCAAAGAAAATGCACCGCGCTTAAGGTCAGGTCTTAAATAATTAATCCAGCGCAGACGACAACTCTTTCCACACCTCTGTAACTCAGCATTTCTAGCAATATCACTCCAGCAGCCCTGCCCATTTCTCAGCATATAGTTCATCAGCTTTTCATCTTCTTCAGGTGACCATAAGCCCTTTCGAAGCTTACTGCAACCCACTTTGCTATTACTGTTGCTAGCTAAATCACCCATATGCACCACTGATTCTGGCCTCCCGAATCTGGTGCACAAAAACTCCATTAAATACAGACATGTAAATGTTAAAAGTATGAATTAAAAATGTTAAAGAAGACAGAAACTTGACGAAGGGGGAATCCTTTGCTTGATTAGTAAAACCTAATCATTTACAATTTAGTTGACATAGATTTAAAAACAAAAAGTATGCTGCGAGCGAAATCAGGTGATATGTTATGTTGTATTTCGGTAGATTGAGTGAAAAACGGACAGGAATGGACGTGATCCGGGACAACAGTGAGAGTAGTTTGATATGGAAGCAAGCACTGGTCCATCTGCATCCTCATCATAAAGCATCCATCATGTATGATTATAATTACCTTAAGAGTAAAGAAAACTTCATATCAAACTGTTGTGTTCGTTAGTACATCCCCATTGGTAAACAAGAACAAATGCGAGCCAGCGTTTTCTTCAGTACTTTCGGACATCTATGCGTATTCTTACCGCTTGTACTCGAGTATATTCACATTTTCGAAAACTGAAAAATCAAGTGAAATCACCTTATCATAAATATACAGACGACATTAGATACAGACACCACACCATTGCAGCATTGCTTTTATTTCTGTTGTAATTTTTTATATTAAATGTAAGGTTGAATTAGAGAAAATAGAGATGATTGACAATTATTAATATCAATATTTGAATAAATAAAATTAATAATTAACATATGTTTAGTAAAAGATTATAGGAGGATATGCATCTTTTAGTAATACGGCATCAATTCAACAGTTGATATTTGTAATCGTCAATCACCAACCGTCCATTTTTTTGCAAATCTAACTGCTCAATTAATTAAAAACTAACTTTAATCAAATCAACGGTCAAGATTAAGTTATTATGTCTCACAAAATTTACATGTCTCTCTAGAATTCAACTTTGATTAATATTTTCCATGTCCTTAATATTCCTTGAATTTTTTTACAAAAGAAAATAAGCATTTTGATGAAATTCCTAGATTCGATCGAATGGGTGAGTTGGTGGACCTGAGGACAAGATCACGTAAAATCCTTAATATCATCGCATTCAATTGCATGATTTGCAAACTATTATAGGCAACTATGAATTTAGTTAGTGCTTTGATATGAACTTCGAAACGCCTTATCGAAATCAGGGGTTGAAGAGTGCGGAAAGTGTGGGTGCTTGCGAAAGTTTGAGGTGGATAGAGGCCAAACGGCCAAAAGGATGCAATAACGGTTAGTGCTTCGATTACCTCTTGCGAAAGGTAAACGCTGCCCCAAGCTTAATGGCCGAATCTACACTACAAGTAACGCAAATAATTTAGTCATTTAGACAAGAAGATAGTTGATTTGCATGAGAGATAAGTACATAGTAAAAAAAGACCTTTATATAAGCTTACACAAGGGGGAAGAAGCCCAAAGGTCATGCTTGGGGGAGGCCAAAGGGCAAGGGGACAAGAGCTGAGTGCGCAGGCTGCTATAGCAGGGAAATGATGTTGCGGCAGCAAGGTGGCAGGGGTGCAAGTTGGCTGCCTAGTGGGTAGCAAGGTAGCGGAGCATACTGCGTGTCTGCGTCTTCGCCTTTAGGAGCGCGATACTTCACACTCACCACTCGGCATAATGTCTTTGAAAGCTCGGCACCTCGGGAGGTTTTTTCGGAGGCCTTTGGCACCGGCGGTCCTCGTAGATTCGGTCCGCATTTGCCGCAACATGCGCATGCACAACCTAACACTTGGTCTTGGATTCTCGGCAGATCAGGAGGTCGCCTTTGAGGCCTCGCTAGCACGGTCAGCCCGACAACGAGCCTCAACATTTGTGGTTGATTCGACTCGAACTTGTACGGAGAGCGCCTCGAAACCCTTACAATCGCACTATCCGCAATTCCTCGATAATAGACAGCGTTGTCGAGATAAGGAAAGGCACGAGCTAACCTAGGAAGATCCGGTTCATAAAATGCTTATAGAATTTCCCTTAAAAAAAGTAAAATAAAGATGTGCGACTTGGCGGGCACAAGGGAAAGCTAATCCATTAAACCCTTTCAGAGCAACTCGGCCTAGGGTTTTACACACACAGACCGACCTCGTTCGCTACGGACGTCGAGATAGATACGAACCGACAATCAATGGCATGAATTGGAGTCTCTCCACAGATTCCTCAATCCAATCAATGTCTCTATCTACCACACTTCGTTGCACCGCTTCCTCCATCCTTCGCCGGCGCCTCTCAATCCCCGCGACTTTCAAACGCTTCACGCTCCTTAACCCCACCATTTCCGACTTGCGCTTCTCCTCATCATCATCATCTCCTCGTCCTCGTTTGCCTAGAGGATTGAGACCTGCTCGAGCCCGCAAGACTGATGATAAGGAATTGGGAGATGATGCTGGTAATGGAAATGTGGGGATTATGTTGAGAGATCAGAATGTTGAGGAAGGACGGGTGGTGGCTATTGAATTGCACAAGGAGGCGAGTGATGCGTATATGGCTTATGCCATGTCTGTTTTGCTAGGGAGAGCTTTGCCTGATGTTCGCGATGGACTTAAGCCTGTGCATAGGAGGATATTGTTAGTTTTTTTACCTTTTACTATTCGTTGGTTTTGTCAGAATTTTCATTCTCAATAAATTTTAACACATATGATAGCCATTAGATATAAGAACGAGTCTACTAAATATTTTAGGCTGGAGAAGATGGGTGAATGTTTTACCTGAAGAAGGTTATTTGACTTGTCAGTCATAGTATCTGTAACATTTTTGGTCCTTAACTTTGCAGATGTGACATTCCCTTTGTTTCTAGTAGCACTTAAAGCTGTATGTCTCTTTTAATTAAAGTTTTGCACACTTCTTTGATTTCTCTATCGAATATCTGCACCCTTTTGCCTGTTTGCACTATTTTATCGTTATGGTTAAGCAAGCACGCCACTTTGAACTCTTTGTTGAATGTCTGTGCCTTTTACCTGTTTCCGCAATTTTATATAACTGACTTTTTCATCTCCCTCTGTTTGTTGCTTTTAAATCAAATTGGTTGTTTCCATATCCTTGGTTTACATTGGAATCTTAAGATTTAGAGTTAGAAGTATAACCATATATATGTATATATTTTACTGACCTAATGGCAATCGATGCTAGCTGAGTCTCAGTTATTGAGGTTAGCTTTGAATAGTTACATCCGTACATATTTAGGTACATTTGCAGTTAGATTTATATCATTTGGCTAAAGCTGATAAACATACAATAAATGATTATTGGTCTTACTTTCGATGTGCTTCTGTCTTAGGTATGCAATGCATGAGTTGGGACTCTCGTCAAGAAAACCGTACAAAAAGTGTGCCAGAGTTGTTGGAGAGGTATACTTTATATAGGCTTTGCAAACCGTAGTCAAAACATTCCTATGTCTCTTAAATGTTAGGTGGTTCTGTGTTGTAATTGAGTTCTGATATTCCTTCGAACTTCATCTGATAGGTTCTTGGAAAGTTTCATCCACATGGAGATAGTGCTGTATATGATTCATTAGTTCGGATGGCTCAGGTAGATTTCTTTCTCATTGTTGATTGTTTAAAGCAATTTGCATAGACAGCTGAGCTGATAATTAAGAAATCAAGATTTATGGTGCCTTAAGTCAAGTGTGCCCGTTTTCCCTCTTGCAATATATGCAAACAAAATTTAGGGGAGGTTTGCAATGCTTTGTGGTCGCATCTATCACATGAAGTTGAATGTAGTGGATATTTGTTGGATAACTTTCTTTGTCTGATCAAAGATTACCCTTTATGGATATGAGGATTCCATGCGTCAATTAAAATTGTAATTTTTAGTTGATTCCACTTTCTACTGGTCATGATACTGCTGACTATATCTAGTTTTTCAGCTATGGCCAGTATAAAGCTGAGATGCTTGGTGACCAAAGTCTTAACAATCTTGTTTTTTTTTTTTTTAAGTTTTGTAAAACCCTTTTTACTTCTATTAGGATTTCTCCCTACGAAGTCCACTTATTGGAGGTCACGGAAATTTCGGTTCAATTGATGCTGATCCGGCTGCTGCTATGCGTTACACTGAGTGTAGACTCGAGGTGAGCTTTGTCTATTTTTGTTCCCTAAAGTTTTCACAGGGCCGTTTCCTAAAGTGTGACAAACATGAGTGCGATGACATTCCGTTCCTGAATGAAAAAATACATTCTTTTGTTTCATACCTTAGTAATATTCAAAACAGTCGCCATCAACATTACAGGTCTAAACAACATTGAAAGTTTCCTGGACAGGGTCAATCAATCACTGTTGTTTCTGAATTCTTCCATATTTTACGAAAACTAAGTCGTTATTCAAACAGTCTAAGCTGAAACAGGCTGTACCGTGTTGTGTTTGTTGAGTTATCCTGAAGAACAGAAATCATTCCATTGAGCGCTTCAGAATGAACTCTGTTTACTTTTCTCTCTCTACGTCTGGAAATCTTTGCAGAGTCCATATACATACCTGGAGTCGTTGTTGAGTTTACAATTGGTAGCAACCTTAGAAGTGTATACTTGTGCAGGCACTTTCAGAGGCCATGTTGCTTGCTGATTTGGACCAAGATACAGTCAGTGATACTTCTCGAGTGCATTTATTCTTTTCTTTAATTTATCGATTGCTGCTCAAACAGTAACTTACAGGTTGACTTTGTCCCAAACTTTGACAACTCCCAAAAAGAGCCTTCAGTCTTACCTGCCCGCCTCCCAACTCTTTTGCTAAATGGTGCTTCAGGAATTGCAGTGAGCAGATTAAACAACTTGACAAGCTGTCATCTATTTTCTTATTTACGTCATTGTACTGTCATGTGAACATTGGCTAGAGGGTTAACCTATTTCACTTCTCTTCAGGTTGGTATGGCTACGAACATTCCTCCACATAATCTTGGAGAGCTAACAGACGTTCTTTGTGCACTAATTCATAACCCAAATGCCACGGTAATTAATTTTGACTGGTATCAAATGTTACCTAATCTCACATGCTAGGTTTTTCTGGCTTTTGAAGCTTAAGCTAAGCGTATTACTTTATTTATTGCGAGTATCTCAATATTTAATATCACATGGCTTCTCTGCTTTTTATTTAATTTAATTTGAGCCTTTTCATTACATAATCTTTGTTTAAGCATATCATTTTTGTTTTATTTAATTTTGAACAACTTTGGTGTAACACTATTTTGGAGTACTCTTAACCTAAGTATGTCGTGTCTTTAATCCGGAAACCAGTTTGCTGCTGAGTTTTTCCTCATTCCTGTGATTGTACAGAACGTATGATAATATCATTTTGTTTATTCTATTAATTTTATTTTTTATAAATTTCAATTAATTGTTTTTCATGAACAGTTAGGCCAACATAACATCTGTTCTGTTCAGTTTCCCCTGAATACAGTGACTGCCAGTACCATAGAGTTTCATATACAACACAGTTAAATAATTTAATCTATTTTTTATTTCAAATACTGGTAAATAACTTAATAACACCATCAAGTTATTTGTGCAAATATAACACTTCGGAGGTTGATTCGATGTGTAAAGTTGCATCAAGCTGTCTTCTATTTCGCCTAATCCCAAGTTTCAGATAGTTATAAATTTGTAATCTATATAGAGTGACTTGTCAATGGTTTTTAATCAGTTGTTAGTACATGTAGCGAAGAAGTTTCCTATTTTGGACTGGTTGTACAACAGTTTCAGTACAAATTCTTGTCTTGAATCATTTTGTGTTCATTAATCTCTCTTGAACGTTGCTTATAGATTCTAGAGTTGCTGGAATACATGCCCGGGCCTGATTTTCCAACTGGTGGAGTGATAATGGGCAATCTGGGGTAGGTGGCCAACTTTTCTTGTAAAACTTTTCATGTGCCATTCCCATCGTGTAGAGTTCTTTTTTGTAACTTGTAAGGCAGTATTTTCTTTATCCATCATTATTACTCATCTGTTTGTGGCTGCTAGCGAAATTTCAGTCAGTTAAGAACCTTTAAATTTATTATATTTTGTTTTGAAAATGGTTAGATGTGTATAAAACCTTATAAAAGTTAGTAGGATACATTATATGAGAATGAGCTCGATTCTAACTTTCTGTTGGTTGCTTTTTGAAATGTAACTGGATGCTTATTGTTTTCATCAATGCACATCTTTTTCACTAACATACTTTAGTGTGAGTGTTATCATTATTAAAATCTATTTATTGTTTACCTCTAAAGCATCTTAGAAGCATATCGAACTGGAAGGGGTAGAGTTGTGGTCAGAGGAAAAACTGAGGTTGAACTGATTGATTCAAAATCCAAGCGAGAGGCCATTATCATTAAAGAGGTTACTGCTCAGTGTTATACCCTTTCATTTTGATATGAGCTTATCTGTCCTCACTGATTGAGTTGAGTTTGTAATTTCGACTGTGGTGGAACAGATCCCTTACCAGATCAACAAGGCTTCTCTAGTTGAAAAGATTGCTGAGCTAGTGGAAAACAAGGTTCCACTTATCACAACAAATTCACTCTCATTATTAACTTTTTATTCTTTTTTATCTTGAAAAAGAGGTTCATACAAGAGTATATTATTATACGTTAGTCTCATTATTACTAAAATTTAGGTTCAATAGGAGTGGGTTATCATCTTATTTCATGTTACAAGTAAAAATATAGACGTGGTCTGTCAGTTATTTTAAAACATCAATTCACTTGATTAATTAGTAATTCACGTTTACATAGCTGAACTGATTAGCAAATGACACACATTTAAAAATTGCACCTCAGTAACGTTTTGTATATTGCTTCATCTGCATTTTTCAGCATAACTAAATGTCTTTAATCGTATTTGGCTGCTGGCTTTGTTCCAGACAATAGATGGCATAAGTGATATTCGTGATGAAAGTGATCGCTCCGGAATGAGAATTGTCATCGAGGTATATATTAGTACTTACAAATCTAATCGTAATTCTCGTCCTGGCAATATTACTAATGACTAATCCAATCTGAATTATTAACTTCATGGTAACTGTGAATTTCTGATTCAATCTATGTAGATTAAAAGAGGGTCAGATTCAGCCATTGTCTTGAATAATCTCTATCGCTTGACATCCCTTCAGGGCAGTTTTAGTTGCAACATGGTGGGGTGAGTCACTTTTCGTACCACTTCACATTCAGAGTGCAAATATAGTTTTAGAAACATACTTTATTGAAGATATAAAAACATGAGGGTTTAAGTGAGTTTTCTTTTTTTGGGGAGCTAAAAAATGATCCACTCTGATAAATTGTTCCACTGACTTTCATGTCATTCTTAGCAACTCTTTTGTATGCATCAGCATTCATGAAGGACAACCAAAATTGATGGGTTTGAAAGAGCTTTTACAGGTAACATATGGAGCGTGTTGGTCATCAAATGCGTGTTCTTTATCAATCCATGCTACTGATTTTAGGATATGTATTTTGTTATTTCTAACGCTTTCATGGTGCCCTTTGTTTGTCTCATCACCTGTATCTCATCTGAACCAATGCTAGTTTTACAGGCATTCATAGATTTCCGATGCTCTGTTGTTGAGAGACGAGCTAAATTCAATCTTGCAAAAGCCCAAGACAGAAGGCATATAATTGAGGTCTTCACTAATTGAATACTTTGTAAAAGTTGAAACTTGCGCATTTCCGAATACAACATCATTTGGTCACCTTTCTGTAAGTAACTGAGAGCAGAGTGGTATTCTCCTGACAATAAGTCCTTTGTAACTTATATCTTCAGGGGATTGTAATTGGGCTTGACAATTTGGATGGAGTAATACACACGATCAGAGGAGCTTCAAGCAACTCAGTAGCATTGAGTAAACTGAGGACTGGTAGCTTTCAATTTTCTTCTTCCAGTTGCAGCTTTAATTTTCAATTTGGACAGTGTTTTTGTTGTTCAGTCCGCAAGGTAAACACACGATGCACAAAAGTTTGTGACGCCGCTTCCCACTATAACTATTTGCAGAGTTCAATTTATCTGAAAAACAAGCAGAAGCCATCCTGGATATCCATTTAAGAAAACTTACTGCGCTTGAGGTTCGGATGAACACAAAATTTCCATTAAGTTAGAATTATTTTTTTGGTGTAAGACAGTGACCATGTAATCTGCTTTTATCAGAGAAAGAAATTTTTTGATGAAATGAAATCCTTGGAAGACCAAATTTCAAGATTAAAAGAGCTTTTATCAAGCAGACAAGAAATTTTGCAGGTAAGTAATTATATATCAAGTACGTATTTCGGACATAGGGATTGTAGCTGATATGTATATATATACAAGTGAAGAAGTTCCAGAGGACCAGTTAACTTTTGTAGATGGAAGGATATCATCTCAACCGTTGATTTTATTAATCTAACAGTTGATATTGATTAGATTCAATCTCAGCCACCTTTATTTGCAAATTCAACCATCAAATTTGATTAAAAATAATTTAATCTCAACCGTTAAATTAGTCAAAATTAGCTCGAGATGTTGTCCTTCCGTTTCCAAAATTTCTCTTGATCTAAGTATATGTATATGTGAAGCAAGTTCGCACCCGCTATTCATCTTGGTTGCTTCTTGATCATTCAGTACAGATGTTGAGCTCATTGCAACTATTTGAATTCTTATACTCGTGTTGTCTATTTTATCATCTAGGTCATTGAGCACGAAGCAAAAGAGCTGAGAGATAGATTCTCCACGCCTAGGCGCTCTATGTTAGAGGATAGTGATTTTGGTCAACTTGACGAGATAGATGTTATTCCAAACGAAGAAATCCTACTCGTATGAAAATTATATCTCCTCTTTTACTTCTAATAGAACTGTCTATCCAGTTCTTTAAGACGATATTTATCCATTTATTTATGTTTTAGGCCATTAGTGAAAAAGGATATGTTAAGAGAATGCAGCCAAGTACATTCAGTCTACAACATCGTGGAACTATTGGGAAATCAGTTGGGAAACTGAGAGTCAATGACACAATGTCAGACTTCATTGTTTGTCGAACACATGACCATGTACTATATTTCAGGTACTTACATAGTGGATATTTTAGAAATAACAGGTCATTAGCCTCCCTATTTTGTATGAAATTGGTATCATTGTTTTGTGCAACATTGTGCTGTTGAAGGGAAGGTTGTCTTGACAATTTTCTCTTTGATTCTGTTCGCTCGTGGTAAAAGTTGGATAGTTTACATTAATTACAGTTAAAGTTTGTTCAATGAAACTTTTGCAGTGATAAAGGAATAGTACATTCAGCCCGTGCATACAAGATTCCAGAATGCACTAGGGCCGCAGCTGGCACACCACTGATCCAGGTTTTCCCCTTACTCTTTATTTTTAATAACTTGAGTACATTTCTCAACTAAATTTTCAATGTTGCTGTATCCAGATTTTGTCACTGTCTGACGGCGAGAGAATAACATCGGTTATTCCTGTGAGCGAATTTACGGAAGACCAGTATCTACTAATGTTGACTGCTAATGGTTATGTTAAGAAAGTATCTCTAAGCTCTTTCTCATCGATCCGGTCATCAGGAATAATAGCAATCCAATTGGTTTGTTTTTCCCTATCTTTTCAATATATGAATGGGAAATCCTCTTGTTATAATTTCAATCATCTCATATAAACATGACAGGTATCTGGTGATGAGCTGAAATGGGTCCGTTGTTGTGCAAATGATGACTTGGTGGCCATGGGTTCACATAAAGGAAATGTCATTTTAAGCCCCTGTGATTTGGTAAGAATGAATGGATTTTAGTTGGCAAGTTCAGCAATGAAAAATAAGTGGCGGAGAGAGATTGGTAGTCTGGTATCAGACTCCAGTGACCTCAAACTACATTAGTACCTATTGGAATTCTGTTTGATTACTTGTTCAACATTTGCTTTCTTCACTTGTTCAACATTTACTTGAAAAATATATGTCACTGCATAAATGTCTGTTGGCTTGATTCTTGTGGTGCCCTATTTATGTCCTTCAGATTCGAGCTCTAGGAAGAAATACAAGAGGATCAATTGCAATGAGATTAAGAGAAGATGATAAGATGGCTTGTATGGACGTAATACCGGCAGCTATGTACAAAGAAATAGAGAGGCTATCAGATGGTTGTAGTCCGATGTAAGTTTTTGAGTTATCATGGGGGTTTTCTTATTGGCCAGATAATTAAGTGTCCGAATAATGATGCTTGATGTAGATTAGTTCTGTTGAGGTTAGTGATATGTTAATTGTATATATAAAAGATAGACTAATATGAAGGTGCAAATGTACCTAATAATAGAAGATAATACTATAAGATACTAGTACTTTGTTCAATTCCTTGTTCAATTTATTAGGCTCCGCTCCTATCTCGAGAATAACAGTATTCTGAACTGTATATTATTACACAGCTCCAAGAGCCATGAAGGACCATGGCTGTTGTTTGTATCTGAAAGTGGTCATGGTAAGCGTGTTCCTCTGAGCAGTTTCAACCTCTCGCGTTTGAACAGAATGGGGGTGAAAGGTTACAAGGTATAGTAGAACATTGCTAGTTTTAAGTACTACCACAGATCCATATCAGTATTTAAATTTCTTGAGCTTTTATGCAGTTCGCTTCTGGTGAGGACCGATTGGCAGCTGTTTTTGTCGTTGGAATATCAAGAGCAGGTCTGAAATGCCTATGATTGAAAACCACTGTTTGATCATGGTGATTTATATCCACATTTCTGATTTTTGTTTTGTTGGATACAGAGGATGATGAAAGTGACGAACAAGTGGTTCTCGTAAGTCAAAGTGGTACAGTAAACAGAATTAAGGTCCGCGATATTCCTGTTCAGTCACGTTATGCAAGGTATTTTTGCACTAGACTCTCGCTGATATGCCATTTTTATTGGGCATATATTACTATTTAATTTGTTGTACGGTTTTACCCCTTGTGCATTTTGTCATCTGATATTGACGACCATCATCTTGCAGAGGCGTTATTCTAATGAGGCTAGATCAAGGTAGCAAAATCCAATCATGTTCCCTGATATCGGCAACAGAAAATATTCTAGAGGACAGCAAGAGCGAATCCCAAGAAGTTGCACGCTAACATTGTAGGAGTTTCGGAACACATACAGCTACCCTTACACCAAGGAAAACAAAGCAATATTGTAGTCCCAAAAACTTAGTGGCAAATGTTTATAGCTAGCGAGTTTCACATCATATTGTTGTACGGAGTATTTAAGACTCACTTATCAAGTGTTTCTTCCTTAGTTCCCACTTCCCATACTATTTTTCTAATATGTCAATTGGGCAACCCACGAGGTTAAGCTGTATAATTCTTAAAGATAGAGAGGTCCACATACTTAGCCAATTAACTTTATGATGTTCGGTTGAACATTAAACCCTTTGAAGTGTGTAATCCTGTAGATCAAACCATGTCCACATGCTTGAATCTGAATATTGAACTCTCTGCCACCAACTCCAACTACCCACAGTCACACTGATTGTACAGATGCGAACTCAACTAAAAGAATGAAGAACCAACCCAATATTCCAGCCAACCAAAACCATGCAGCCTGAGAATGAGATCATCAGATTCATCCAAACATGGCTAATCATCTACATTTCCCTAACTTATACATTCCTTCTCAGCAAAACTAGTCTCTCCCGGCAAGATCAGATTTTTACTCATTTTGCCAGTTGTCCTTCTCTTCCTGTTCCTCCCTCTCCGCCTCACCTCCATCAACCTCGGTGGCATCACTTCCTTCATCATTTCCTGGCTCGCTACTTTCAAGCTCATTCTCTTCTCCTTCAACAAACCCCCTTCCCTTCCACCTCCCTCATCCCCTTCCTCGCCGCCGCCTCCCTCCCCATCAGAATCACCCCAAGATCAAAACTTGATCCCACCCCACCTCTCAAAACCTCTCCTCAAACCGACCCAGATGCGATATGGGCATCGGCGAAGCTCTACGCTATTAAACTGACGCTGATTGCGGTGTTGTTCAAGCTATACGGCTTCAGAGCTCGGCTTCCTCAAACGGCTCTGCTGTTTTTATATTGCTTTCATATTTACTTCTTGCTCGAGTTATATTTAGTTGTAATTGGAGCCGCGGTGCGAGCCGGCTTGGGGATTGAGCTTGAGCCGCAGTTCAACGAGCCGTATTTAGCGACGTCGTTGAAGGATTTCTGGGGAAGAAGATGGAACTTGGTAATCAACGGTATTCTACGGCCCACTGTATACGAGCCAGTAATGGGCTTATTGTCAGGCTTTCTAAGCCACCGTCAGGCCCAGTCAGTAGCCATTTTAGCCACATTTGGAGTTTCAGGCATCATGCATCAGATGATCATGTACCATTTGACACATTTGTATCCAACATGGGAAATGACATCCTTCTTCATGTTACATGGAGTTTGTGTTGTGGCCGAAACGGCTGCTATTAGATGACGGAACAGAAAATGGCGCATTCCGAGGTTTGTGTCTTCGAGTTTGACGATTTGTTTTGTTATGAGTACGGCGTTTTGGTTGTTCTTTCCGGAGATATTGCATGGTAAGTTGGATGTTCGATCCTTTCAAGAGTATGCTGCAATGAGAGAGTTTGCTGAGACTGAGAGTGTTACTGACGGTAGCATTTTTAAGGCATTCAATGGCATTGTATCGATACAATATTTTTTCGAACAAGTACTTTTATTCTAGTCCACTTCCCCTATGCTCATAAACCATAAATTTCTGGACATTTTCAAAGGCCATAAAGCAGAACAAGAGCCATAACTTGTGTTCAATATTTGAAATACCCTTCCAAGAAGGGCATTGGAAACCTTCAAAAGAATAACAGGAAGAAAAAAGCTGTAACTATTGGCTAATTATGAATCTAGTTCATCATAGGTGATTAGGCATTGAATTGGATCATCATTTTAAGTGAATAGGATTTGTAAATGAAATGAGAACATGAATGACTGCTGTTTTCATAAGTAATTCGAGGAAGACAAAAATTTGTCACCTCCAAATTTGGTATTATAACCCAGTATTCTTCTGCTAGATTCTCCTTCCATTATTTCAACATCTACAGAAAATGTGGCGCAGACTGGCCGGTGGTCTGAAAACTGATTTTCTCCACGAATATAAGTCCGTTGATGTATTCCTTTTCCATGCCACAATATCCTATCACACCTGTTGCAGATTCACCAATCAGTTTCTATTAAGATTCTGTATAAGATACTTAATAGAAACTTTTTCCCGACTAATCAAGATTCTGTTACTCACCAAGCGGGCGTCCTCCTCTTGCTTTTTGACTTGATGGTCTCGCCAAAATAAACATCAGAATTGTACGAATACTTGTATGTCGGTGCAAAATATATTTTCCCTTCTTTCCATCCCTTGAATACTCGACCAGCATCCCTCTCGATTTTAAGCTATAACAGAAATATTTTTGAAATATCAACAATGTTATGAGGCGGAGCAGACACAGATACAACCAATGTTAAGAACAATGACATTCATGAATGTTAAAACTTAAAACAGTAACAGCATTAGTTAGTTTACTATGGTTAATAATGGAATTGTTGTTTGTGTGAATTTACCTGGTCGTTACTAAGAAGTGCATCCCAGGCATTTTCAAGCAGTAACTTTCGGGTGTCTGAGTAGCTAAGAGCAATCCGATAGTTCAAGTCACCAAGCCATATGATCCGCCTATGTATGTAACATGCGGAAATAAGTGTACTATTTAATAGTCAGTTCAAAGCAAATTGTGTTTTCCATTTCAAGCCATCCTGAATAAATTTGTAAAACAACTCACTCATGGTCAAGAATTTTGTCTGGCACTTTAGTTTGAGGTGATTTGCAAATTTTGGGAAACTGAGTGTTTCTGAGAATCTCAGTAACATCCAAATTTCTTCGTAGCTCATCACCTTCCTTCTCTCCAGATGCTAAGTGACTGCAAATGAAGCAGAAGCTTGTCTCGAGGAATGTGAAACTCACTGAAATGCATCCCTGTGCAAAGTCGATTTGTAACTCATAAATCCCAATTCCAGCATAATATACATTTTCCACATGAAAATAAGAAGTGATTTATTCTTAAACAAACCTTGTTGCCGAGGCAGCCCATGATGCCACGGTTGACACATGAAGTTCTCAGGTGGCTGACATACTGAACAAGCTCCCTTTTCATCCATATAGTTACAAATAGTCCCACCATTTGTTTACTTACAATCAGTCCATATTTAACATGACTATTATTTGAGGCACTAGACATTTCTAAATTTCCAAATGGTCCGTCATCATCTTCGGAAGAAAGATCTTCTACATTTCTTTGACCATCCTGGCAGCGGAAACATGAGTCCCTGCTGTTTTTCCTACCTAACTCAGAAGGACAGTTGCAAGACTTGAGCTTACTCTTTTTCTCCGTCCTGTATTTTTTGCTATACTTTCTGAGGGATGGTTGAAAAAACAGCGAACCACTTGTAGGTGACGACGATTTAAAACTTCTTAATGACCCTGGGACATTGTAAGAGCTGGAGGCTGCACAGTTATGGTTTTCTGCAGCTGATTGCTTGTTCAGTGATCTGTTGATCAGAGATAGCCATTTTGCTGCAGGCTCATTGTCTTCAATTACAAGTACATTTCCAGCACTCAACGGAACAATTTCTTGAAAGCTGATGAGACAGAATCATTCGTTAAAGCTTAAAAATAACCATCGTAATAAGATTCATGAATATATGCGAATAACTAACAAAGATAAAGATATACCCCAGCACATAGATGTCGCACTGATTATGGACCTGAAGGAAATCATCAAGATTGAGGCCATCGTGAGGAAATTTCCCTGCAACGTTCCAAGTTGCAACAAAGACTCTACATATGAAAGGCGAATAAATGTTCAAACAATTACCAAAGAGCAGATTCAGTAGCACAGTAACTAAATAAAGACTACAATCTCGAGGCCTGAATAACATCCATACCTAAAGGGCCTGATATGAGTGCCGATAGGCATTGAACTGTCTGAAGTATACGAAAAAAGATTCTTAATCTCTGAACAGGCTTCTACTTCAGCTGCCAAAAACAATAAAATGAATAAGATTTTATCAAGATAAAACCGGGTTTCACAACAGAATTTAAATGCGGTTAGGATAAAATATTCTTCAAATATTCTTGCTTCAATAATCCAACAAGTAGAAGATTATATTCTTTCTTTATTCATCCAACTAGTTACAAAAGATAGTTCGAGAATGAATATATTCATAAAGTAAACTATTTTGTACTTATGCATTTATCCAATTAAATTTCACCATCAACTTTATCATATGGTATAAAAACTGCCCTTCTGAGCATCTGACTGTTTTCATGGCATTTGTATCTTCCCTTGTGCGCAGGTTATCAACTTATTTTGACATAACTTTTTAATCTGAATGAGGTGTCTATTTTCCTTTATTTTTAGTCTGCCAGCAGATGTTTGTTTTTCAGATTCAAATGTGACATTATATGTTTTTAAACTCGAATCTGTAAGGTCAATTATTAGCCTGTTCATTAACCCCTACCTGTCAATTATTTCTGTAAGGACAAACATTTACCCGTCCTTTCTCACCTGAACTATAAATGCCTAAATGAATATTACCCAGCAGTAAGCTCCGTATCTAACCAACTCATGCCTTTGAAATGATATAAAAGAATTTAACGAATTTACTTACCAGGACAATCTAGAGAATCATTGAAGCTACTTTCATTTCCATCTTTATCCTTCTTTGAAAATATCCTCTGAATAAAAGACTGAAACAGAATACAACTCCAAATTGAATTCAAAATCGAAAAGAATGCACAATTCCAAAATCCAAATCTATTTGACTGTTTCAACAAAAACATCAGAAAACAGAAAAAAGGCAAATACCTTTTTGTGGCCGCAATCATTCCTGAAAGTCATCTGTCCCACTCCACTGCCACTAGTGTTGGTTACTGTTTGATCAAAATGAGTTGCACACCAACAACATCTCAATTCAATTTAATGATAACAAGTTGATTAATCACACGATTTGAAGAAAATACAACTCGATCTAGTAGCAAACAAACAAAGAGCAGGCCGGCGAATTGAACCCTAGCGATCAGACATAGGATGGGAATTGAAGAGTCGTCGAATTGAGAATAAAGGATGAAAGAGGAGCGGAGAGAAAGAGGTGAAGAAATCAACGAAAGTGAGAAGAACGAGTTTGTGATTTATACGAGCCCGACGAGGGAGAGGCTGCGGCTGGGAAATCATTTATTGTTTCATATTGAATTCAATCAAAATTTAGACAACCAAAAAAGTCCACCAACGTGTTTCCAACTATAATATTATTTTTAATAAAAAAAACTATAATATCATTTTGATACAATATTATAACTAAATTGAATTGAATAATTATTATAGGTTAAAGGATTTATTACGTATTTGATTAGTTAAATAGTTGAAATAAAAATTATTTTAATTAAATTGAATTGATAAATAATGAACATTTCCATATTGGTGAACATTTCCCAAAATATCGTTCATTGTAACATGAATGAACATTTTCATTTTCTTTTTCTTTTCATTTCCCTCTTATCTTTTATTATTTATTTTTTAAAATTTCATTATCCACTATCAATCAATTCATTATTTTTATTTAATTCTCCTCTCATAAGTCATAACATTTCACTTTCATCACTTAATAAATTAGGTACTATTATATTGTAATTTGTGAATAATTTATTTATAAAATCAAGTAATTATAAGTATTAATAGGGGCAATATTGGAAAATGAAATGTGGTTACAAAAGTAACCATTAGGCACTAGTACCACCTCTTGCATTTTAAATATAGAATAGATTAAGAAGAGAGGGAGTATGATAGTTGAACTTGACAACTGTTTTTTCATTTAAATTTGTTACACTCTATCATTAAGAATTAGTAATTGAGATCATGACTTATATTTTCTTCCAAAAAGTTGTATAACTCTTTCCTTGTTTTGGTATCTTGTTTTTTAATTGCATTTATATTACATCATTGTGTGTTCGGTTTTTCTCGAACTCAATTCTTTATTGTGGAAACTAATGGCACCTTGTCGCTGTTTTTGCTACCGCTATTGATACTATAAGCTTGATTTCTTTTCTAAAAGCCAATGTTTCTGGTTTTGAACTATTCTTATTTATTTGCCAGCAACAGTAAACAGAGAATGTGAGATTGACTAAGCAATGTCTTGCACATATTGTGCATTTCTGTGTTTGTCCGAAATATACTCATTGTAACCGCTATCAAAAAAAAGGTAGCAAAATTATTTTCAGTTATTTTCAAAAAAAAATTATAGATTAAATATCACTTTATTTGTTCAAGCACATAGTCAAATTGATCCGCAGTAGGGAAGCAGACTTCAAGCCGACTCATAGTCTAAACATTAATCGGAATAACTGCGTTCATTGACTGGTTCCGCCTACGCGAAAACTTGGCAAACTCTAGCTTCATAACATATCAGCTTAGCAATTGAAAACCGAAGATTGTCTATTGATGGTGGTCTATTGATCTATGACTTCCAGCTTCTTTTGGTCCTAAGGCCCTCCTGATCTTCTGTTGGGCTGGTGTGGGGAGTTTTTTCATGTCCAGGTGGTGTTTGGACTTCGGTGAGTTCGTTGGGATGGCGCCGTTCATGGCCTGCTCGTCATATGCTTTTATGAGACTTTCTCGACTTAGAATTGTCTTAGAAATTATCCCTTCGGTTTGGATTCATTTGCTCGTATTGTAAGATCTTATTATATGTAATCACCTCACCTTGAATCAAAAAAAAAAGAAACCGAAGATTGTCATAACCATATCTATCACACTTCATTTGCACACAGTTTTGCAAAAGTCCATAACTAATTCTCAAAACAAGTGAAGTCATTCAAGGCCACGATCAGCAAGAATGCTGTACATCACCATATCAACACACCTCCCTTTCATCACAGCAAACTTCCTAAGCACCCCTTCCTTTTCAAATCCAGCTTTCTCCAACACCTTCTGCGACCCAACATTCTTAACATCCACCAAACCCTCAATTCTCACGATCTCCTCCCAACGTCCAAACACCTCACTTACAGCCATCTTCACAGCCATTGTAGCAATCCCTTTTCCCCAATACGCTGATCCCAACACGTACCCGATCTCAGCTCTGCATTTGTCTGTTGGATTTGAGTTTGTGGAGACTGACACGCAGCCTATTGGCTTGTTGTCGATGCAGATGGCTCGGAAGTATGGATGTGGAAAGACTGTGGCTATCATGTATTTGAGGAGTTGGTCTTTGGATTTGAAGGTGTCCCATGAGCAGAAATGTGCGCTTTTTGGATCTGTTGCCCAGACCATGTAATCATCAATGTCAGAGAGATCGAAGTTTCTGAGTGTGAGATTTGGATTCATTTTGCTTTTTGATGGGTTCTGAATGTGGAGGTGATTTGAGTCAGTGGGTTTTGATTTTATAGATGTTATTCCACATGATGGGGAATTGGAGACGAAGCTTCGTTATCAAATGGCGGCTGTGGAAATGATGAGGAGTCAGAGAAGACTTTGGTTGACTGGTGTTCCAGCATTCATTGTTGGACTCTTTTTAGGTTTCATAGTCTGACTTACAAAAGCTGAATCTCGACCGATTATGAAAGTATGAATGCAGAAACCCAAAAGAGGAGAAAACGTATGAATCACAAATTTTACGAATCCAATTTGGCCCCATCCTAATATTCACAAATTTTCCTTCTTACTGTTCGGACCGCATACTATCATTCACAAATTTATGGTCTAACAGTTTGAATGGTGAAAAAACAAACAGATTAGGAAAACCCATTTCGACCTCTCTCTAAAACCTTTCTCGCCTGCCCCGGCCTTCCCCGGCCTTCCCCGATCTCTTCTCCACTTCTGCATCTTGCAGAGTGGCTGTTCCAGGTCTGGTGGCTTGCTGGTGTGAGGGTGCAGTTGGTAGTCTGTTTGGTGTTCCGTCGCTCTTCCTCGGCTGACGTGATGGCCGGTTCACCAGGTTTATCTTTCACCGCCGTCTACGCCATCCGTTGCTCTGCTTTTTCGTTGCCGCTGTTCGGTTGCTATTGCATGTGCATTGGTCGGCAGGGTGGCTGGTTTACCGACTTTGATCTTCCACCGCCACCATGCTCTCCTACTGCTCTGTGGTTTTGTGACGTTCTTTTAGTTTGTTCTGTGGATCGGTTTCATTGCTAGTTGTTCATCCGGTTGAGCTATTTTCTGATTCTGCTGTTCTGCTCTCCGTCGGCGTCTGTTTTTGTCGTTCAGCTGGCTGGCTTCGTCGCGGTTGGACAGTTTGTTTGTCTTGCTGTTTTTGTTCGGGTTGTTGTTGGCGCAGGGGCTTTTACTGCCGGTTTTGGTTCTGCACGTTGTGTACGCAGGGGTTCTGCTGTGGCTGCAGTAGCTCGGGTTTTTTTGGGCAGCTCTACTGTTTGTGTGGTGGTGCGGTGGATCTGGCTGAAGTCCGTCTTGCTACCTTCAACCAGTTGCTGTTGTCTGCTGTGTTCCACCGGTGATGGGTTGCTGGTGGCGTTAGCTGCACCTGCAGCTCGATTTTCTTCCCCGTGCTGGTTTGGCGGCGTTCCGGTGGCAGCCGCTCGGAACTTGCTCGGTGGATGGTGGTTTTGGTGCCTTGACACGTGGCGTCCTTGGCTGCGTCGGTCGTGTCACCTTATTTTTCTGGACAGCATGGTCGCACGTGGCGTATGATCTGATTTAACACAAGTCACGTTTATCTTCAACGGTTCAGCACCTATGCTCTACAATGTCGTCAGCCGGCAATTTTTGTTTAGTTAATTGACCGGCTTAATCTCAATACCGTTCAACTGAACCAACTAATTATAGTCCATGTCTGCTTCCCATCCGAGATTATCTTTTTGAAGGTTCAAAGACGTTATCTTTTTATTATCACTGTCGTCTCGGAGGATAGTCTTCATGGACATACTTTTCGGGACCGTTCTGGAAAGCTGGTATTCTGGGATATCTTTTTAAAAATTTAACATTCATATCATTCGCTTTTCACTGACTTTTGGATCGCCGGTTTTCCAGAGTGGCTGTGCTCACACTCTCGTGCTTCTTTCATATTTGTTCGTCGATTTTTTGGTACTGAGGCGAAGCATCTTGTCCACACTATGTTTACTTTAATTTTATTTTGTGTTCGAGGTCTCCATTCGTTTGTCGATTGGGTTTAAGTCCTCTTTATGTACCTTTTGAGTCTTGGTACTCTTTCAATCAAAAAAACAGTTTGAATGGTGAAATTCCAATCCAATCAGAGAACACACCTAGAAAACCTTAAAAACTTTTACTAATAATGATAATAAACAATTAGGGGTCGACAATGGGCCTGGTAGGGTATATCCACCCTTATTTAGGGTGGGTCGGGCAGGGTACAACCATTTTTGCGGCGCTCGTTTGATATTTTTAGGGTAGGGTCGGGCAGGATAGAGTAATTTTTCAATGTCTTAGGTACTAGACAGACAGGGTAACTCTAGGGTACAAAAGGGTAAGGTAGAGTATAACCTAATATAAATGAGTTGATTTTATTTTTACTTACATTAAAATAATTTATATAAAATAATTTTGTTTATTGCTAGTTCAAAATATGTTTAATAACTCAAATATTTGTGCATATCGAGTAGTGTCTTACGGTTAAATATATTGGATAAACTAGGGTATATTTCGGATGGGTACAAAAGGATTTGAACGGGCAGGGTTCGGGGTAGGGTAGGGTATCAATTATAATATCCATACCCTACTCATGGATGACAGGGCAGGGTCAATTTTGGGTCAAGAGTCGGGTAGAGTAAGATATAGGGTCGGGTCATAATAGGGTAATTCTAAGAGTAAAATTGAGTTAGGATAAATTGGAGAGACCTATAAACAATGTAGCTAGCTTATCTTAAAATAGGGAAATTCGAAAACTTAAACACAAAAATTGAAAAATATTCAAAAAACATTAAAAAATAGAAATAAAATAATAAACAGACTTGAAAAGCCCAAAAAACACAATAAAATCTCGAGCGATTTCATTTTCATATCTAAACTGCTAAAGCGTTAACATGCATCTTCTTCGGATGATTCATTTTTCTCCAAAACTCAACGCTCTCTATTTTATATCAATCTTAATTTGGACTGTTGTGCATCCCTCAGGTCGTGTCACCATTTCATTTGATGCTAGGCAAAGTTGTTGATATAATAATTGACGAGGGCGCTCAAATATGTTTATTCTTAAGTTACATTTGTCTCGATCCTCGTCTCATCTAATTGTTCATTAATTAGGTGGTTGCCACCTGATAGCAAAATAAATAAAATAATGGATGGAAATGATGATTGAGGGTAAAGATCTAGAAGTATATAGTTAATTTGTAAAATTGTAAGACAAAATCCGAATCATTGAAATTTATTAATCAACGATTAAGATTAAAGATGGGATATGAATTAAAATGGTCGGTTGAATTTGCGAAAAATACGGGGCGGTTGGATTTGACGGTTATTTTTCTTTTAATATCATCCGCTGTATTATAATTAATATTAATAACTGTCACTCACTGACCGCCCCCGTTTTTTTGCTAATTCAATATAAATTTAACTAAAAGTAAATTTAATCTCAACCGCTGATTAATCTAAACCAATGGTTGAGATCAATTTCTTATATCTCACAAAAATTTAGTGTCCTCCTAAAACTCAAACTTGTAAATTAATAAATGAGTATACATTTTGACTCCTTAATAATTGATCTGTATAATACGAAAAAAACAATTAAACAAATATACTCCACGGACAAAATTTAAAATGCAGAAATTGAAACTGAAATTTCTCGAATCAGAAAAAGTAAATAACTGAATCGATGGCTGTGGCCAACGCCTTCTTCTCCTCATCCTCATTCCCCATCTGCCGTGCAGGACGATCTGACACCACCACGCTCGCAAGTAGAATCCCTCAGCCATCGCTCTTTGCGCCCTCCTTATGCCGCCGTCGCGGATGTGAAGTACTCTCTAGAAAGTAACAAGTCACAAACCCTAATTTCATTGCTTGATCCGCCGATTAGGGTCTATTATTTTAAATACTTTCCGATATGTACAATTATTGATTGCTACTCCACTTGATGATTGGTAGGTTAACTGTACAAGCTGCTGCTGACGGTACTGATACAGTTGATTCTGAGGTACTTGGAGCTCACACCTTAGTTTTAATTGCATGGAGAAGCTTATTTTTAAGTGTTTATCGGATAATATCTTTTGCAGAAGGCAAGGATTATTTCTGAAGATGTACCAATGCCGATTGTTAACATTGATCAGGATTCTGACCCGGAGGCAACTATTGTTCAACTAAGTTTTGGTGACCGCCTTGGAGCTCTGCTTGACACTGTAAACTACTTTCTTTGACTTTTATTTTGTCATTTTTGGATTACATGTGTATTGTTTTGTAATTGCCCAAATTTGTACAAAAATAATGCTGGAAATCAACTACTGGTGATTGCAACTGAGCTCGCATCTTGCTCAGCCACATTCATTTTATTTATTAAGCACAACTATTTTTGTGACTCCTTGAAACACATCATTGATGTGGAAGGCAATGAACGCTACTATTGTTCTGATAATTTTATCCCTCGACATCCTCCAGATGACTGCGACCAAATTTCGTTGTAGTCATAAATAAAAGTTTTTTTTGGCTTTATGCTTTTATAAAAACTGTATTAGGGAACACTTTATGTATCCCAACTCAAAAACATTTATTTCCACCTATTTTTGCATACGGTCCAGCTGATTTGGGACTACAGCTCATGAATTGTAGTATTAAGCCAGCAGTTTCATTCTGCAATTTTATCTCTATTGAGTGTTTTTGTTTCTGAATGCAGTTGGTTTTTGTTGCAGATTAAGGCGTTAAAAGATTTGGGACTTGATGTTACCAAGGGGAGCGTAACCACAGAGGGTTCAGTTAAAAAGACGAAGTTTTTTATCACTCGAGGGTCAGTCATGCAAGCAAAATCATATCTGCTTACTCTCGTGTGATTTGCATTGTATTTCATGCGTGCATGGTCAGGGCTGACAAGGTTTGTAATGAGCACATTAGATGGGGTCAAGTTGGATTGTGGCTTGTGCGAATCCATTTCACATGATATTATAATATATATGTTATATCTGGTTAGACTTATTTGTGATGTGCCAAGTCGGTAGGAGTTTCCTGAACCTGAAGCATGCATATTTGAAATAATTTGTGTGATATTGTGCATTCCTTGAATCAATACTATATTTGAAAGATGTCACGTTTTGAGGTGATATTCGTTCCCCAACAAGGAGCCAATTGCAATAAGAACTAAATTGGTTGCATATGTCACATACCTATTTTGACATATGAATTTCTGAAGACGTTTGAACATGGAGATCCTGTCATTTTAATTGCTGAAACCCAAATAGCTCAACTTACCCACTATTTGTTAGTTGTCATTGCCGCTCATAAGTGATATCCATACACTTTACTAGAAAACCTAACTTAAAGGTCCTTATTTTTACGTTTACAGAGACAATGGACGCAAAGTTGAGGATCCTGAGTTGCTAGAGAAAATCAGACTTACCATCATCAAAAACCTGTTGCAGTATCACCCTGTATGATTCTTCTATTGATTTATTATATCTGGAGTATTATCCTTTATTTTATTTGGTTGATTGTAGTTTAAGAATGTAATTTTAACAAGTAAAATCCCCTCTTTTAAAACGTTATACATACTGATTCGCAGTGGCATTTTTCATCATTTTGTAGGAATCTAGTGAGCGCCTTGCTATGGGTGAAGTTTTTGGAATAACAACTCCAAAAAAGAAGGTGCCCTATCGTTCTCAATTTCTGTTTGGATTTCTTTCTCTGATTCACCTAATTAAGAGAGTATATTGTCAAGCTGTGGTCAAGAATGAACTGACCACTTTTTATACATGACAGTCATCTCGTGAATGTTATATGATGTGCTGTATAGTATACAATGCTTCAGCATATTAAGTGGTGTGTTACTGAGAACATGGGTGTCTGTGGCTGTTGGTCGTGGTACATTTATAATCTACTCTGCCTCTCCATGGCTTTGTTTAAGTTGGCAATTGCAAATGTGGTCTAAGATGTCATTATGCAATAAGTTGGATTAGCATTTGTTTTTGAGGACTTATATAGCCTGGATTGTATAGTTAGCGGAGGTTGTTTGACTGATAGCACAGTTCGTACTTCATACTGCATTTGGCATTACTCTTGAACTGTAATTTTCATAAGAAAGGTTGTAACTTGGTTTAGCATTGTAATATAAACCAGTGAGGTGTAGTAGTTATCCTCTCAATTTCTTTTAAATAATTTATTCATGCTTATCCACTATCAGTGACCAACCATTCTGACAACTGCTATTTTTTCGTAGATCTCCATTTTCTTTCCGTTTACATGCTGTCATTAGTGGTTAGGTTCAGGATATGGCCTTGGAAGTTTATATTACTGGTGCACCTGTATGCAGGCTCTGCTCATCACATACAACTCATCATTCTCATATTCTTAGAATTGTTTGGACGCGTCAGGCTTATTTGCCTTGTGTTAGCTTTTGGTGTACTGTTTCGTATACCCTTATTCAGAGTATACAGTATACACAGCACTTTTTGAATACAGGCATGAATCTTTTGATTACATATTGGTAACTTGAGTTACCTTTTCTTATTAAATGCCTGTTTATTTTCTTCAAAGAGGAAATTTTTTGAATGGAACTAAACTTTTAATAATAGTTTGAAGTTTTATACTTCAATTCTTTTTCTTGCATCATGTTCCGTAATCCGGACAATGGTTGAGATGTCCTGTACTTTTGTTGCAGGTTGACGTCGACATTACTACTCATGTTCAAGTTAAGGACGATGGACCCAAAAGAAGGTAAAACAAGTTTTAGCTAAGAATAATTCCCTGCCCCCTAAATAATCTTCACCCATTTCTCAATTTCACACCACATCTCTGAAACTTATAATTACAGGAATGCTAGTTTTGTCCTTACCATAACATACCCTTCATAGCTATTTGACTCTCTAGTCTTACTCAATGACCTGCAGCTTGTTAACAATTGAGACAGCTGACCGGCCTGGGTTACTCTTGGAGGTTGTTAAAATCATCGCTGACATTAATATTGATGTTGAATCAGCAGAAATTGATACAGAGGTTTGCACATTCACACGGACTTGTTCTCAACTTCTATAACAGTATGGTAGTTGTTCAAACTTGAGTCTCTTTTGTTTTACAGGGACTTGTAGCCAAAGACAAGTTTCATGTTAGTTATGGAGGAGCCGCGTTGAATAAATCATTATCTCAGGTAAACTTTGAAGCTTAAAACTGTTTTGTCTATTTTATTCAATGGGCCAATCAATGATTATCAGAATTTGGAAGTCTTTGTTCTGGAAATTCGCTGTTCATTCATCATATTCATTTCAATGTCAGGGCTATCAGTAAAATACATACTGAAATGACCTTACATTGACAAATAACTCGATATTCAAAATTTATTGCTTACTGATTTTGAAAAATAATATTTGTTCACATCATCTTCCTTCCATTTTCTTTTCCTTTAGTAGTAGGTCAGTGAAGACAATACGTATTCATAACTCTTTAACAATCATGATTGTTGCATATACATACATACTCACAACTTAATTGTCAACCCAATAATTAGCCTAAATTATTTTGTTGGTCAGTTGCTGTACAGGCTCCAAAGAAACTCAAATGAAAACCGAGATACTGATAAAACTACTGGAAAACTAAAAGTTGAACCTATAGCTAAACTCATTTATATTTCCGTGTGGCTACAACACTTTTTTAAATTCTACAGTAGCGTTACTATTTAATTTTATTACAAGTGAACAGATGGGTATCGCTTGAAATTTCATAGTTCATGTTTTGCGCTTAAAGTTGATGTAACTTTTAATCGTTAAACTAGAACTGTTCTTTTGGAATAGAGTTCTACTGCTCATAGGTGTACTTTTACTTATAACATAATTTTGTTATTTTATTTGTTCAGGTTCTTTGTAACTGCTTGCGCTACTACCTCAGAAGGCCGGAGACTGATGTTGATAGTTACTAGAACTTTGATTAACACGATGAAAGCGTCCCATATATTTGACATACATGAATATGAAAAACTATTCAGTGTGACAAAAAATCATTTGGATAAATATTGTGTTGTAATTTGCGTATGCATCTTGACCGTTGTGAAATATAACTCAAGGAAACAGAAATGGATCCCAATATGAGGCTAGCAAAATGACTTGAATGATCATATGATTAAGATCCATGTTGAGTTTGCAGGCATATTATTTCCATGTCCATCATTCCCATGTTATGTCTCTATTACTGTTTGTTTTTATCTTTGGATGACACGAGAGTAAATGTTTTACTCAGACCAAAACGAAATAAATTGGCTTGTAATCGATCGTAGTTTTGACATTTGCTTTCACAACCTTCCTGTCCTCATTGTGCCAGTTTTGGTGGCGGGTAACGCGCATTCAGGAAACTTGAACCTTCACAGCCCTACATGATATGTGCAGCGACAAATCTGTCATCAGGAAACTTTCAAAACAAGGTTGCAAGGAGCCATCGATCTTCTGCACAACTTCCAAAAATGTATTGAAATGATTGTAACACTGCAACTTTACTTTCAACCATGGCTACATGTATATCAGATACCATCATACAAACGGAACGTATAGAAAAACTGTTCATCATGCATCATATCCTCAATACACTTGAAAAACAAGTAAAGACAACATCCATTGTCTACACCATAATCACACAAACCAACATCTTCTTCATCAACCAAACACCCATCAAACGATCCATTTCTCAACTTCCATAAAACCAGCCTCTCCTCCGCCATGCTTTCCTGCCTTGCAATCTCTGTTTTAAGATCACCCACCGTAGCATCATCTCTAACTTCCACTTCGAATAGCCCTCCTGTCATTATCTCAACTTTCAACTTCATGGACGATCTGAGAAAGCCCTTGTCTCTGAAACACACTGATTTGTTGTGTCTGATGGATATTTATGTTAGAAAAATAGATGTTGATGGAAGATCGACCAGGAATGTTTCATGTCGCGTTATTTTTAGTTGGTTATGGATGGGTTGAGAAGTTCATTCGCACAATACACATGACATTGTTGAATGTGGAATCTCTTTTGTTATCAAATTTCCCTAATCTAAAACCAATTAATTTTTTTGTACCCCAAATCTTTGAAAAAGAATGCTGATTTTGATTTTGTCAACAACAATATTTTATAATTAAGTTAGGGGAACGATCAGAGGGGCATTAAATTTTCCTTTTGGGCGTAAGACATTATTTCGATCGTTGTTTTGTAACAATCTGACGAATATGATTTTATTTTGAAATTTTTTCAATCTAATCGTTTTATATTTTTCTGCAGATACAAACATTCAATTTACTTAAAAAAGTATTTCAATATCATCGTTGAATGATCAAAATCACACTTGTAATTTTTTCATTTGATGTTACAAAAACTCTCAAGCCAACTATAATATCTAGTCCGCAGAGGTTATGGAATGAATTTTTTTATCCGTTATGGAGTGAACAGAAATTTATGCAAATGGCGAACAGAAATTTTTTTCATTTGATTTTTTTATTATACCTCACCAAATAAAAAAATTAAATTATGAATTGCCTATTTTATTTTTAAAAGGGTTTGAGATCTGCACTTGAAAATAAGAAGAGTGAATGATTTTCGTTATCATCACCATTTACATAATCGAGATGAAGATCAAGTGAGATAGAGGACATAATTTTATCCGTTCATCGGAAATAGTTTCTTATTTTAAGCAAACTTGTCCTATATTTGATTCATTAATCATTGCTAATCATAATATTATTCGTTTGACAAAATTTATTTGTATTACAAAATCTCATTCTTACATAACACAAACATTTATATATTTTGGGATATTAAAATAACTTGAATATAAAAAGTCATAAAATACTTTAACATATATATTTATAACACAAATAATGTAACATATCCAAAAACGTTTGTATGACAACAATTATTTTTCTATAATTCCAAAAAATTACTCGATCAAATCCAAGAAAGAATTTTATTCCACCAAAAGCTGATGAGGGTTTTATGTTTGGGCAATTTACCGAAAACCACCCATAAATTTGGGTTTTTTCCGGAAACCACCCGTATCTTTGAAAATTATAAAGTCACACCTTTAAGTTTATTAAATTTTGGAGAAACCACCCATATGTTTAAATTTAATCAAAATATTAATAAAAATGATAAAAAAAAAAACTTATTAAAATACAAATAAAATACATAATTAATTAAAAAAAGCATAAAAACATTTAAAAAATCAGGATATTAAATAAATATAAAATATAAAAATAAATTTAAAATTATCCATATGGTATGTATTAAATATGAAAAAAAATCTATCCATATGTTTAAAATTAATCGAAATATTAACAAAAATCATAAAAAAACTTTTAAAAATGCTAAAAGGGACATATAATTACAAAAATCATAAAAAAATTTAAAAATAAGGATGTTAATAATAATATAAAATAAAAATAAATTTGAAATGAAGTACTATACTTTTTATTCATATGGTATGTATTAAATATGAAAACTAAATCTATACAAAAATATGGTGTCTTACAATTTATAATAGTGTGTTATAACTTTAAATTTTGTTACATTTTTACATATAAAGCATTCAAACACAAATTTTATTGCATATATAATAAAGTTTAAACACTCATTTTAAGATATTATGATTTTTTTTATAAATTTAATGGAGCAATGATGATTGCCGGTAATTTTTTGTAATTTTCAAGACGCCCATTTTTTTTATAAATTTAGTTTTCACATTTGTATACATATCATATGAATAAATTTCAATTTTATAATTTTATAATTTTATATTTTATTTTTATTTAATATCCTGATTTTTTAAATGTTTTTATGATTTTTGTAATTAATTATGTATTTTTTCGTATTTTTATGAGTTTTTTATCATTTTTATTAATATTTTGATTAAATTTAAACATATGGGTGGTTTCTTTAAAATTTAATAAACTTAAGGGTGTGACTTTATAATTTTCAAAGATACGGGTGGTTTCCGAAAAAAACCCAAATTTATGGGTGGTTTTCGGTAAATTGCCCTTTATGTTTTCAAAAAAGACTTCGAATCAAAACGACGTCAAAATCCCCTTTATTCTCAAAACACCGGCTCGATGTACACATTATGCCGACTCCTCCTTTCTTCTCTCCTCATTTAATCTGAACCGTTCAAATTTATCATCCAACGGCTCAAAATCCTCGTCGATCGTCTCCTCCACTCACTATCTTCAATCCTCTCTTCCTTCCATAAACCCTAGAAACTTCCCGATCCGACCAATCAGATTCACTCAACTGCCGATCTCGTAAATACTTATCAATTAACTTCACTTTATAAATTCGCTCTTTACATCGTCACATCGTTTTCTTGTGTTGTCGCCGATCTTTGAGTTGATTATATCGTTTATGTTGGATTTTATCAACTCAGAATTGTTCAACCAAACGGGTCGGTTTGACCAGGATCGATCTGACTTTGCGGTCAATCGGATGCCGGCGGCAGGGATCAGGCGTACTTCCAGAGTATTTGGGGTTGTCCATAGCGGCGATGGGGATAGAGTCTTGAGGTCTGGAAGGCGCTTGTGGCCTGATAATCGGTTAAGTAATAAGAGTGACGAAGATGAATGTTTCAAATCCGTCGATGAGACACCACGTGTTCTGCCTCTGCCTGCTGTTGAGCAAGATGAAAATCTTGGGGATGATGAATTTTTCGAAGATCCTATTTCCAGGGAATCAGATGCGGAATATGGTGTATCTGAGAAGAGGTTTGGGGTAGTGTATAGGAGAAAAAGGAAGAGACTTCAACTTCAAGTGGGCAATGATAGTGTTGGTATTTCTGATAGAACGTATGGGATTCATTATGTACGGCGGAGGAAGAAGGAAAGGTTTGCAAGTTATCTTTTTGGTTTGGAGAATAATGATAATCAACCTGGAGTGCTTTTTCTTACTTTCAAGGGATTGCGGAGAAACCTGCATTTGTTTGGGACATGCTTTAGCTGCATTTTGAGTTATATGTGGAATACTTCAGTCGGGTTGAGGGATCTTATTGATTTTCTGTCCTCCCAACCCATTGCTACCATAACTGATACGGCTGGCATTTCTTTTTCACTGGTTAGATCCTCCTTTTCCTCTCTATAATTTACACATGTCTACTGTAATTGTGATTAATTGTCAATTGCTATCCACTGTTAATGTGTTATATAGTTTGCATCCATTTCCAAAGAAACTTCCATTCAGTTGCAGTTATTTTTTTCCAATGAGTGTCAAGCTCTTGAAATCTGCTCTGCCGGGTTTACTTATCAAGTTCTCGTGTGTGTCAGGAACCTTGCACGGATGAGTCTAAAAGCTGCAAGATTTATTATTCCACTGGCATGACACTGTTGTTCTGTGTGAACTTTTCTTCCCTACCTCAATGCTTCATGTATATGCATTTAACTATGCTCCTGGATTCAGCACGCTCGTTGTTACGATTACAACTTTCAGCTGACCCAAATTCTACATGTAGAACTGCTGGACTGCTCGAAGAAATCAGATACAATCATTTATTACAGTCTTCTGTTTTAGAGGCATCGGTTACAAAAATCATGTCAACATTCGAGGGTCCTTTGAGTTCATTGGATAATACCGGTGTTCAGCGCAAAGTTATGCACTCCAAAACCTTACCAAGGAGTACTTTCCGGACATTTAGGAAAAAAAGGACGTCACGAAGGTCAAAGAGAACTCAAAATCATTCGTCGTTTTTGTGGCAAAAATCAATTAGAGGAACGTCTATCTCTGAATATTTCGCTGTCTGCAATAGAGCAGCACGTCAGTTCATGTTTGCTAATCAATTTCATAGGAAGCCAGCTTGTTCAAATATAGGCCTAAACATGAAAGAACCGAATCTCACGAAATCAAGATCAAGAGAGACTGCTGATCTGGTGTCCTGCTCGGCTAATCTATTGGTGATTGAGGCTGATAAATGTTACAGAGAGGAAGGTGCTCATATTTTATTAGAGCAAAGTCCTTCAAAGGAGTGGTTTCTTGTAGTCATGAGGAATGGACATACAAGATGCTGCCATAAGGCTGATAAAATTATGAGGCCTTATTCTGTAAATCAGTTTACCCATGGCATCATATGGACTGTTGCGGATTCTCTGAAGCTGGAATTCCCTAATAAAAGTGACTGGGAAGTTTTTAAGGAGCTTTATAAGAATTGTGTAGAGAGGAACGGGGCAGCTTCCACCGCTAAGTTCATTCCTGTCCCACACTTTACAGAAGTATCAAGTTATGGGGCTGAACATGGTGTTCCATTTTCTCGGCCTGAGGCTTACATCCGCCAGATAGGAGATGAGGTTTCACGAGCCTTGACAAGAAGAAGTCCTAACTATGATATGGACTCTGAAGATGAAGAATGGTTGAATAAGTTCAATACAGTTCCTTGTAGAGAAAATTCAACGTCAGGACATGTTACTAATGAGATTTTCGAGTTAATAATCGATTCATTAGAGAAGGCCTCATATTTTATGACCATGATATTGAGAGTGGGGAGATACCTGCTAACCTATGTTCCGACCTTTGCTCAAGGGAATTGATGGAAGCAGTCCATAGCTATTGGATCAATAAAAGAAAGAAGAAACAAGCAGTGCTTGTCAAAGTTTTTCAAGTAAGCCCCATCCGTTTAAGTCTTATACTTAGTCATTGCACTCTATGTTGCTCATGGAAGGATTGCCCGCTTTACGGGCCCAAGTTTCTTTCAGTATAATACCATCTATGGATACTGCCTTCTGCCATGTATGTTTGTAGTTATTTTTATGTAGAGGTTCCTGAGTTTGCATTGAAAAATGTATGTTTGATTGCAGTATGAGACTATTAAGGCTTTAAGCTGTGCATTCATTTATCTGTTGTTATTTGTCACAGCACACTGATGGGTCACTTTAAGTGTTTGTAGGCCTTACCATGAGATTTCTCAAACTTTAAGGCTCTAAGCTTGCATTCATTATTGATTAATTGTTTTGATTTATAAGTAAAATTACAATCATCTGACTTATGCTGAATTTTTTTCTAGATTTAAATATTACTTTCTTTGAAATCAACTACAATTATTTTCAGGTCTTATGTTATTAAGAGCTACTGATTAACTAGCAAGTTTGTTCTCAACAGGTTCATCAGCAGGTAGAAGATCCAGATTATCAAGATAACTTCCAACGCAAGAAAAAACAATCAAAGCGATCCGCTGGTTATTCAACAAAAGCCAAGCAACAAAGAACCGAAGGTTTGTCAATCGTTTTCATGATACAGCTGTAGCTATTTTTCTTTGCTTTCTTACTCGCAGTTCGTAGTTATCTGGAATTTCATTTGTAAAATAATCAAAATGCCAGTCTAAATTTGAATTTCATTGAATCCAGATTAAGTTCCAAATAACAACGCACCTTGTAGTTAACTTATATAACAGAAATAATATTTTAGTAGTAATCACGAGATTGCTAGGTTAGTCTTATTTCAGTTCAGTGAACTGACAAAGGCTCGAGCAAGACAGATATTGCTGGGCAAGTACTCTAACACATATTTCTGTAGTTTGAGTCATTGACTGCTGATTTGGTGTTCAAAAAAATGAAATAGTGACTATTAATATTTTGCTTACTTAAACGTTCATTTATCTGAATTTCAGCTGCTCCTAGGATGGGCGTTACTATCAAAGAAGATGTCTTGGTCAAAGCTGACACGGCTGATGCTTTATCCAGACAGTATGTGGACATGGCTATTAAAAGGAGGAGTATTGCTCAGAAACTCATGGTAAATGCAGACTTGATGATGTATAAAGCCAAGATGTCTTTGAAAATTGCTGAAGAAGCCCAGAACAATGCATCATCTGAGCTGGCTGTTTCTAATGACTCTCTCAATGAAAATCCAAATCCATCCAACCCTTAGCTAATGAAACAGTAGTTGCAAGAGGCCAACATTCCATGGTTTTTGATAGGCTGAACATAGTGAATAACCTAGATGGGGAATAGTAACTGCTGTACAGATTGTTGATTTTGGATTTTGTATTATAGAAATCAAAAAATCTAGGAAAAAGTGTTAACAAACAGCAAAGTAGGATGTTAGTGGTTTTGTTAATAAGATACTGCAGGGGTCTCCTGATTATGGGCGACCTGTTAATCAATCATTTTGTGTTGAAGCAACAGTACTTTGTTCTAATGAATGATGTTAGTGGTTTTGTTTGTTGTAACTTATTCTGTGCTCAAGGGTTCACACTGTCTTAGCATATTCCTACTCTGGTTGCTCCACAAGCCTGATCTTCAAGGAATACAAATGCCAATCAACACAGTCTTTTTATTCTCAATAAACTGGCCCAAATCTATCACACATTCTTGAAGACAGATGAATTTCCACACATTACTTCATCAACTAAATTAAGGTAAGCACACTAATCATCAATATAAATCAACCAGACATGTCACACTAGGTAATCAAACAAGCCACAACCTCAAGCCCTTGATCGAATCTGAGCTCTAAGCGAGTTCTTCATCACCACAGTAAACTCCAACTTCCCAGTATAATCAATCAAACCATTATCAGGATCAGCACTCCATTCAAATTCCTGCACCATCCTAGCCAGCATTAAACTCACATGCACAGTTGCCATACCCAAACCCGGACATATCCTCCGACCCGCCCCGAATGGCATCATCTTCACACCCGTTACACACGTTATATCCGCATCTTCCTCACCCTTTAAAAACCTATCCGGGTTGAACTTATCCGGGTCGGACCATATTCGCGGATCCTCCGAAATACCAGGTAAGTAAAACTCTACATTACAATCCGATGGAATATCAAACCCGCCAAGCTTCGTTGACTCCACCGCCGCGTGAGTCAACGAGAAGTACGTCGGCGGATGCTTCCGGAGAAGCTCCTTCACCACTGCGTTAAGGTATGGCATTTTTTCGATATCCTTTTCGTCGACTTTTTTATCGCCGGTTGTTGTTTTTATCTCGTTGTAGAGTCGAGATTGGATGTTAGAGTTTTCGATAA
The DNA here is from genome assembly GCA_006409495.1 of Sedum album. Lineage (NCBI taxonomy): Eukaryota > Viridiplantae > Streptophyta > Magnoliopsida > Saxifragales > Crassulaceae > Sedum > Sedum album. The sequence goes on from QZGG01000019.1 coordinate 384,669, forward strand.
GTCTAGCGATCGCCCACTCGATCGCTGTGGCGGTAGTGTCCGTTCCGCCGTTGAGAAATTCGGAGCAGAGTGTGACGATTTCGGCGTCGGAAGGTGCGCCGTCTCGTCCGTCGATTTTGAGGTCGTAGAGTGTGTCTAGGTATGAGAATGAGTAGGTTGAGGGTTTGTGATCGGCGAGGATACGGCGTCGTTTTTCGATGAAGGGGACTAGGGTTTGGATCTGCTTTTGACGAACCTCAGTAGCTATCTTTCTCTGTTTGGAGAAGAATGGAGCAAGTATAGGCAAGTAATCATCGATTCTTGGGTCGAGAACTATCAGTACTGACTTCATCATGTTGTCCATCATCTCGATGGTTTGTTCGTCCATCTCCACGCCAAAGCACATTGCTAGTAAAATGCAGAATACTGCAAACCTTGCGTTTTTCAGCACACGGACAATGCCGTTGTTTGCGTCTGCCTCGGACTTTAGCTTCTCTATTAGCTTATCCATAGCTTCATTCCTGACGTGGGCGAATTCTCTCAACCGAGTTGAGCTCAGCATGTTTTGAACCATGTTGCGACGTAGGGACCGCCAAACAGGACCGTAGAGGGATGCATTGACAGTGAATTTGTTGGCACTGAATATGTTCCTGGTGGGATTCTCCCTTGGTCGAGTAGCGAAGAGCGGTCCTCTCTGGATGAGGGCTTCATGAGCTAGCTCAGCACTGCTGATAATTATCATGGTTCTGGTCCCCATTCGGAGAGTGAAAATGTTGCCGTATACGGGGATCAAGTCTTGGACATATTGGAAGAATGGCTTGCCTGATCGGGCTACTTGGAAGAGGTTTCCTACAAATGGCCATCCAGGTGGACCAGGAGGTAGTTTCCGGCTTCTCTTGGATGTTATCTTGTGTGCAATGAAGCAGAAAAGAGTACAGATGAGAGTGAGCAGGCTTGTTAAAAGGAAGATGGGATAATTTTGTTTGATGATGGAAAAATTGGAAGCAGTCATGTCGACAGTGTTTTGTTTGTGACTGACTCTCTACTACCACACTGAGAAATATGAATTGACAGATTACATATATAGACAATGAGGAGTCATTTTTTTGTTGTGTTTGTGGAAATAAAGATTGATCGCGCATGAAGATGCAGGTGAGAATAATTAAAAGCTCGGTGAGCTTGCTTGTTTGTGCAAGCTGCAAGGCAGCTTCATTAATTCGGTAGATGTAGCATGTGATGATGGTCACTGGTCAGGTCAGTTGCTGTTCCGAGTATCACTTCCGATGCCTTGTATTTTCCGTAGAAGCACAACCTAGCTGTCATTTTCTATTAGAGTTTACTCCGGCAATTAGAGAGATTTTCATGCTTCTCAGAACAGATGGTTTATAAAATCATCTTTATTACAATTTGTAGCGATCATAAATATGGCTGTCCCATTAGAATAATTATATTAGCGATGTTAGTAGTCAAATATAAGTATCTCTCGTAATACTCCTATGAACAAAAAAGTTGCCTTAATCGGTTACGGTCACTCTTGGTTCCTTTGTAATGAAAGAGTGCAGCTGTTCAAGTGGTCGTACCATATTGTATATAAGGGCTCCTTGTGATTAAAACAAGGAGTTGGGAATGAAGCATTTTTGCTCAAGTTGAGATTTGTAATATGGGGTCTTATCTTATGTTTGCAATACTTCTATTTTTTGGTGATTCAATGCTCGCAATTACTCTGCTAAATTAAGTAGTTTGCAGAGGTAGGTGTGTGTAGTTCAGGGTCATGTGCAGATTTAATGTTTGAGGCCAGAAAACCATTCAATTTATTTAGGCTTTGAATGTGTTAGATAGAGGGTAGATGGAGCTGGGCATTACAACTTTAAATCACGGGACTAAAGAAGCAAAACGTTATGCAAAGTACTATGTGCTACATATTCTGTACATCTTGACTTGCACACAATAATTATGGTTTGGTCCGGTGTGGTCACACAATGTACCTGAGTGAGTTTGTATGTATATTCATTACGCAATTAATGGCTTTCAGGAGGCGACTTGGTATTTATTGTATTAATTTGACCTACTTGGTTTTCTCACATTTACTATTTTTTGTAGTAAATATCTGCTACGACGCACAGAAATCCTACCTAAATTCAATCTAAACATGCAAAACATAGCGGATACTGACTCTAATGAATTCAAGAAGGAATTAATGAACTAAACCTGATTTATCCGTTTTCGAATAGTGCTTGGTTGATGCATTATAAAGTTTAGAAACATAAGCACTCTCACATCACACTCCCTAGGTTCTATGGTGAGATGGTTGCTGGGCTGTCGCTGACTCTTTTTTCACTCGGACTGCATACTATGAAAGCTGCACTAGTGTTATTTTTCTACCAGGGCTTACTGACATCAATACGTGGAGTACTTGTTTCTGCCAGCTAGTACTCCCTCCGTCCCCTTAAGCATATATATTACGGTATTTAAGATAATAATAAGTGTAAAATGTGTGATTGAGAATGAATGAAAGTGGACAAACATTAGGGGACATTCAAAAATGAAAGTGGACAAACATTAAGAGACATAGGGTAGTAACTAATAGGATCACTACTAGAGTAAGCCTCCTGACGTGAAGTGATATTTTGTTCCACAATACATGCAGAATCTGCAACTTATCCTATTGTTTAGAAAGGTCACTGAAGATGAACATAAAACACTGCGAATGAAATATATCACATAATTATACAGACTTTGCATTTTGATCAAAACAAGGCAGTCTCATCACAATCAGCAAACTGTATTGAACAATTTAAAAATGTGATGTTACAGAAAGGTACATGATATAAGTGTCCCAAAGAAAAATCTCAATAGCAATGAAGACGTATATCAACTTTGCTGTACTTCTTTAACCGCAAGAGGCTTGTACCATTCAGGGCCAAACCTGCCGTGTTTCGCGCAACTTCATTAAATGGGGGCTTAAGGGGTCCACGAAAGTATTTCCTTACCGTCTCATGGAATTTATGAATCACTTCATCATTCTCATTAGTGATGTCTTCCTCTATTATATTAGGAACAGGTTGAGGTGTCACTGCGATGACCGACTTATGTACATAACTTTTGTCTCTCAAACAAAGAAATTTGAACCATCTCACTCCAGCTGCACAGTGCGTAATCTCTTCTGGGTAAATCACACTCTCCAGCAAATCTGCAGTTTTGTTGTCACCACCACTGCGAAACCTGGATATAGTGGTCGGTAAGACATCCAGTCCTCTAGCCTGAGAAACAAAATGACTATATTGATAATCAAGCAAACAACTTGAGCATATATAGGTGCAGAGATCATATTGGTCTTAATGGTTTTAGCAGCTGTAAAAGATGAACTTCCATATTACTGATAGAAACATAATTACAGTTTGAACAAATCACATTCACGAGAAATCAATCTAGCCATCAAATCTTATCAGATGCCCCAATCAAATAGGCAAACTGACAGCTTGACATTGATGCAAACTGATTCCATTCACAAAAAAACTAAAACACAAATGGATCACTTTTATTGTTACTCCATTATTGAAGCAACTCTAATGTGCCCTCAAACTGAACCAATCAGGGGGCAGAAGTCAAACCAGGGTTCTATGCTTCACCATGGTGTAGATTTTAGTGTTGTTATGTAACCCCATTGGAGGTGCTCATAGGGGATGTTTAATCGTAGTAAGCAAATGAGTTTCCATAGTTCGGTTGTTTTTTAAAATATCACGGAATCATATAATTTGTACCTCTACTTTTTTCTAATTATGTATTTCTTTTTATTCTCTCTAGTTTTTTCTGCTGGCTGTACCCTGATAATGCTGCTGACTGTATGCATACACCACATCCTTAAAACCAAGCAAACCAAAAGGGTTGGATACATGGTGTCAAAAGCGGAAAATTAATGAATGCCTTGGTACTTTATTTATATAAAGCAAATAGCTCACCTCATGAACACAATGCTCGATAGCCAACCGAGCAAGCAAATCATCGGAAGTAGCCACAGCAGAGTCCCAAAGACCATCATGAGCAGGCAATGCTCCATAATAAGAACCCAATTCTTCAAGCCGTGCAGAAAGAAGAGTGAAGTGGCGCCCTTCATCTTGAGCTACCTTCACAAAATCAGTGAAAAAATCTCGTGGCATTTCTTCTTGCTTACCAAATCTAGCAATAATATCCTAAAAAATCGAACACAAAAATACCAATAACAATAGAAATACATGCAAAACACAACTTTTATAAGCTTTCACAAAATTAGTAACTGACCCATGATAAGTCAATAGCCCAGCTCTCAATATGAGCAAGACTGTGAACAATGGCAATCCTACTCTGCAAGCTACCGGCTTTACCAAGCTTAGGCATGAGACTGGGCGAAACCAGTTTCACCTGCATTCAGTCAGGCATTTCATCAAACAGGTAACAGGCACAAAATGCATATAGATAAAATAAGCAATTACATTTGTGAGGCGTGCAGGGCGGTCTGGGACGGTCAATTCAGATGAAGGATTGTAAGGGCAAGTGATGGCTCCCCGCAGCCAATTGTTTGCAACTGAATCGCCGAGTCTTGCCTTTTCGACTGGATCTGCTGTATTCAGTACTCTAAGCGCAGCCTCAACAAGAGTCTCTTCCTCCTCACCTCCTGAAGATTTCATCTTTCACCAAAAATCACCGTCCGACAGACCCTACGGCAAACCAAAGAATTGATGCCAGGCTAAGGGCGGTTCAGATGTGAAAAATAAACTTCAGGGACTAGAAAGTAGTTAAGTATAGACGGTATGATATTTTAAAATTTTAATCCAGTGGTTACTAAATCCGATCCGGTATTTGATGAATCCGATGCTACACCGCACTTAATTGATGGGAGAATCAAAATAATGATGATTTTGATACTAGACCAATCCCCAGTTTGATTCAAAAATCGACTCACCCAATATATACTTTGCAATTACCAGTCAATTACTAAATATGAAACAACTTGACAGCTGACATTCTTTATTATTCAACCGTTTTAACTTGCTAAAAAACTTGCTATTATTCCAAGGAAATTGTCTAATGCATCTATTTTCGAAGTATCCGGTGCATATCGAAGTCTAAAAAGATCAAAATGTTCATTAATTTCGTCATGAATGTCCAGATTCCGCATATTTTGGTCATCTCGTCCAAATTATCTTATAAGACATTTTGATCTTTTTGGGCATGATCACCATTCTTATTATAATTCCATTTGGTTTTATCTAATTTTTTATCTAACAACGTAGCTTTGATAGTAAAGGTCCATTTTGCGTCTACAAATATTTAACCATACGATAAGCATAACACTCTATCATCGAAACAAGCGGAACAGCATTTCAAACGGAGCCCTAAAACCAGGTTCACAAGATGTAGTACACAATATTCAGTATGAGCTACAAAGCTAGTTTTCAAAACAAGCATTCCTGATTTATACAAATATTAAATTAACTGAAGAAAACAGAAACAGACCCCGTTTCGTGGGAAGTTTTATGTCTCTAGATTTCACTGAGGTTTCAGGTATAAAAATGGCCAGCTGCCGAGGCTCAGTTTCCCTTGCTTTGTAGCTTTCTATATCTCGTTTTCTCAAAGAAATATATCCTTGCATGGCAAAGCTTGATGATTTTACATTTCAGGTTACGTTGGCAATTGGTGGTTTGAGAGAACTACTCATCTTCTAGCTCTATAAAATCATCAAACATTTTACTGCTGCTGTGTTCCATATCCAAAAGAGCTTTTGCATTAAGTTCCCTACCGAATCTCCATATATAATTCAAACCAACAAGAAGTTCGGTGATAGCAGCTTCAGTCTTTTCCTGACTCGCAAAGTAAAGGGTTTGAACAAGAAGCATATTCGTTTTGGGAGTCAAATTCTGCTGCTCCATACTACGTTCTGTTTGCCATTTAATTGTTGAATGAGCAAGAGGTGCCAACCATTCTAGTATTGATGACATTGCATCATTCCACTGGCCTGCAAGAACTGTATCAGTAATTGATGATGAGGCCAAGCCTTTTGAATACGGTTTTAATTTCTCCCGCAGAGAATTTCTGATGCTCGCCGGCAGCATATCATACAAGTCATCTCTGGCATCATGACCAATTAAATGAGGAGACGCAACTAGCTTTTCAATCACAATTATAACATTTGCATAGTGCAGCGCTAAAGCAGCACCACCCAGGGTGTCAGGAGGAGTGTTTAAAAACATTTGTTTTGGGCTGAAAATCGATAAACTGGATTGCATGATACTTAAGTCACCTGGTTTTCCACTGCTATTTCTACTACCATGTTGTGTTCCAGCATGCATGCCATTTGAACCCAAGTTAGTATTATTCGGAGCCGAGTCACCAACGGTGAGCATGCTACCCTTCAATGGTCCGGCAATAGGAGTTGATTGATGTTGACCAGCACGGTTTGACTTATTCCTTGCTTTATAGTTAAACGGACTATCAAAAGCTTGCCAAAATCTCTTTATGCCTTTGTTTGTTCCAAAGAGGGGACCTGACTTGGTAGATGTCTTCCCCAAAGGACCAGAGAAAAAAGTAACATTTCTTTCAGGCCCATACAAAGGGCCTGAATATGAGGCTGAGCCACCAAGAGGGACTGAGGAACTATTTACATTGTTGAGAGGGCCTGAATAAGAGCTAGCAATTGGACCTGAATAGAAATCACTAGATTTCATCCTGGATGTCCGTCCAGAGATTGCTGTCCTACCTAAGGGGCCGGAGGAAAACCGTGGAAGGCTTTTCTCAGGTTTATCTAGTGAAGAGTTGTGCATCACTGCAGCAACTGATTCACTCCGGCAAATATGATCAGAGTTTAAAGCACTTAAATTTTGAACCTCTGAATTGTTTACAGACGGACCAATACCATAAACATGTTTAATCCTGCTGAATATCGTAAATAATGATCTGGCCAAGAGGCATATAGTGTAATCGTAAGTTCTGTTCCACAATGACATATCTTTCAATTTCTTCACCTCCAACTTCTTCCAGGCTACCCTTTTTTGGTAATCTAAAACGCTCAAACCATCTATATGTTCAGTGCCCTTCATCCTCTTCAGTGTTTGTTCTAAATCAACAAGCATTTCCATCTCCCGAAACAAATTCGCATTGTATGAAATAAACCTTTCCATCTTCTTCACTTTTCTGTCCATCTTCTTCCACGAGAATTCCCACCCATACGGATCAAACCCAAGCTTAATCAAGTCATCAAACACATGCTCGAAACTCTTCAAACCAGGGTCATTACATTTCTTGCCTAACCTAACCACAGCTTTCGCAATGTGTCCAGTATTCTCAATCATCTCTGCACAAATCAGTTTTGCTATATATTCATCATCTTCCGAAACCAGCTTCTTTATACCTACCGAGTTATTTATCTCTTCTTTAATCCTCACAATTTGCTTGTCACTCAACGATTGCCACAGCTGAACTACCTTTGACATCAACGCAGCAACCTCAAATGCCAACACTCCAATCACTACCTTCTCCGAACCGCTCTCATTCCTACGCGGAGCCTTTAACAAATTCCGAAACCATGAATCAGCCACCATCTTCGCCCACTTTTAATTTTACCAGATTACGCTGCACCGAGCCAAATTGAATAGTACAAAATCGAATACTATCTAATGTTGAGATCACAATCACACTCTAATCCAACACCAATTGCCAAACAAACCTATGAATAAATATCAAATTCAGAAAGTAATCAATTACAAGTGGGTTTTTAAAAAATATATGGACTGTAAGACTGGAATGATGCACAGAGACAAACACCGAAGCAAAAACTGGTCTTCAAAAAAGTGTATAAGAAATTTCAACATGAAAATTAATCAACTGAAGTATTGACAAAAGATCTAAAGAGAAAATTGATATACCTAAATCAGAAGGGGTTGAAGTCGAATTCAGGAAACCCTAGTTGGGAAATCTCGCCGTGGATTTGGCAATTGAAAGGAGTAAAGAGAGAAGGATATGTGTGTGGAGGTGTCAAAATTGACCGACGATGATGAAGAGGAGAATGAGAAGAGAGGGAGAGAGAAATGGGGGAAGGAGGTTGGAAAGTGGAAAAGCAGCTGAAGGTGCGAGTGGGAGGAGAGAGAAAGATGATTGAGTCGAGTGAGAAAACGAGTGAAATTAATTGCACTACAAAAATTTATTAATAAATACAACTTTTATTAAAGAATGAATCTATCTATCAATTTATCCATTCAATTTTTTTTTTTAAATATTTCATTCTTCGCTCAATAACTGAATATATCTAGCCTCGAGACAGAGATGCAATCAGAAAGACTTGAACCATCAATCTCTGCTGAATAACTAACTACTAGACCGTTGCTATTTGTGCTCGATTTCTTTTCTGAAAAAATTGTTGGAAAATAGGCAAACTCACACTCAAATCATATTATTAATTTGGATAAGATTTATTGATGATAATTATATCAATTTGATCGAAACTGTTATAGAATGTAATTAAATAATGATTTTGAAAAAAAGAATATGGTATTATAATAAACAAATTTCTTAGGATTCATTTATGAAGATTGCCTGCGGGAGGGGGTTTGGCGGTGGGGGATTGTGGTGTTGATTTCTGGGTGGTTTGGACGGAAGTTTGGCTGTTGGGGTAGTTGATGTGGTGGATGACGGAGACTTGAATAGTGTGGTTGACTTGAGGCAAGAAAACAAGACAAAATATGCGTCAGCTAACATTAATCTAATATTATCATTCCCAAACCGAGGTACTCTTTTCATGAAAATTCAGAAAAGCTTTCGTACTGTTACATTATAGAATTCATAACATTGATACTTAAATGGACTACTCCTCACTGTAACGAGTTATTAAGGATTCGTTTTGTTGCATGAAAAATAAAATTTGATGAAAAATTTAAAGTAAAATATTTTGAATGTATTTGATAGTTTTAAGAAAAATTAAAAATTAACAAAAGAAACAATATAAACTTTTCTTATAAACTTTCAAGGGGTAATTGCAGTAAACTACCATTATAATATGGTGTTTTGCAGTAAATCACCATTATATTTTTTTTTTTTCGGAACGAGTATATTATAACATCGCCGGTAACAGAAAACCACCAATTTAACTGTTTCGTTAGAATTTGTAAAACATGCGCCATACGACGCGTGGGTATATAACTTTAATTCAGACAATTTCAAAAAACCACCATTATAATGTCTTGTTTTGCAGAAAACCACCCTTATAATGTCTTGTTTTGCAAAAAACCACAATTTTAACAAATAATCACAAATGACTGTGACTATGATTGGCTATCTTTCATTAGTAAAGCAGTACACGTTTATCAATTTATAATCCATACTAGACAAAAAACCTAACGGAAGCATATTTGCAGTTGCGGGGTGTGGTGAGAAGCTGTTATATTTTAGCTCAGAGTCGATCTTTAAGATCAATATAGAAAAATAATTAGAGTTTAAAAGTAGTGATATAATAAATCATATTTCGTAAGATAAAATGAGAAAGTTATTTATATTTAACTTCCATCGAGTTTAAAAGAATTGAACCGTGCAGTCGATAATCATTAAACATTGATAATAAACTCTCAAACAAGAGTTTCTTTTTGTATTTCTTACATTATTTTCTTTATTGACTTCCATCAAGATTAAATTGAAGCACTATGTAGCTAGTAGATACTTATCAACAAGTAAAATTATCATATGAGCCTCTGATCTAGCATGAACAGTGCAGGTGGTAGTATTCTGATAATAAGTTATTAAAATGGTGGTTTTTCGTAAAACTGAGATTATAATAGTGGTTTTTGGTAATTAATTTCAATATAAAATAATATTTTATTGCCACATGTACACGCACTTAACGGAAGTTTTAACGGAATAATGTCATTGGTGGTTTTCTGTTAACGGCGATGTTATAATATACTCGTTTCGAAAAAAAAGTTTATAATGATGGTTTACTGCAAAATACCATATTATAATGATGGTTTACTGCAATGAGTAAGGATCAGGTGAAAAGTATCTTTTGGTTATAAAATAAAAAGAGATCTCAACCGTTAAATATTCAGATCGGACGACTATTAATTTAGGGGTCTAAATATAATTAATTGAAACATTAAATACGAAATTATGATTTCAAAAACTAAGTAAGGGCAGATTAGTCCACAAAAAACCAAAAATCAATCGGTTTTGACTTTTTTTCTTCCATAAATCACACTTCCCGTATAATCCTCGTTTCCGATTTTGAGCTTTCGATTTGCATAATCGAAGAACACAATCGTAGTCGCTTACGCCGCCAGATTCGAGGTACGTTGTCTAGAAGCTCCAAATCTAATTCGATTTATAGATTTGAAACCTTAATTGCAGTCGGTTGTCTCAAGTAGTGAACATATCGATGAATTGAGTAGCGTCTGATGGGGTTTTAGCCAAGAGGAGATCTCCAAATCTCTTTTTCTTCAAGGCCGAATTCAATCAAAGGAAGAAGAAACGAGACGACAAGGCCGAATCTCACCCAGCCGATCGCCGGCTAAGGTACGGACAGATCCGTTTTTTACTTTGATATCTGATTTCAAGTTGTTGTTGATGTGATTGTTGTTCAGTTGTTGTGGATTGTTATCAAATTTGGATTCGAAATGAATCGTCAGAGGATTTAGTTGTAACTAGATGAATTGTTTTCTTGATTTTGATTTTTGTTGATGTTAGTATCCGTTGATCTTCCGCCTTTACGGATCTTGCCATCCGTTGGAGAGCAGATTTGGTAATTTTTAAAACTGATTTAGTGGAGAAGGAGAGTTGATTGTTGATTGACTAGCAGGAGGTATGTCTGTGTTAGGATATACGGTTTGGGAGTGTTGTTGATGATTCTAGTGTGGTTTTTTAATGATGAGTTTCAATGTGGAAGCAGAAATTGATTATTTACTTTGCTTGGTGGAGTTTAGGGAATGGCTGAGGATTCAACTAAGGATCAGGAGTTGCAGAAAGTGTTGAGAAGAAGGAAATTGTTGTGAAGAAGAAGCAAAAAGGAATTATTTCGAGGATATGGAATGGCATTTTTAGGATACATGGTGATGATTTTGAAAAGAGGCTTCAATATATTTCTAAAGAGGAGGCTGCTGTTTTGGCCAGGATTGGTTTCAACATGATTCAGTAAATGACCCCTGTGATTCATGAATCATGTTGAAGCAAATCATGAATCATATACAGAATTGTGTGTGAGATCATCCTTATGTGTGAACTATTTGTACATGTCTGTTGTAATTGGTTCTTATTGTGTTATCACTTAGCTTAAGAGCATTTGTTAGTACACGATTCATTAAATGACCCCGTATGATTCATGAATCATACAATGTCAGATCATGAATCATATGTTGAATCTTATATTATGTTCTGGTTTATAGTTCTTAACACGATTCATTAAATGACCCATTATGATTCATGATTTGCTATATCATGATTCGTGATTTGCTATATCATGATTCATGATTTGCAATACTATGATTCGAGATTTGCTATAATATGATTCATTATTTGTTATCCTATGATTCATTATTCGCCGTGATATGATTCATGCTCTGCTATGCTATGATTCACAATTTGTCATACTATGATTCATAATTTGTCATACTATGATTCATAATTTGCTATACTATGATTCATGATTTGCTATAATATGATTCATGGGTCATACACTATTACAAACTTAAATTGCGCAAATCGTGATCCATGTTATGTAGCGGCGAGCCGTGGATATTGTAAAAGGCTATTTAAATACTTGAAATTGGTATGATTCATAGTTTGCTATTGTATGATTCTAGAATCATATCCTATCAAATCGTAAATCATGCCAGAATGTATGAGTAGTCTGAATTTAAATTAATTAATTGTATGATTCTATCAAATCGTGATTCATGCTATATAGCAGTGAGTAGTGGATATTGTAAAAGACTATTTAAACACATGAAATTTACATGATATTAATGAGAATATTTGAAAAATATTAATGGGTGGATATCAATGAGTCTGAATTTAAAAAATTGAAAGTCGGTTACTCAATCCCTTAAAATAAAGGATTGTTATTAATGAGAATATTTGAAAAATATGTTATGCGTGTATTTTCATTATTGCCCTTTTGTAATTTTTTGTATTAATTAATATTCTTTAATTATAACCGTTGATTGAAATCTAATGGGTGGTTTAGATTTGTTTGCATTTTATAACCAATCTAGCACTTTTTATTTGATCCATTCTCTTACTGCAATTACCCCAACTTTCAATGACAAAAGTATTTTCATTTACATTTTCCACTGTTTTTTCGTATCCAAATGAAGGATAAAAATCCGGTGATATTATAATCTTTCAATCAACTTAATTAGAACAATTTTCATGTTCTAACGGAGTTGATTAATTATTACCTAGATATATTTAATGATATGAGGTTCTAACAAATGCATCATGTTGATAAAAACTTAATGAGAGTAACTGAATGATGTAATTGATTAACCTATACTTACTAGTTATAGAATATAGATACCCATTGCATTTTGTATGTGAATTTTTTCAACTTGATTAGATTGTGATGTTGGTTGGTTGGTTTTTCCTTTGGAACTATTTGAGCTTTGTTATAAACTTTCTCAGGAAAATTCTTCAAAATGAGCCTTCATTGGGAAGAGTATCTAAAGGAGAAATCGCAAGAGAAATTCTTCAAAATGAGCCTTCCTGAGGTATCTGTCTGTATGCTTGGTTGCACGGCAGATCACCCAACCCATGGATAATTCATGAAATTATGTCACCAGCTTCACTAATATTCTTGCTTCTGACTTGGGAGGTCATTCCCTGCTTTTGTTTCTGATCTTTCCACTGTTTGAGGTTTGCAGTCAAAACCAGTCATTTAATCTGACTGAATCTGGCCTGAAAAACAGTCATCTTTACATTGTTAAGTATTTTTAATAACATCGGTAGAACTTGAAGGAACTAACAGTGAAGGAACCTGGGCCATTTGTCTCAAATTATTTACAAAGTAGACATAAATCCAAAATGTTTTCAAAACAATTAAAAATGTTGAAAAAACAACAAGAAATAACTATTTCAGATACTACTAAAAAGGGCTGAATACAAGGATTCACTATCTGTGAAAGATAAAGGGGTCACTATAGCAATTCATAAAATTGGTCACAAATATGTTTTAGAATTAGAAGTCACAAACGATCCAAAATGGCATTACAGAGGTTCCAAGTGCAACAAAGAAACCAGAGCAGAAATGTAATAAACTATAGCAGATGCCCTCTTCTCTAAATGTGGCAATGGCCACTGTATAGTAGTAACTAAGATCTATCGAACCACCTGAGGCTGTACAACGTCAGTGCATAGTGTTAGTGCCAGCGGGTAGCATGTTTACCATATACATCTGGTTTCATAAAATCCACCATTTTTTCTTCTTCTTCATTTCTGATACCGGAAACTCTGGAGGGGAGAACAAGATGAACAGGGAGAGTCTTAAGTTTGCAGATAAAAAGCAGACAGACTTAAAAGATGCATGCATGGGCTGGTGCTGAGTAGTGAATAGAATGTTACCTCCTTCAGGGTAAATAGAGTTGTAGTGGACCTCTGCCCAGAAGCTGAGAAAAATGACTGCACAGTGATACCAATAACAATTAGAATATAAACACATGCAAATCCCTTATCCAGAGTAAAGAAGACGACTGATCGTCTGATCCACGAATGGCTAAACACAATACTATTAAACAGCAAAAATTTCCTATAGACTTCAATGTTGGTACCTCTTTTTGACTTTTCAATGTGCGGTAGGATCTCGATGTAACAGGTTTCCTTGAAAGAAGTAAGCACAAATATTTTGACACCGTACTACAAAAAGGAGAGAAGCTATGAGTCGGATCCAAGCAGTAAAGCAAGGACATGAAAAGATTGGGATTTTCTACATCAATGTGAATGGAGCAGTAAAGCACGACGAAAGGGAGTGTGGGTTAGCATAGTACCCAATCTGCACAAGCTTGCAATGTGACGTGATCACCCCATTCACCATTCCTGTAAAAGCAATAATTAGATTTCTCATCACAAGAAGACGAAAAAAGCAGATACAATCCAACTGCATCACTAGAGACTTAACCTGCTCATTTTCTTTATGTATTCTCCAAAACTCATAGGAACATAGCCTTCATACAGTTCTGGATGAGACTTCAGCTGATAAAAGTGAAAAGTGACACATTAATGGGGAATGTAACTCTGTAACATGCTAACAATTGGGAGTCTGAGACTTCTGGCTCACCTGATCGACAACCAGCTGTCTTACAATATTATGGTGATCTGGATCACGGTAGAACTGATCTGATAGAGCGCGAAACTGAAAAGAGTAGACACTATCAGGGGAGTAACATGGAGAATGCAAACATAAATGCGTATATTTTTTGTGAGAGGTGAAGGAATAAGGATTCAAGCTGAATCAAAAAAATGTGGAAAGTATTGAATAAGCCCAAACCTGACAGTTACCATCTCCTTGAACCTTGAGTTCAACCAGTTCATAGAGTTTCAGCCTGAACAGACAATGTATTATCATAATTCATAACATAGAGAACCCAAAATATAGGACCGTAACAGAGGGCAAGTGGGCAACTAAGAATTTTGTGAGGTTCAAATTAATATACTTTTGGTAACAGATTACTATGATATTACAGATCTAAAGCATTTTGTCACCAGACATAAACTCGGCACATTAAATTTACTTATTTGAAGAATCTCATGTTTCATCTACAAACGGTATCAACTTCTGAGATCCGACTACGATACATAAAAAATGAATACCAACCTGTCAAGTAATCTTTGATGGTCAGATGTCGCTTCGTCTATTGTAGGTATATCGCCATTAACTTTAGGAACATGCTGCATAGATGTGGCAACAAAGTGGTTACCTAACTATATTGAATTGATATAATAGCAAGACAAATGCTATCGTAATGAGGGCCGAGATAATTCCATAGGCAGAACTTACAGGTACGGGAGCCATCTGGTTTAACCTCCTTCCAAGCTCACTATCAAGGTTATACTCATCGCTTATCTCCAATAAAGTAGCCAAGTCCTCTCTCTTGGGTGAAGTTTCCTCATGGCTAGCATACATAGATGTGTCACCCTTCTCATCAGGCTCTTGGGGTGCATTGGAATGCTCTACATAATACAGGATTTGTCAGAAAAAATTTCAACAACAAAAACAAGTCTTCGTGTAAAGTGAAGCTACTTAAATGTACTACCATGATTAGGGTATCTTTGTGAAAAACCAGACCAATCCTGTGAAAGAATAGAGGATTGTCCTTCTTCATCATCTAAAACTCCAGATGCTTCTGCTTCAGATACTCTTGACAGCTCTTCTTGAAGAGCCCTAGCAATCACCTCATCATTTTCAACATTATCATGTTCTTGAACATAGCCTTCTCTAACCGGCGCAACTTCACTTAAGTCTGCATTATAATGTGTAACGCTTCTATGTGAAGCTGAATTGACAATAGAGCAACCATCTAGTAGATGATGAAGTCCCCAACGCTCAATATCTGGATCAACCTGATAAGTCAACATCTGCTGATCTTCTAGCATCCAAAATGTAAAATTCTAATGTTAATTACAGAACACAACTTGCATAGATAACAACAAAATTTTAATTATAACAATGATGTATCTCACTGCTAATATAACACATCAAGCACTAAAGCTGAATAGAAGAGTAAATCCAAATGTTCCGAATCGTTGTTTTCTAAGAAAATCCTAAACCAACTATTTGGCTATGCATAAAGAGATCACACAATAAAAGCGTGGAAACCCTAAAACTACAAACTTAACTTTGTGTAAAGGTGAAACAATCAAAATCTGTATAGGATCATCAACGCATAAATCATCCACCAAAAGATTGAAGAAATCGAAGAATCAAAACTTAGGGTAATAAGAACGAACCTCGTGAATCGTAATCGAAACCGAAGAAGATGGCGCAAAGAGGATGAGCGCGTAGCGAGAATGATTCAACGGAGGAAGAAAGAGCCTTCGGGAGATTGAAACAAAATTATCGCAACTGCACCGATCGAATCGGACGGTTGGACTTTAGGAATTACTTGGCGGCAGTTGAATTGAACAAACTTGTAGAAGACGGGCCGATTTGGTTAGATATTATTTTTTATTCACGCCTTTCCGTCTCTCTATGCTTCCGTTTTTTCCTTTCATTACGCCAATTTTGAAAAAGACATCGTTTTAGATTTTACCACTAATATAATATTATATATTTTTTAAATGTTACATATGAAAAGTACGACGAGGATGAGTAAGAAGGAAATGTATCATGTGGATACTCTCAATTTGATGGATTCGTGGATCCCTTCTTTCACCTGTCGATTGCATTTTTTTAACGCACCAGATTATAAAAAATAAAAAATAAAAAATAAAAAATAAAAAATAAAAAATAAAAAATAAAAAATAAAAAATAAAAAATAAAAAATAAAAATAAAAAATAAAAAATAAAAAATAAAAAAAAAAAAAAAAAAAAAAAAAAAAAAATAAAAAAATAAAAAAATAAAAAAATAAAAAATAAAAATAAAAAAATAAAAAAATAAAATTAAAAAATTAAAAAATTAAAAAATTAAAATTAAAAAATAAAAATAAAAAAAATAAAAAATAAAAAAACAAATCTAACGGAATGAGATTTAAACATTTAAAAAATTAGGAAAATTTATGTAAGATGACCTCAACATCTGATTTATAATAATCAAATGAATGAGATTTAAAGTAAAAAACCAACACTTTGAACCGTCACGTATTTTTTGTAAATTCAAGCACCAAATGTTGAGGTCATCTTACATAAATTTTCCAAAGATGTTAATACATATAAATTTGAAACTATAAATAAAATATTTCTCATAAAAACCGAATGGTTGAGATAGAAAATTCAAACTAAGATTAATTTGTAATTTCAAATAATTTCTAATGAAAAACCCTATATTTTAAGTAATTTCGTAATCAAAAATACATTTAACTCACCCTTTTTAAATTTTATTAAAATAATTTTTTTTAATTTTATTTTTTTATTGTATTTTTTAATTTTTTTAATTTTTTTTATCCAAAACCACCCTTATAATAGGACATTTTTATTTAAAAAATTTAAAAAATTTAAAAAATCAAAATCTAACGGAATATAGTTAACGGAACTGCTGTTGGGTGGTTAAACCCTAACGGAAAAATTTATAAGGGTGTGATTTGGTAAATAGACATTATAAGGGTGGTTGCTGAAAAAACGCCCTATTATAAGGGTGGTTGCTGAAAAAACGCCCTATTATAAGGATGGTTTTGGATAAAAAACCCTTAAGTAAAAATGCAAATAGGTGAAACTCAATTTGCATGTGTGCATTGGGTCCTAAAGAAACTCGACATGTGTTCTCTTATGATTCTTGTGTACGTTTACATTTTCCAATTCTATTATTTGCATTTTCGACCAACTATATGCACATTCGTTTAACGGAAAAAAATATGCATAAAATGACAAAGTGCAGACTTGTGGACTTTTGATCCAATGGCCAAATGGGGATGGCATTGGCAAGGAGTCTCATGCCACGTGGGGTTGCAATTGAACCCCACTCTTTGACATGATACAAACTGTCAGTAAATAACTTATCTAAGTAACAAAACACTGTCGTTTTATTTTTGAAGCAACAAACTCGAACTGGGACTGAATCTTCTCATTGCTGGTTGAGCAAGTGAGTTTTTACTCTTCCACATCTTCCTTGGGAAGTTAGTACATATGTAGTAAAACTACGTACATTTTATTTTTTGAAGAAACAAATTCGAATTGGGTCTAACTTATCTACCTAGCAGTAGATTAACTAAAATTTTCCTTTTCCCTACCTTCTTTGGGAAGTTAGAGGATCAATGAAAAGTAAAATATTTTTTCTCTACCGGAAGTTGACTCCTAATCATATAAAAGGAGGGTTGCTATCTCCTTTGTACATTATCCGAAATAACATTTTTCATTCATGTCTCAACAATGTAGAAGGCGCAGTTCACTTCGCTTTTGATCATGCAATCAAAAAGAATTTTCGTTTCCGTATCTTGGAAAATCGATTATCAAACCACACACTATACAAATGAAGACAATTTAGCTTTAAAGATATTGTATAGCAAACTTCAACGAATTTGATTCGATTAATGAACTGATCTTCTTTACTATACAATTGATCTAACGCATGCGTTATGTTGAAGAGTAGCTTTGGTGTATACTGTACACTGGCTATCTCGTCGATGAACCATTCATGTCTGGCTTTCTGCTCCTTTTATAGTGTTTTGTGATTTGCAGGATGCAGAAAAATATTTTATTTGTTAAACTCTTATATGTATTTGTAAATGCTATGAAGGATTTGTCGACCATATTGGTACATAAACTCCGATTTGTATTCGTAAATTCAAGTCTCGGATAGAAATATTTAATAACGATAATCCATGATCGAGATTCGAGATTCGAGATCGTGTCTATCCAATGAATTTATATGTTGAACATTAATTTATAATATTCAAACGTATAAAATTCATAACAATTCAAATAAAGCAATAAACTCTTAGGTTATGGTTGCCAGATATAATCCAAACTAAGAATCGAGCAAATCAGGCACTACCAAATGCAGCAACAAAACAATTTCTTTCTAGGTTAGTTCATGTTCAAATTCTATTCTCATCCTTTCCCCACAAAACAGAAACATGCAAATTCAGACAAACCAATCTATTACCTAATTATACAAATTTTAATGGCATCAAATCTGTATAAGAATTCCGAGTCGATCCTTCAAGCACACGTATATTGTACGCGTTGAATAACTGTACGGATACGCGGTTCTTATTGACAGATACGACGTCGTTTCAAACCATATCCATTCGGGCGTGTCGGCTATATTTATAATCCTTTCCCTTTGTTTCGCTTGTTATCATCGCCGCCGCCAATGTCGAAAAATATTGTCACAGCCGTTTTCAACGACGCCGAGACCTCAGCAACTTTCTCGACCAGTTCGATGACGTCCATGATGACCTTGCTATCGATGACGCTAATCTAAATGACTTGTTCCCTGCTATTTGGACTGCAGAAGAAGAAGAACGCTCTTTCAAACTCAACAACCTCTCCGACGACAACGACTTCGACCTGCAGGTCAGTATCAACTTCCTCGCTGCGTTTCCTTTTGTCGTTTTTGTAATTCCGGTTTTAAGTCGTATTAATAGATAGTGTGTTGTTCGGACATGAGTGTTTAGGGTTTTTGGTCATTCAGTTTTTTTGTATGTAATTTTGTGAATGAATGCAGTTAAGATTTAAGGTTATGGTTCGGTTTCAACGTTTAAGAATTTTTTAGATGTTTTCGTGAGTTTTCGGACTGAGTTTGACTTGTTTTATGTTAAATGGAATACAGGATGCGCTTGTTTTTGAGGCTGGAATGTCAGGCAGTGACAACAATCAGCCGAGGTCGGTCAGCCCAGTTTCCGTACTTAATAGCAGTGGCTCGTATCCTGATTTAGCTAAGACAGTGCTGACTGCTGTGCCGGTTCAAGGGCGTGCAAGAACTAAGCGCTGTCGCCAGTCAGTTTATGATAATGGAGACTCATCTAATAAGCTGGTACCTGTTGGTTGGACCTGGGCTGCTTCTGTTGATGAAATTCGTAAGTCTGCTATGCAACATAAAATGAAGACCAAGAAGCATAAGCTGTCTGGTACGAATGAGATAGAGCATAGTCAGAACAAGGACCCCAATTATGCAATGTTGGAAGGGGGATTTGAGGAAGTGCACCCACTGTGAGATTACTAAGACCCGCAATGGCGACTGGTCCGTTGGGTCCCAAACCCTTTGTAATGCTTGTGGCGTCCGATATAAATCGGTCGTCTCTTCCCTGAGTATCGCCCTGCAGCAAGCCCGACTTTCTCACCATCCAGGCATTCAAACTCGCACAGGAAGGTTGTTGAGATGAGAAAAAAGAATGGAAAGAATGTTCCTGTTCCTGCTCCTGCTCCTGCCGAACATGCTAAAGGCAGATTTAGGGGCAGAAAGTCACTTGGTTCCAGTGTCAGTTGAACAAGTTGGTGCTACCTTTACTTGGGCTTGACTTATTTCTCTCGTGTCGCTAGGTGATCATAACTTTGTTTCTAGACTTGAATTTTATTGATTCTTTTGGTTATTATGTAAATAGAGTTCGCCTTTAGTTGCAGAACTGTTGAAGATTATACGATGGGTAGATTCCTTAGCAGTAGAAAAAAGTGAGGCAGTTCAGAAGGTGGTGGTAGTACTTCACAGGTTACCGTGTTTCGGCCATCTCTTGGAAATTATTTTGTTATGTTGAACATTAGTATGAATTTTTTGTAGCATTCCTTTATTTAAGCTCTTCCAGCTTTAGGGATTCAAATCCTGAAATACATACATTTTTGCAGTCATTTAGATTAACGGTCAGTCATTCGGTATCTGTTTTAGATGGAAATAGTCGTAAGAATAAATATAAAAAATGGTCACATGGGCTGCCAAGTGAAACCGAAGGCCTCACTGATCAAAGCTGACGAGCCCAAAGCCAGAAGTTGGACATGGATACTGGAAATGGGCAGTCCCGTAGACACAACATTATTTTGTTTGGTGTTTGAAGAAATCAAAGTAAATCACAGTTGGACATGGGTGTCTCTAAGCAGATATAGAGATGATTGATTCAATTTTAGATGGACAACAATTAAATGGAGGTGCAAACTTTGACATCGTGGGTCAGCTGGTGTTGGCCTAAATAACCTGTCAGTAGCTCGATCATGGGAACATTCTATGGATCGTTACCGCAAGTGGCCGGACATAGACAACCAGCAAGGAGCGTGCATGTAATGCTGATTAATAAGCAATAGAGGGAGCCACAAAAACCATAACACATATAGGGACAGGACACTGCATTTGGACCCAAATTTTAAGACTTAAATGCTCTTCCTAACTCTACTACTTCCGCCAGCACGATATGTTTTTCTTCAGTTTCTACCCATGCTTTAGTCCTTGATGTAGATTCATTGTGAACTGGACATGTCTGCACAATTTCACTAGCTTTTAGATCCTTTTAAGTTGTAATTTCTTAACTTGAAGTTGTTAGAAAAGTGTAGTCGACATGGCCTGTTCTCAAGGCTGAAAATGATGTTTAGACATTAGTTCACGTGACGAAGTAGTAGTTATAAAGTTTGAAACGGTGAGGAACTTCGGACCTCCGAGCCTCATTAAAGGCTCAAACAATCTTTGTCTTGTTCTGCTCGACTTTGTTTTGTCACTTATTATGTGGATCATCATTTGTCTTGACTCAAACTTTTAGATGTCTTTTTGACTTGATTGAGGTATTTAAGGACCATGTGTCCATAAACCCCATAAGAATGACATGTTTAGTATGAAAATATAGAGGTGCGATTAAGTATATTCTAACTTTAAAATACATTTGTAAGATCAAATCATAATCGTTCATCTCATCCATTAGTTCATCAATTGAGTGACACGTGTCTACCTTTTGAACTAGTATATAACACTAAATGCAAGTGGGTTAGTGACTGTCACGTGACACCAAATTAATAAATTAGTGAATGACATGAAGGGTTGAGATGTGGTCTTATAAATGTAAATTAAGAATATGAATATAATTGAAAGCTCCTCCCAAAATAGAGTATGGCAATAGTCGTTTTGGCTGTGGCAATATGAATATACTGGCACCTATGGACATATTTGTATGAGATTATTTTTATTTTATTTTATTAGAGTATATAACAGAAAACAGATCCTATTGCTACAAATAAAAAGACGTTAATTTACTAAAACTTAAAATCAAACATTTTGAATTCGTACCCAAGGGTTTGGTTCCGGTACAAACCACATTTAAAATAAAAACTTAGAACCAATATAAACCACACGATCAAACAATTCAATGGATGTGATTAATGACATTATTAATATGGTAATTACTACCATCAATCAATATGAGGGGCACACTTGTCAATTCAATTTTTATAATTGATAATTAATGATTTTTTTAAAGTGTATTAATATATTTTTATAAAAAGTGCATTACGATATTTTTGTAAAAGTGCATTAAAATATTTTTATAAAAAAGTGCATTACAATATTTTTGTAAAAGTGCATTACAATATTTAAAAAATTGCATTACAATTTTTTTTAAAAAGTGCATTAAAATATTTTTTAAAAAGTGCATTACAATTTCTGCATATAAAAAAAATTATTACAATTTTTTAAATTTTGATGCATTTTTTAAATTTTTAGTAATGCACTTTTTATTAAAAAATTGATGCACTTTTAAAGTATTTAGTGATACACTTTTTATATCCACTAATTAAAATTTTAAAATAAATTATATAAACTAAATTTTTTATGCAATTTAAAATAATCCATTTTTTAACTATATTGATCTGAGATGACAAGTGTGCCCTTTCATCACTAAAAATAATTAATATTTGATTAATGGAGTCATCAATCCAAACCATTTAATTCCTACACCTTAAGGCTCACATTAGTTCTAAGTTTTCATTTTAAAATAGGTTCTCATTTGAACCTTTCTCATGAACCCAAATATCATTTGTTTAATTAACAACATTCGTTGTTTATCACGTCTGTGACTAGTTCAACACTTGTGTGTTTCTCACTAATCAACTCATAATATGTACATCAAAAATTCTATACAAGTTTCATATGGTTAGCCTGCATAAACAATTAGATGTGTACGTCACTAAACATTGTAACATTGCTTAACTAGAATGTTATAACAAACATACATGTCCTAATCATGCGCCGATTTGGTTTGGTTTTTCCAGCAGCTTTGCATCATTTGACATATTTACTTGGTGTTATTAGTAATAACATTTCACATAACTTGCCGTTAATACGACTAGTTACACTCTTTGTAATTTCCTTTAGCCAAAATATTTGGTCACTTTCTTAATCCTTGCAATTTTACCATCCATTTAGTTGCATGAAAAAATGGATGGAAAAGAAATTTTGATGAAAAATTTAAAGTAAAATATTTGAGTTTCTTTGGTTGTATTAGGAAAAGTGAAAAAATAACAAAAGAATTAATATAAATTTCCTCTCAATCCAAAGGGAGGATTAATTTTTTATTAGTCCAATAAAATTGAGCATGGTTCGAGACTCCCAAATAGATCGAGTTATGCTATGGAAATCAAATGTTAACCAATCCAGTCGACCAAAACATTCATATAAATGTTTAGTAAAGGTCAACTGAATGGTGATATTTAATATATATTAAATCTTGAATCATGATCTGCAATTCATCTTTTGGTTTCAACCAAAAATTTATTCAACATACGTATTTTATCAATTAAATACTAATGATTCTAAACAAAATTCATTTCCTTTTCACCTCAATGTATCATATTCATCAGTTGATTAATCTGTCATTTTCTATGATAATTATATATAAATGAAACCTATAAAATGTGATTATGCTTCCAAAACTAACACATTAATTAGCATCAAAATATAATAAAAAGAATTGTGTTTTCGTATTCGATTCATTCTCTATACGACTTGTAGTCATTATTAATAATAACACATCACATGACATTCAAACTAACCTTCTTTTAGTAGTGACTTAATCCCATAAATACTACAAATCCAGCTAACTAACATTCTTACTTCACTTGTTTAATCTAATATCGTATTAAATTAATGAGCAGTGACACAAACAATGCAGAGGAACACAAACCACAAGATTCACGACCCAACAGCAAAAATACTACTAATTAATTTAAACAACTACTGGTAGTTAGATGTAGCTAAAGAGTATGAAAAGCATCTAAGAAAGTCAATGCATTGACCATGGTTTGCTGAATAAAATGATATGTAATTAAGG
Organism: Sedum album; assembly: GCA_006409495.1. Lineage (NCBI taxonomy): Eukaryota > Viridiplantae > Streptophyta > Magnoliopsida > Saxifragales > Crassulaceae > Sedum > Sedum album. Next base: position 408,546 of record QZGG01000019.1, read on the forward strand.
TGTTAATTAACCATGGTTAACATTTTTGCATAGGAGTCAGCAAGGCTTAGCATCGGATTCATTAACATTGACTGGGATTAATGTTTGTGTTCGGTTGTTGCACTAAACACTACGCAAACACATGGTTCTAAATTTCATGACAATTATGATTAAAACTAGGCGCTTTGTTTTAATTGAGAAATCTTGGTCTTGGACTTCAATCCGGATTTAATTAACGTTAACATCTGGATTTCTAAACCTTTTCATCAAAGATAATTTTTGTTGGTAAGAGTAGGGGCTGAAATTGTTATTATCGGAGTCAACCCAAGTTCGATTCTTGTGGGGACGGGACATATACTGCAAAATAAGTTAGAGAGATAAATAAATGACATGAATATGAGATTGTCCATACCTTAACCAATTTTGAAAAAAGAAAGAAGATAAATTTTGTTTGGTATCAAATAATTTTAAAAATCTTGATAAAGGTTTGAACCTTGTAGAAAGATGTGATTTTCTGCAATTTATCGATTAGGCAGTTTTGGATCTCGTTTCACTTATACATTTCTTCCTGTTTCTTGTTTATGATTCTTTATCAAAATATGGTAATCGAGTTAAATTTCACGTATTTAATATAGTAAATTTCTATAATGTATTTTTTCATAGACATTTCATACTTTCAAACACAATAATATAATACATTATAGATATAATTTTACATATAGTTTTAAATGTATTTTTGGATTAGCACATACTTTCATGCTAATGGCATTACTCTTCTCATTTATTATGTTTCCCTTTAATATTATGGAGATGGATAAGAAATTAAATATAGAATAAATGATATCTATTTTTACCGCAGCTCATATGGTATGTGAAATTTATAAATGTGCACATTCTAGAAGTTTGGGTTTCCAATTTACTCATATGTTACTTTTGTTTTTGATCCACTTATTCTAAATAAAAGCGATGTTTTCAGATCACGTATATATATAGGATTAGGTTCTTGTAAAACAAAGCGATGTGTTTGAAAATAGTGCATTGGTGTAAAAGGGCTAAACTAAAAACCAACTTATAAGTTTTGCAAATGAGGGACAAAAAATTGAAGAAAGTGCCAATTTGGCAATTTTCTTCTTTTTCTCGTGGGGTATATTTCTCTTTGTTTTTCTGTCTATATTTTTAGAGGGTGTTTTCCTTGTCTTTCTCTTGCTCGATATAATGCATTATTGCAGATTTGGAAGTATCTGTAATTAATATTGATGTTATTCAGTAAATATTTATAGTTTCAAAGTAAATTTACAGAGAATGTGAAGGGAATGGAAAATTGAAAGTCATTCAAAAACAATTTATTGAAATGAAAGCTTGGATGTCACAAACGAGAGATACGCTGAAAAACAAACATAGTGGATGTGCATGAGGAAAAAACTAGTCAAGGTCTAATTCAGTCGAGCCTGTCACACTCGACAAGATTTGCAGATTATTGTGCTTAATATTTATTAACTATTTTGAAAATATTTGACATATTTATCACTATTCCTCAAGTCGTGGACAATATATGGCATTAGGTTTTCGAATGAATTTGTAGTATTAGATATTGTCGTAGAAATTATTACATATAGCAATAGAGTAAGGATTAGGTGAAAAGCACCTTTTGGTTATAAAATATAAACATATCTCAACCATTAAATATTCAAATCGGACGGCTATTAATTTGGGAGTGCAAATATAATTAATTGAAACATTAAATACGAGATTTTGATTTCAATAACTCAAAAAGGGTAGATTAGTCCACACAAAAAACTCAAAAATCAAGCAGTTTTGATTTTTTCCAAAAATCACGTTCTCCCCGTTTCTCGTTTCCTATTTTGATTTATCTTCCCTTTCCCCAACAACTAACGAAAACCCTAGAAATTCAATCTCCATACCCGAATCGAATCGATCACAAAATCTAAAGTCCAATACCGAGCAACAGAAGCAGACAGCAGGCAGCACCCGCAACAAACCCATGTATTTGCTCGTCCTTTTGGCACAAAGATGCCGACAAGGCAAGAACACCACATTAGCCACTCTCAAATCACACCCTCCGCAAATCAACTGCATCCGCTCCGATGAAGCTACTTCTGACTCATCACAACACGATTCAGCATCCTCAATCATGTGATTTTTTAATTCATGCAACTGTAAAACAGCTTGGTTGAGAGATTCGATAGTGACTTGATTTTGTAAAACTAAACTATGTAGTGAATCAATTTCTGCATGGAGTGTCGAATTGAGATGTTCTAGTTCCGTAATATGAAGCATTTGCTGATGTATTTGCTCGTCCTTTTGGCTCATCAAGGATAATAGAAGCATTCACTTACTTATTGTTATATATGATTGGTCTTTTGATGTTATATATGATTGATCTTTTGATGTTATACCTTTTGGGAACATGATTCATCAATTGATGTATTATGATTCATGAATTGTTCATATGATTCATGATTTGCTATACTATGATTCATGAATTGTTCATATGATTCATGATTTGCTATACTATGATTCATGAATTGTTCATATGATTCATGATTTGCTATACTATGATTCATGAATTGTTCATATGATTCATGATTTGCTATACTATGATTCATGAATTGTTCATATGATTCATGATTTGCTATACTATGATTCATGATTTGTTATGATGTGTTTTATGTATTCATAAACAACGCATCATAAAACTTTCATGTGTTTCATGTATTCATAAACAAACTGATAATGATGTACAATGTATGGATTTTACAAACGAATTCATTAGTAATATAAAAACAAACCCTAATGAAATACGAATACTGAATTTATGAAATACGAAATATATTGAAAGAGGCGAGAGTTGCTATCGAATTCAGAAACCATTATTTTTGAATTCGGTGAAGAAACAATCTAGGCGTATTTGTGAAAGTCTGTTAAATAAATTTGAATGTTTGAAAACAAAATATTAAATGTCGGTTTCCTAATCAAAGAATTGAATTTCAGTTACCATAAAAAAAGGGATTGAATTTAATTGATATATTTGAAAATATATTATAATGTATGTTTCCATTATTACCCTTTTGTCATTTAATATATTAATTAATAAGATTATATAATAACCGTCGGATATAATTAAATGGATGGTCTAGATTTGTTTGCATTTTATAACCAAACTACCACTTTTCATTTGATCCATTCTCATAGCAATATAGTACAATGTTCTTGATGATTAGAGTTTAATAAGACCAAGGAAAACAATTTTAATATAATCATTTATCTTAATCAGCACGGACAAGATTTAATTACAAAATTCTGTTATTTTTGAAATCCAAACACCTATGAAATGTTCAAATCCAATCAACAAATTTAATTAATACAATCATAACCTAAATCGTACATTATCACAATTCAACATGCATTATACAGTTTCAATGTCTTACAACTAGTTCATAATAAATTTTATTTTAAAAGTATATTTAATTTAAGCGTATAATAACATTGTTGTATGAATTTATAGATTGATGATCCAACAGAATAAATTTGTTTCATTCTTTTAGCTCAACATAAACAATTACAAATGTATGAATTCTAATGGTGCGTCCACTTTGAAGGAATGAAATGCATTTCGTGGGAATGGAATGATGAATTTGGACATAATTTCATTTTAGATTCATCCTTTCATTCCATTCCAAATGATTTCATTCCGGCGAAGTGGACGCACCATAAATGTATTTGCCTCAAACTTGTTTCGTATTTGAAAACTCAGAATTTAAGATTGCTCATTAGTAATTAAAAACCCTGTCACCTTTCTTTTCAAAAATATGAACACAATAAATAAATTATTGCAAAAAACTATCTTACCCTTAAACCACAAATTGTATTGGATAATTAAACTCTTCAAATTCTTAATCATAAATATATAATGACCGTTTACATTTTAGTTAAATGTATATGATTAAAATATGAAACAACAAAGTAATTTGTATTTAATGACTAACCTAATCTAGGTTAGGGTTAAATGGATAGATGGTATTGGGATTGAGACATTATTAATGTACACCAAACAATAAATCAAATCAAAAATAAACATCTCACCACACAGAGTGAGAAACTAGCTGGCACTACCTCCCGTCCGGTCGGCAAGCGAAACTTGTGTCAGTTTAAATTCTTAATGATTTTATCTAATGATTCTTCTATTTTTTTGAAATCTTATTAAATAAGAAAATAGAAAATAATAAAGAGAAATACAGTATGCATCGATCATTGATATGTACTAACTCCCCAAATAATAAAATAATCTACAAAAAATCACTCTTATTTTTTGAAATTTGTAATGTGTAAGGATATTTTGATAGTTTTACGATAATTATAAAAAAATGTCTTCCATACGTGTCAATGTGTCATTCATCTATCCCATTTCTAATAATTTTTGACACATGGCAGCATCTGTACGCTCGATCGATGAATCTCGATACACCAAGTAGCGCTCAATTTTGTGAAACTACAATTTCTCGAATAAACTTCCCACATTCAAATCCAAAACAAAACACAAAATGTAAAAAGTATTACACATTTAGAAACAAGAAGTGTTTTTGGACATGTAAACAAACTAAAGAGAAAACAGTATTAATGGCGGATTGATTATATAAATACACACCTTTCACTCATCCATTCCAACCATCCAATTCCATTTCCATTACCTCCTCTCTCTCTCTCACTTCCAATCCTTCATTTCATTTCTGTCGACTCATTCTACTTTTCCAAAAATCAGGATATTATTTCTTCACGTACGACGATTGCGATACTCTCCTTATCAACATGATTTGAACACCAACAAACACACCACAACCAATTCCACTCCTGATTTTTGTTGTCTGTTTGTCAGAGAGTTAAACATCGAGAAATGGATGAAAAGTGTAATTTGGATCCGCAGCTATGGAACGCGTGTGCGGGTAGCATGGTTCAACTCCCACCAATAGGAACCAACGTTTTCTACTTTCCACAAGGTCACGCCGAGCACGCCAACGCTCATGTCGACTTTCCTGCTAAACTCCCTTCCATGTTTCTCTGCCGCGTTTTGAGCATCCGTTATCTTGCTGATTCCGACTCTGATGAAGTTTTCGCTAAAATCAAACTCACTCCGCTTCTCCGGAACAACCACTATAACGATGGTTTTCTAGACTCGAATGTAAATAACAAAATGATTTTAGATGAACAAGAGAAACCGGCTTCGTTTGCGAAGACGTTGACTCAGTCTGATGCGAACAATGGTGGAGGTTTCTCAGTTCCGAGATACTGCGCTGAGACTATTTTCCAAGATTGGATTATTCAGCAGATCCGCCGGTTCAGACGATTCTTGCTAAGGATGTACACGGCGAGATATGGAAGTTTCGACATATTTATCGCGGTACGCCGAGAAGGCATTTGTTGACTACTGGTTGGAGTAATTTTGTTAATCACAAGAAACTTGTGGCTGGAGACTCTATTGTGTTTTTAAGAGCTGAGAATGGAGAGCTTTGTGTTGGAGTTAGGCGTGCGAAGCGTGGGATTGGTGGGAGCAGTGAGCCGCATTTTGGATGGAATCCTGCTGGTGGGAATTGTGACTCACCTTATGGTGATGAGAGGAAGAGGATGCAGCAGATAGGTGATGGGAGGATTATGAAAGGGAAGGTGAAAGCTGAGTCTGTTGTGGAGGCTGTGAGTTTAGCTGTTGCTGGAAAGCCTTTTGAGATTGTTTATTATCCGAGAGCTTGTACTCCGGAGTTTTGCGTGAGGGCTTCTGTTGTTAGTGAGGCTATGAGGATTCAATGGTGTTGTGGGATGAGGTTTAAGATGCCTTTTGAGACTGAGGATTCGTCGAGAATTAGTTGGTTTATGGGAACTGTTTCGGCTGCTCAAGTTGCTGATCCTGTTCGCTGGCCTAATTCTCCTTGGCGCCTTCTTCAGGTTTGTTTTCCATTTTCCTCGTATGATACTTTGGATTTTGTTTGATTAGATTTTTGTGATGTGCTGAAAATGTTTATGGATTCAGGTTGCGTGGGACGAGCCTGATTTACTGCAGAATGTGAAGCGAGTTAGTCCGTGGCTGTGGAAGTAGTTTCTAATATGCCTGCTGTTCATCTGACTGCATTCTCTCCACCAAGAAAGAAACTGAGGCTTCCACAGCATCCTGATTACCCATTAGTAGGACAAGTTCCAGTCCCGCAACACCCGGAGTTTCATTCAGTTGGCCATTTTCCTTTACCGCCATTTGCTGGCAATTATCTTAGATCAAACAGTCCCTTTCCTAATGGAATACAGGGAGCCAGGCATGGTGGTGGTCAGTTCGGATTAAATTCATCAGATCTCCACTTCAGCAAACTACAGTCCGGTCTGCTTCCAATCGAGTTTCAGCAACTTAGTAAAGGTCGTCCTGGTTCAGTTTCTAGAAGTCGTAGCAACAGTGACTTGGCAAGTTATGAATGTCGCCGCGATGATGGCATTGGTAATAATAAATCATGCTTGCTGACAATGGGAAGGAATTATGCTCCAGAGAAAATTAACGAAGTTAAGGCTCCCATGCTCGTACTCTTTGGTCAGCTGATTCTAACAGAGGAGCAGATGTCTCAAACCTCCTCAGATGAAACAATCGGCAATGCTTCATCTGAAGGAAATCAAGAAATGGCAGCTAACGCGACCAATGCTTCCGGGTCTAGATCAACTCATCAAAACAAACACACGAGGAACTCTTGTTCAGATGGTGGATCCCCTTGGCACAAAGATCACTTAATGACAGAGCTCAAGTTAGAGACAGGTCACTCAAGCCGGCCTTTATTAGGTTGTTCAATGGTCAGTTCTTACAACGAGTTGCATTCAAAATTGACCCACATGTTCGGCGGCAATGGCGAAGCACTGGATGAGATGATGAGGACTCAGCTTATGGCCAGAGAGTTAACTAATTCAAGCACCTTCTACTGAAACCGCTAAAGATTCGAGTACTGACACACACAAAAGGGTGTGTTTTAGAATTGAAATGGGAACATTCACTTTGTTTCTTGCTTCTTCATCTTATTATTTTTAACTAGTTTTTTCTTATTTGATCGAGAGAAACAAACATCTCCAGATCCAGTTAGTCCCATGTAAGATCCATGTTTATGTACGTGTGGCAGAGTGATCCTCTGCTTCAGTTCTCATTTTCACTTCACTTGTTCATCATTTTCTACTCTAAATGCAAATGCATAGATTACACATTAAGCAATAATTAATGACAACTACGTACATCTCCTTAAAGGGTGTCCCAAAGGGTGTGATAAAGAGTCACTTGCCATACCTTGTGGCGTGGTTTTTGGCGAGGTGTCCGATCGAAGGAGAAAAAACGGATCTGAACCACTGAGTATGTTTAAATGGCTTCAAATATCTATGATGAGAATGGTCAACGGACAAGCTGTGCGTGCAGATGCATTAAGGTTTTTAGTTAAAAACTGAATCGGGATTAATAAACAAAGCATTAGTTTCTTAGTTCAGAGACCGTCAGGGATGGAAGTGTGTAATGATGTTAGTTTTGTTAATCCCCATAAACATGGTTTTTAACTACAAGTACGTACGTAGTCTGTAGTCTTGATTTCTTTTATCATCTGTGTCTGTCTGTGTCTCTGACTTTTGAATTAAGGTTGGTCGAGACTAGGAGTGTCACGTGAGTCCAACATGTTACGCCGTTTCGTTGGGTGTGTCCATTTACACATCCATTGATTGAAGATATCAAAATGTGGTGTAGCTAGTCAGAGCTGTGGGATAAGCTTTTGCTCTGTTGTCGGATCGGATTCATTGTTAAGTTGTACCTAGTTGTGGTAAACTGACAGTGGTTCTGACTTTACTCATGCATGCAGTGTTCCAGCCTGTACTGTTGTATATTGTCACTTTGACTTTGACACTGCATATTGCATTATTTTGTCATCTTCAGAACAGCAGACTGCAGTCCTCTTAACTTGTAGACTAGGAGTTTAACTCATCCATTTGCAGCTCATATACTCTCATGCATGCTTTTGACCTAGACAGAGCCACAGCCACTCACCACTTGGTTTACTGTTTTCCATTCTTGTATCCATTCTTTTCTGACATTGGACTGATACTTTAAGCCACTGTAAACTCCATTCTGCTCTTCGTAATTCATTTTAAACACTACTAACTACTTTATGGGTGTGTGTTGGAATGAAATTTCTTGTGAGGGTATTTTAGTAAATTCACAAATTTGCGGAAAGGCAAGTTTCTTGACATGTTGAATAAGCCTAGGCTATAAGGTATTTATGTTGCTAGCTTATGTACAAAAGTTTCAACATTGAAGTGGAAGATTTAAATGGCATTGTCTTAAATGATGCTATAAACAACACTCAATAGCTAGGGCAAGTAAAGATAATGTCTATGAAACAATACATGCAGTGTAGCTGAGTAGTTGTACTGGCATTTGTGGTAATTGAGTATTTGAATTGGTTGTTGAAGAATGTTTACTTGTAAAAAGTTGTTGCATGCAGAGAGCAGAGATATGAAACAGAACACTAATGTTATGAATGACAGACAGTAGTTTAGTCCCCACTCTTCAGCACAGCCTATGCATGGCTATTACAAGGAATTTGGTTTGTAGAATCACGCAAAACCAGTGTAGTAACTATCATGCTCATACTGTGGGGTGAGGCCTGGTCTAGGCTAGGCTAAAGACATGCTGGCTGGCTATGTGTATTTACAGCTCCACAAATTGTCATCATAATATGCCTAACAAATTAAAGACTCGGTTAAATGTTTTGTGGCTATACTAACAAGTCAGTTTTAAGTATCAGCGTCCACAATGTATTGTTCCCTAATCGGCGTCGGCCCCTTGGGCCAAATACTAAAGGACATTGACGAACAATGTAGCTGGAAGCACCGAGGGCGTACAGTTCGAGAAAGTCCCCAAGGCCCAAATCTGCCTATGCAAATTTAAACGGCCCAGGGTTAAAGAATGAAGATGCTTGCTTCTATCCATAATGTGGATTGTGGAGTATGTATCTATCTATGGTTTACTCATGTGGATCCATCTTTTTTTTGTACATTTGTGAACCTAATTTTACATTTGTTGATTGTATTTTATCAATGCACGAAATTGTGTCAACACATTAATGAGACGTGTGAATTGCACATGTTTTGCACGTGACATGCAAACTCCAACTAGAAGTGAAAACTACCCTTCCAATTTCTTGGCGTTCGAGCAAACGGTAACTTTAAGTTGTTTCTCCCTTTGATCATCAGTCGATCTCCCTGTAAACCTGTATAGAATGGCAAGGTATGAAAAACAGTGTGATGATAGATTATCACCTTGTAACCAATCAATTTGTCCTTGTATTTCATTTGAAGTTTTATCCCACATCTATCATTAGTGCATTTTCATCTGAATAAGTAGCTGCTCAAGAACAAGCACCGATTGAAAATTCCAACACGAGTGCTTTCAGGAAATACAACCCAGTGCCTATCTTTAAAGACGAAGAACCAGTGATAAGAAATGACCTTCTCATATTCATCATCTATGTCTTCTTGGGTGCAGACACTGACTAAAATGTATACGCATACTCTTTTAGATTAAGAAGCCTGTCAGACTGTGGGATCAACAGATAGCTGTGGATTTTCCATGGAGTTGACAGGCTCTAATGGGTTTTCTTTGGTGCTCAGCTGGCTGTTAGATTGCAGCAGAGTGAGCTCGCTGTGATTTGTGGTCTCCAGGGTGGGATATATTCCTAGCTTTAACATGGCCTGTGACAGTGATTTATGGAGAACTTCATACAAGGAGATGAGGATTTCAACGCTAATCAATATAACGATGATCACTTCCAGAAAATGTGATCTTCTATTCTGAAGGATTTCTTGAAGGAAGTGAATATTGTGCTGCATCAAGAAGTTGAAGTTAGACTCTTTCTTACTCAAAGGAACTTCAATAATGGACAGTAATTACCTCAACAAACTTCAATTTGAAGTCCAGACTTGCAATTACCTTAGATACATGTTTCAGAACCATCAATCTTGATTATGAAAATAAGTCCTATAGAAAGTCTCACAGTACAATTCAAAAATCTTGTAAAAGTCGAGTAGATTTTCATGAAATCTTATCAACCGAGTACTTGTCATCCATTCTGCAAAGTAGGCTACATTAACTATTGTTGTTGTTCTTTATCGATCTCGTGAGCTACCGTCGCTTGAATTTGACCCAAATCGAAAAACTCCAAAACTGAACTCAAGAACCCTAATTTCCTAAAACAAGCAAATACCCTGGTATCCCGGTTGAAACGGTGTCAACCGGACTAATCCAGCAAGGAATCCACTATGATGATACGAAACGTTACACAGTACACAGAACATCAAGAAGTCAGTATTCAGATACTCAAGACCATTATCAGTCCTGAGTTTCTTAACTTTTCTACCAACTTGAGTTTCAACAGTAACCTTCCAAGACTTGAACACACTGAAAGCTTCACTTTTATTAACTAGAAAATAAATCCAGACTCTCCTAGAATAGTCATCTATCAAAGTTATAAAATATCTCTTTCCCTTATAGGACTTAGTTCTAGTAGGGCCCCATAAATCAGAATGAATGTAATCTAATATACCTTCAGACCTATGAGTACTAGAGCTGAAACTGGATCTACTGGATTTTCCTAAGACACAATTCTCACAAAATTCCAGTTTCTTAATCTGATCTCTACCAAGCAACCCCATCTGTGACAATTTTCTCAAGCCATTTTCACTAACATGACCTAACCTTAAATGCCACAACACAGTCTTATCACTTTCTAGATTATGCAGATTCAGTTCAGGAGTTAAAACAGTGCTACCACAAAAGATATATAACCCATTACTCTTAACACCCTTAAGACCATGAGCATTACCCTTAGTAATATTAATTTCACCATTCTCAGCCTTAAACACATAACCTAGTTGATCAAGCATTCCCAAGGATATCAGGTTCCTTTTCAACTCAGGGACAAACCTTACACCAGATAACTGAAAATCATGCCCATTATGTAACTTCAGCCTAACAGTTCCTCTGCCTAAAACCTTACAAGCTTGGTTATTGCCTAACAAAACTTTACCACCATCCTCAGGTTTATAAGTTTCAAACCAAGACTTATTAGGGGTCATATGATAAGTACATCCACTGTCAAGCACCCAAGAAGTACTAGTATCTCTATCAGACACATTTAGCAACTCAGCTGAGTCATAATCATCCTCAACCAAAGCTGCTTCTGCAGTCTTTGGTTTCTGATTCTTATTCTTGCGTTCAGGACAATTCTTGCGAAAATGTCCTTCTTTATGGCAATGAAAGCATTTAAACTTCTTAGGTTCATTAGTCTGAGCATCCCCAAGTTGTGGCTTACCTTTGGGAGCAGTTTTCTGATTATCTACAGGTTTCTTGCCTTTCTTTTTACCCTTCTTGACTACCAGACCCTCACCTACAACCTCCTTAGCACCAGACTCTATTATTTTAGACCTTAAGACAGACAGTACATCATCTAGACTTAAAGAGTCCATAGAGTATCTCATTTTTTCAACAAAATGTGCATATGAGGCAGGCAAAGCATTTAAGATAATCAAGGCTTGATCCTCATCATCAACAGTCACATCAATATCTTCTAACTCAATGATCAGTTTAGCAAAGTCATCAAGATATTCTTCAAGAGGCTCTTCAAGAGGCTCTTCAAGAGGCTTATCTTCTAAAATTCGAAAGTTCATGAGTTTACCTTTGAGAAAGACTTTGTTGGTAAGAGTCTTGGTCATATACAAGCTCTCCAACTTCAACCAGACCTCAACAGCAGTCTTCAGCTTCCTGACTTGTCTCATCACCTTATCACCAAGGTGCAAGATTATGGTGGAGTAAGCCAACTCCAGCAATTCCTCTTTCTGCTCAGGACTCAAGGTGTCAGGCAGCTTGTCCCCACCTTTCAGAGCCTTTGCCACCTTCAACTGGACCATAATTGCATACATCCGCTGCTGCCACAGGCTGAAGTCTCCAAAACCATTAAATCGATCGGCAGGGTCTACTCTGGTGAACGTCATTGCTCAATAACCGCTCTGATACCAATTGTTGTTGTTCTTTATCGACCTCAAAGCCAAAAAGCAAGGGAAAGCTGTGATAGAGACTTGAAGCACTCACCATCTTTCCGCATTTCAGGAAGCAACCCAGAAGCATGGTTCTTAACAACTTTCAGATATTCATCAACCTTGTGGTTAGGGGCATTAAACAACACGATGGAGCCATATTGGTAAACAACCATGTAGGTACATTTACCTTTTCCAAAACTAGCATTGATCCCCTGAAATGAAGAAAATTAGAACAGAGGGAGGATAAAGAGAAATAAAAGGCAGTATGGGGAATTGTGCTTGGACAGATTTCACAGTTTGAAAATGAAATGCAAGATGCATTTGCAGTATACATTACTTCCAGCTTCCCAAAGTTCTGAAGAAGCTATTGTTTTGCAGTCTTGTGGAAGACGATGGAGTGGTCAGTCAACGGTGATCGGAGTACGGTCAACGGTGGCCGTTTCACTGGCTAGCATTTAGGGAATACAAAATTTATGCCCTCAGAGAATATAACTTTCTTCTTTACCACGCAAGCTGAATTTATTTGAGATTTAATAAGAAATTTATTTGTTTTGTAATTAAGTCCTTAAGGATAGGATCACCAAGGATAATAAATATTTGTAGGATATTCTTAATTATTGATTTGATTAATTTGACAGTGATTAAAGATGATTTTTATTTAATTGAGAGATTGGATTTGGAAAAATCACGGACGTTTGTAATTGATGATTATTTTTGATTTATATCTCATCCGTTGGATTATAATTAATCAACAATCGAGATCATGTCTCCTTACAAATCCTTATCCGTCCTCCTTGAACTTTCCCCTAAGTCTTTGTTTTAGAATAAAGTTTAAGAATGACATATAAGTATATGTAAGATCGTGAGATACTATCTTGATCATTGATTACTAATAATTCAACGGATGCGATTAAATCTTAAATTAAACTGCCAAACTCAATTAATAGGGTTTTTTGTAAATCCAACCGTCAATTTAATAAAAACCAAGTTTAATCTTAACCGTCGAATTATCAAAATCAACGGTTGAGATTAAGTCATTCCGTCTCATAAAATTTAACGTCTCTCTAGAATTTAACTCTTTTATTTTATGCATAATTCTAGAAATTTATAAAGAATGATATTGAAGACGTCAGGCAGATCGGAAAGATCGTCGGAATGGAAGTAATTTTTCTGTGAATTTTACCAGTTTTTATTGACACAAGAAGAATGCCCCATTTACATGGCACTTAATACACTTATACATTTTTACTATTTACAATCAACATCTCCTATTTTACCCAATATTTTAATTAAATTCCTAAACAATGCATAAATACAAAACCTCCCTAAATACCACATTCGGTCGATCTCTATTACTTAATCGACAGAACTGACTAAGATGGCGGCATCGATTCGGCGGACGAGCTCAGTTTGGCTAGTTTGTCTTATTACCCCTCAAGATCGGTGTATGAAGGAAGTTACAAACGTTGAGCTTGGAGCTTATTCTAGCAAGTTGGTCGGACTTCAAGCTTTGGTGAGACATCTCACATCTCCAGCTTGTTCCAAAGAAGAAGAAAAAACAGGTATTAAGAAATCATTTGTGACATGATTTCGTATAACATGACAATTAATCTCCACATGTTTTATTCATTCATGAAAATTGGACTTATTTTGTTACGTATTCCATTAAGAGAATAAATGTAATATGTCATTATGAAAAATGATATAAATAACATATGTAATGTGTAGGGGATGAAGAATGAATGAATGAAGAACAAATCTTCTCAACTTCAACTTCTTCTCTAATCTATTCTTCTCAACTTCTTCTCTAATCTATTCTTCTCAACTTCTAACCCTAATTCCTTCTATCCGATACGAATTCGTATCATTTGGTGCTTTCATTGAGAGATGAATGTCGAGTCAAGTTTAGTTCAAATCGAAGATGATTTGAGTCCGAAAGATATGGAGGCTATAATGAATATCAATCAACAACTTATCAAGATCAAAGACCTTTTTACAAGAATGGAAGAATCGTTTCACCAACAAGCTGCCACTACTAAGAGACATACGGAACAAATAGAAAAAATGGCTAACACCCTTGGAATGAAATTAGGATACTTTCAGAATCTACAATCGACAGAAAATCAGACTGCTCAACCTGTAGATTCATCATTAGAGGTGAGTAAAACTGTATCCAATTCAGTCAAACAAAATTCAGTTGGTGAACTCGTAGAGACTTCAGATGATTCTGCTAAACAGATTGCAGACGTCAACACTACACATGTTGGTGTGGAATTGATGTCTATTAATTCTGAGGTAATTCCAATTGATTCTTATGTTTTAGTACAATTTGAGGACACTGTGGTTGTTAAGAGTGTCGGAACAATAGCTGATGATAGTGCCCTAATGATTTGGAGAGCCGATGACACAGATGATTTTCAACATTTCTCCATTTGGGCTATATCTTAATATTTCTAGTCTATTTGCAAAGGATTTTTCAGTATGAACATTATGGTTCGAATTGGTTCCTTGGCATTATTGGCAATTCAGAAGGTGTAACAATTCTGAAACTTCTATGGTTTTTTTGTCAAGACCGCCAGAAATGCTACTGTTTTAAACCTTGAGGACAAGGTTTTCTGAAGGAGGAAGGAATGCTACGTATTCCATTAAGAGAATAAATGTAATATGTCATTATGACAAATGATATAAATAACATATGTAATGTGTAGGAGATGAAGAATGAATGGATGAATAACAAATCTTCTTAACTTCAACTTCTTCTCTAATCTATTCTTCTCAACTTCTAACCCTAATTCCTTCTATCTGATACGAATTCGTATCATATTTCCAAATGTACACCCGAGTTGTTATCACAATATAGAGGGAAATGAGTCTTAACTATGACATGTAAATCAACAAGTAATCTGCATAACCAAACCAGTTTCTTTGATGTGTATGTCATGACTCTATATTCAGCTTCTATTGAAGATTGAGAAACCAGTGACCGCTTCTTTGGTTTCCAAGAAATGAGACAAGTTTCAAGTTGAACACAAGACAGAGACTGATCTTATTGTGAGCGGACAGGATGCCCAATATGCGTCACAATATGCATGCAATGACAAACCATTCTCTTGAGAAAAGAAAAAACCTTCGGTTGGAGAACTCTACAAATAACATAAATTTTATTTGCTGCAGCTAAATGATCTTCAGTAGATGTGCGATGAATTGACTTTGGACCTGTAGTGAAAAAGATATATATGGCCCAGTAACTTCTATCAACCAAACTTTTATAAGAACTTGGATCAAGGAGTAGACTAGCTGTAGAAACAACTAACTTTTGTTTAGATTCCATAAGAATTAAACTAGGTTCACACCCAAGCAAATCAGATTCCATATAGACAAGTAGAGCCAATACATGATTATCTTTCTTCAGTGTGAATAATAAATAATCTTCTGAGCTTGAAATGAACCCATGAAATTGTAATCCTTCTAGCCTTTTCAAATATCTTAAAAGATTTTTATGAGGGGTTATATGATCAGTGGAATCATTGTCAAGTATTCAATCATTAGTACAAATAATAATAGAAGTTATATAGGAGATACCTGCCATGTGCTTATTATTGTTGCTCGTTGGTCCGCTCAGGAAGCTCATTAGTTCATTGAGTTGATCTTTATTTATAGTAACTGAACTCAGTTGGAATTGATTTGTAGAGTGCGGTTCCTTTGTGAACCCTAGCACATTTTGACTCGAAAATTTGTCTATTTGCATTTTCCAATTGAACTGTATGCACGTTTTGACTCGCAAATGTGCACTTTGACTTCGCGCAAAAAGACAAAATAA
Source organism: Sedum album (assembly GCA_006409495.1). NCBI lineage: Eukaryota > Viridiplantae > Streptophyta > Magnoliopsida > Saxifragales > Crassulaceae > Sedum > Sedum album. The sequence continues at coordinate 424,453 of QZGG01000019.1, forward strand.
AAGCAGAATTTGTGGACCGTTGGATCGATTATCATTTGCCTGGGTCGCAGGTTCGCAAATCTGACCCCTGGGTCGCAAATGAGCCGCCCTCTTGATTTGTATGTGCAAATGTTCAAACATTAGAAGAAGTAGGGGAGTCAGAGTTGCTGATCACATTATTGGTTGATCTGCTTCTATTTTTGTCGTCATTGTTATTTGTATTACTAATAACGTTAGACTTGTTATTCTTTTTTCCTTTGTAATTAACTGGATATCACATCAATTTGTCACACTTTTGTATGACCTTGTTTTTGACAATAAGAGCAGGCCATATTCTTTTTCGTTGTTCTGAGTATCGCCACCAGATTTTGAAACAGTTTTACTTCCCTGTGTATACAAAGCAAATGTCTTAGGATTAACTGGTTTTGAAATACCTCTTTCTGCCTTATCTTCAAGTATAATGTTGTACACATCATCAATGCTAGGCACATGTTTCATTGTAAAATCATAGTTCGAACTTGAGAATGAGTATTATTTAGTCCCATCAGAAATTGCATGATGTTATACTCGACATTTCTTTTCTCCATACACCTGATTGCTTTGCAGTTCAAATCAAGATCACAATTCGCATAATCTTGCAATGCCTCTTGCTCAGCCCACAAGTGCAATAATTTTTCATGATATGCACCACACTTAAGTCTCCTAGAGACAAAAAACTGATTTCTTTTCGCATGTAAACCAAGCCTACTGTGCAATACCTGTCATGCTTGCATACAACTTTGGAGTGGATGATAGAAGATCTTATTTCTTTCTGACAAATAATTCAAGATTCAAGTGTCAATTGCAACGTAGCATCTCGCCTAACATGCAAGATCATGCAGATGAGATGGTTTGGGGAAGTCAACACGCGCAAACCCTAACTTCAAATTGAAACCTAGTGTCATTTTCATTGATTTCTTCCAAGTTACGAAGTTGTTAATACCTGTCAAAGGCTCACTAACCAATGACGTTGTAACATTTACATTGTTACTAACATGAAACAAATCATTAACATGACAATCAGAATGATTGTTTGATCATCGGCTAGAATCTGCTGAAACGATCAAACAAGTCTACACAAGAATTGAAATTAAAATGAATGATATGAAGGATCAAAATCGTTGCCTAAATTGATACCATGTAGAAATTGATAAACGAACATTATCAGAGACGTCAGGCAGATCGTAAATATCGTCAGAGCAGAAGCAAGTTTCTAAAAAAACTTATGTATTGATCAACACAAAAATACTGCCCCATTTATATGGCAGTAAATACAGTTACACATTTCTACTAATTACAAACATCTCCTACTTTACACAAAATTTTAATTATGTCCTTCAACTATGCTTAAATACAAAACCCCCCAAATACCGCATTAGGTCTTCGTTACTTAATCGACATAAGTGATGAAGGTGGCAACATCGACTCAGTCGACGAGCTCAGCTTGGCTCGTTGGTCTCAATACCCCTCAAGCTCAAACTCGGCATATGGAGGAAGTTAAAAACGTTGAGCTTGAAGTTCAGCTTGACAAGTTGGTAGGACTTTAATACTTTGGTGAGTAGATCTGCAACATTGTTTTAGAGAAGAAATAAAAACAAGCATCAAGTTGTTCATGAACTTCCAGAAACGATTAATAGGCAATAATATCAATGGAGCTACGATTACACAAAATATTTCATCAGTGTAGTACAAAAGGTATGAGAGGAATCAAGAAGAGAAAGTTGGTCACTTTTTGATTTGGTTAGTATTTAATTTTGCAGCATCGAAGCAACGTATTTAAATATAATAAATCAAAAAATGTTGGGATGTTGAGAGCTAGTTTAAAGTTCCTTTAACCTTATTAGGGATGTCATGAATGAGACAACTTGGAAGCCAAGTTAGTTTGAAATCAATAAAAATAAGATATTAAAGTTGGCCAATGAATATCTTCTTTAACTAAGTTTTTTTGCTCATGTTGTTTATCTAGAATATTCAGCAATCGAACTTGTTGTGCATACATCAAAGTCAGCAAATGGATGAATTAATGAGGTAAAGGATTGCGGCTTTAAGGTTAATTATAAGAAGTACAACTGTAAACAATAGTGCAAAAAAGTGATCCACGGCGCAAGGAATTTTACAGTCTGGTGTACATGTCGTTTTCAGTTTGATATGAATATCTTCTTCACTAGTATAATTTTGTACTAAGTAATGCACGCTTCACTTTCTGTCGCACAAAGTTCCAAATGCTAAGCTTATGCCTTGGGAGTATACTGAATTATGATGAATATAGTTACCAAGTAATTCATTTGATTCTACGGAGATATACGCTTAATTATGCTAGCTATAGGTTCTAATTACTTACGCAGAGATTCATTAATTCGTTTGTGTTTTCTTTTGCCAAGTTTGCATCATGAATGCAAGGTATACCAAATGAAAACGACATTGAGTAGGACATAAAGTTCTTCATAGAAAAATCTTAACTCTTACATCAATGAGTTGCTGTCCTCCATTTTCTTATGTTCATACTACAAGGCTGAAAGTTACAAGAAGAAGCATCAATCACTTGTGAATAACTCTGACTAATCAAAAAATTATGTAACTCTTATGATCATCAAATGAAAAATATGTAACAAAAAAAAGAGACAAAACAGAAGCATCAAGCAACCTTTAGCAGGTGTCACATGTCCACTCTCAAGTTTATACGAATTAACTTGTCAGTCATAGTCAGCAAATTTATGCCCATAATAGTCGGCAAATAGAGGAATTATGTGAGTAGAAAATGACTGTCGGTTTTGAAATATATCCATCCGTAGAATCAAAATTTATAGTAATGGAACTTGGGGCATGTGACATGAAATCCAGAATCTTACAAGAGGGTTTCCTAAGTCATCAGTATAGACTCTTATCTGCGCATGCTAGCAGCTAGCAGCTAGCAGCTAGCTTTTGAGTTGTTGGGATGCCCTAAAGGTTGTCAGCTTTTGTTTTTTTGATCAAGATGCTCTTTTTTGTCCAAAGTGGATTATGAGTCATCTGTATATTCAAATTAACAATAATCCAGAGTCCAGATTCTAATAATCCTTGCTGAGCAATTTACCATGTAAAGTGCTTCTGATTATTAAAAGAGCACCGCATTACATTTGATTCTTAATATGTCAGTATTGATTATTATAGTATATGATAGTGCTTAAAATTACATGATTATTTTTGAATATGATTTTATTTTTTGTTATTTTCAATCAGATATTTTATATTTTTATACGTATTGTCGAAAATAATTAAACAATGAATTGTCTACTTTTTGATATTTTATAATTATACGCTTTTTTATTGCTCCATCATTTTTTTAATGACAAATCCTATAGACACGTAGTTTACACGGTTTCAGATCAAATGATCGATGCGCAGATCTTAGATATGATTTGAATTCTTGTACACAAAAACCTAGTAAAGATGAGATTTATGGACAGCAGACCAACCATGAAAGCAACTTTGTCGTCATCACTTAAACAATTTTTAATTTCAATAAAGACTTTCTTCCAGACCGATAGAAAGAAAAACATTAATTAAATACTTGTCTTCCATGACGGCATGACCTAGTGTGACAACCTTTGACCATTCCATGCATCACATTACATCTACTTTAGCTTTTTTCTAGCACTTGAATTTGCCGATTTATTCCCATTGCTATAAATACATTGCTCACTACTCTTTCCAATTCTAACCACTGCTACTCAAAGTCTTAAATAAAATCAATTGAGATGGGAGGAAAGAGCTGTGAGAACAAAAATGGATCATCGTCACTTGTCCCATTTCCACCAAAAAGGGGCCAGGTTAAGGCTAAAATACTCAAAGAGGTCATCAAAGTGGTGAAAAATACTGAATGTTTCGGAAAATGTAGAGGAGGTGGTTGCACTAAGGTCTCAGCCGAGGTGGCCATATGCTCGAGTCATCAGGAGGGTTGCAATCACTGTGGCTCGGGATGAGATTTTCAGCAGACAAACACTGTGATCATGGATCACATCTGTCTCAATTAATTTATGCTTCACACATGTCTCTCTGTATTTGTCTTTAAATTAAATAAGAGCTCTTTAGTTATGGGTTCAACTTCATTATCATCCGATGGAACAAGTTTATTTCTTTATGGCCACTCTTTCTTTTTTTCGATATAATTACTCTTTCAAATGTGCAGTGTATTCTTCAGCCTCGATATCGGAAATTGCGATTTCTTACGAAACATTTTTGCGCTAAGGCTGTGATAAAGAATATTTACAGACGACGTAAAATTGATGAAGTTTATAATCTAACAGCAAAGTAAACCTACTGTCAAAAGGGATGAGGAATGTAAAGATCATATGCTGATTCCAAACGAAAAAATGAGGAATTAATGAAATTTTCAATGCTTGAAGAAATGTAAAGAACGAAATTACGCCGGAAAATTGATCGGAGTTTCACAGTAGATGATCTGAGAGTAATTGTTTCGTTTATTACAGATTGGAGGGAGTTTCTGTTTTATCTGTTACAGTTTTTTCATATTTACAGATTAGCCCTCATTCTATTCTAATTTTACAGACCCAACCCGTTAAATATAATTACACACAAAAACAATGAATGTTATGGAAATTGTGGAGTGGGGTCGGCCGAGGTGGAGGTGGGTTGCCATCAATGTGAGATGTTCAGCAATGAAACCGCCAGTGGAGTTGTTAAAAAGATTGTCTGTAGTAGAATCTTTGAATTATAGGTGAAACCGAGTTAGAATGCAAATGGAGCTTATCAGAGACGTTGCTCCGTTTGATTACATGGAAAAATGAGTGGAAAAGAAAATTTGATAGAAAATTTAAAGAAAAATATTTAGGTGTGTTTGGTTAAAACGAAGAAAATGAAAAAATTACAAAGAAAATAATGTAAAATTTTTCTCTCAATTTTCTCTTGAAATATTATTTCCTTTATATTTTTTCTTGAATTTTCTTTCCACTATTTTTTTCCGCATCCGAACGGAGGGTAAAAAATATTTGTAAATAGTCTATAGTGGAATGAGATGAAAATAATATAATGTTGCTGTATAAATACTATATGCTCATTGAAATATTATTTCCTTTGTTTTTATGCAATTTAAAATAATCCATTTATTACCTATATTGATCTGAAATGACAAGTGTGCCCTTTTATTACTAAAAATGATTAATATTTAATTAATGAGGTCATCAATTCTTGGATCATAAAGCTCATATTAGTTCTAAGTTTTCATTTTAAAATAGGTTCTCATTTGAACCTTTCCCTCCTCATTGAATATGTTGGATAAGGATAAGATTAAAGGAGGACGAGTAGTTTTTTTTGAGATGGAAGACGTATCACAATTGTTGATTTTCATTCAACCAATTTGAGATGGATAAAAGTCAATCCCCGACCACCCCGTGTTTTAGCTAATTTATTACAAAATTAATTAAAGGCAATTTTTAATCTCAACTGTTATATTAATGAAATCAAAAGTTGAAATATTGGTCACATGTCTCGCAATTAGTAAACATCTTCCTAGAACCTAACCCTATTAGAAAATATATGTAGCTTTTATGTTCAAAACAATTACATAAACATTAAAAAAATTGTTGTGTTTAGCGCCAATGGGAAAATACCAAGCAAGATGTATATCTTTTTAGGAGACTGTGAGATGCAATCTCAATCGTTGATTACTAATAATCCAACGGATGATATTTGAACATAAAATAACGTCAAATCCAACTTCTCCTTGTTTTTTGTAAATTCAACCGCCCAATTTAGTTAGAAATCAATTTAATCTCATCCGTCAAATTAATCAATCAAAGGTAAAAATTAAGCCATTCCATCTCATAAAAACACTAACCCGAACACTAAGTTCAGTATTCTCAACAAAAAAGAAAACCGATCTGAAATAAAAGATACTTCATAATGAAGTAAAAACACATAAACAGGACATGACTAGAAACAATGGAGCAAATACGTGTGAAAAAGAACAAAAATGATATACTTGATTGTTTATAATTGTGTATCTTTACATAATTTACATTCACGATGTTCATCATAACATAAGGGAGGATGCCACCGAGGGATTATATAATACTCCCTCCGTCCCGCTTTGTTTGTCCAAAAGTATAAAATGCACGGTAATTAAGGTAGAAAAAAGGTATAAAATGTGTGGTTGAGAATAAATGGTTAATAAGTAAATGAGTAAAAAGTAGAATGTGTGGTTGAAAATAAAGAAAAGTGGACAAACTTAAGGGGACATCCAAAATGGAAAGTGGACAAACATTATGAGACAGAGGGAGTACTGAAAAACATGCATGGATATTATACTGGAGTAATTGAGTTTACAACCCACGTCGAAATATTTGACTTTATGCAAATTTCAGTAATATTTTATCCTAACGTGAAAAATCAGCCACTGCATCACCATGACGTCATACGTCATCACGTCACTAACGTGAATAAAACGTTAGACTTTGATCCCCTGCTGCCATCCAGATAACAGCTTTTGTGCTTATCATTAGATACACGTGTCCGCTTACCATTTGCTAACTTAATCGTAAACGACCCAATAAGCAGGCCCACTTGTCTATCATATCTTAGGTTATGTAGGGATGTCCATCGGGCCCGAAAGCCCTAAAGCCCTAAAAAAGCCCTAAGGCCCGGCCCGGTCCAAGCCCGGCCCGGTCCAAGCCCGGCCCGGCCCGCACCCAAGGCCGAAAAAAGCCCGAGCCCGAAAGCTCCGGGCCGGGCTAGGGCTTGAATTCCGAAGCCCGAAAAGCCCGAAAAGCCCGGCCCGGTCCAAGGCCCGAAAAAGCCCGATAAAAAAAATAATATTTAAATAAATATATTATTTTCAAATTTAAAGTATATGATATTTATATCATTTATATAACATCACAAGAACTTACAACAATATACAAATATTTTATATCTATTCTAAACGCATATAATATTGTTTAAGTTCGTTATATTACAAGTAAATTCAAAATATAGACTATTCGTTGAACACATTATTTAAAACTATTGTTATAAAAATATTTATAACTAAATTGGTTTAAAATATGTATTTCAAATTAATTAAAATTTAAAAACGAATTAAAATTGAAATTGGGTTCGGTCAAAGCCCGGTCAAAGCCCGGTCAAACCCTAAAGTCAAAGGGCCTAGAAAAGCCCGTGGGCCTTACGATTTTAATGAGGCCCGGCCCGGCCCGGCCCGAAATTTTTAAAAAAGCCCGAATATTTAGGGCCGGGCCGGGCTCGGGCCTTACGATTTAGGGCTATGGCCGGCCCGGCCCGGCCCATTGGACATCCCTAAGGTTATGGAGTAGAATCTTACAAGAAGTTTTCTAATGCTTCAACAGTCTCCTGTCGGTTCATGCTAGCTTGAGTAGTTGGGGAAGCCTATTAAGTTGTCAGTTTTAATGAATGCCACAATTATAGGCATAGGACTATAGGAGTAATATATTAAAAAAATAATCCAAATGCTAATAAACCTTGTTGAGCAATTTACCATATAAAAGTGCTTTATGAATTAGTATTATAAAAGTGGCTCATTGTTAAGGCTTAGCACATTAATTTTTACACTTACTCATTCTTCATTATCTACTCCTTGCTATAAATATGCGCAAGTCTGTTTCAAGTTTCAATAACTGCTACTAGAAGTATCAATGGAGATGAGAGGAAAGAGCTGTGGATCGTCGTCAGTGGTCCGATTCCCACCTAAAAGGGGGCAGGTTAAGGCCAAAATACTCAAAGAAGTTATCAAAGTGGTGAAAAATACTGAATGTGGAGGAAGTGGTTGCACTAGGGCCTCGGCTGAGGTGGGAATATGCTCGAATCATCAGGGGGATTGCCAACAGTGTGGCTCAGGATGAGATATTCTGCAGTCAAGCCACAAGTGAAGTGGAAAAGATTTTGTTATGGAATTTACTTTTGAGTACCAAGAAGTGTGATAATGCTCACACATGTCCGTTTTTGTTTTCTAGTTGATATATATCAAATCAAATAAGAGTTGCGCATGTTTTCAACAACACTCAAGTTTTTATGTACATATTGTGCATACTGATGTATTTTATATTGTGCATACTGATGTATTTTATATTATATTAAAAATATAAGAATTTTTGTACTGAATTAAAACTTGTGTTTACGGCTTGGAAGTTCTGGCCTACAAAGTACAGAGATTTATAAGAGATTTCACAAGTCATGTACATTATCAAAAAATGAGCACATGGATTATTTTGTTACAGAGATGTCTATTTGAACTAAATTATAATTTCTGCATCATATGGAAAATATGAAGGGATTCATTCCTGTGCTGTTGCCAGGGCGTGGAGGAAGTGATTGCTTAGGGAACTAAGTGCTGGTAGAGGGGCAGTGCGCTCCAAGTGCTTCTCTTTCTGCTCTCTCCTTCTTGACCAATGCAAGCATCTCTTGCAAATAGCTCCTAAATGGTGTTTGTAAATTGCTTCTTCACCAATGCAAGCTGTAGTTCGTTTCGCAGTTGGATGTGAAAAATGCATTTCTGAATGACGATATTCAAGAGGAGGTTTACATGACTCCACCACGACACGAGCCAGGTTCGAAAAAAATTTGATTGTAATTTCTTCTTTGGGCTTCAACCATAGTCCGCATGATTTAGCACTCTTTTTCATATATATTCCGGGGGCGGAACCATGTGTATTTGGGGTGGGGCTGTGCCCCCAATGAATTTTTTTAATTTCCTATATATGTAGATATAATTATTAATAATTCTTACATTAAGTAAAAGCCTCACATTGCTTTGAGCTGTTGTCATTCTTCGATAAATCTTAAATGAAGTTTTCTCTGTTTTGTACTTGTTTTTAGTTAAATACAATTCATTCTTATAAGTAAATGTTTCTTATTAATCTGACAAGTTTAGTCATAATTTCTCATTTATATATATTTTATAATAAAACATAAAGGAAGCTCCTAAAATACCCTTCCATCAAATTTCTTGTAATTATTATAAAATTTAGCTCAATATATAATATTTCACTCACAATTTGTGCATCAAATTAGTAAACTAAAATCAATTTAGGTCTATGAGTATTCTGTCTTTTATACAATTGAGAAATGTCTCGTACGACATTATTAATCTCTGAATTCTAGCCGAATTTTGAAATAAAATATCAAGTTTACACATAATCTTTCACATCTATCGAATTTTGAAATAAAATGTCAAGTTTATACATAATCTTTCACATCTATAGTCTTATTAATCGTAGTTTTTGAACGGTAATAGATTTTTTAAAATTGAAAAATATTTATCATTTTGCCCCCTACAAAAAAAATCTGATTTGCCACTGTATAATTCTTTGTTTGTACATTACTTTCGAAGTATATGGACGATATGATCATCATTGGTGATTATGTGGAAGAGATTTATGAACTGAAACAACATTTAGCTCGAGAATTTGAATTGAAGTATTTGCAACCTCTACGATACTTTTTAGGAATAGACTATAGAGGTAGAACACTCTTCATGTAGCTATCGATTATCACAGTCTAAGTATATTGCTGATATTCTTAAGCAGGTTTTCGATCCGCATAGTGTATATTTCTTTGTTTGTACATTACTTTCTATGTATGTGGATGATATGATCATCACTGATGATGATGTGGAAGAGATTTATGAACGGAAACAACATTTAGTTCGAGAATTTGAATTGAAGTATTTGCGACGCGATACTGATCAGTGTTAGAAATGTCTATTTTAAGCCCCTACTTTCATGCTTATTTCATATGATTATAACGTAAAATATATTACTTTTGATACTTTGATTGATGTTTCAGGTCAAAAGCACGGTTTACACTTTACGCAGGAGCATAAATGGAAATATGAGGAAAAGCACGTGAATTCGGCCTAAATCAGACATAAATTGAAGCATTTCTGCAATTCTTAGACCGAGTGCATTAAAGTACCTGACCCGAGCTAAAACAAGTTACTCGACCAAGTTACTCGACCGAGTAAATGCACTGCTCGAGCAAGTTATCACGTGACCAAGACCCTTCGTATGGATTATCTCCATTAACTCGAGTGATTTAATCAAGAAGATAAGGAAGACCTTTCATTCCACTCGAGGATTAAATGCATGAAGATAAGCTTAACTCTACATTTACTCGGCCATTTATGATAGGAGTTAAGGCAAGACCTTTCATTCACTCGACCCTTTGATTGAACTTCACTATATAAGCATCACAACATTTGAAGAAGGTTGGCTGCTGCTGCCCGAGCTACCTAAGGGGGCTGAATAAAGTGATTGATCTAGTCGAGTAAACCAAGTGAAGAAGAAGATATACCCGAGAGAGTTCGGAGGACCGATTGAATTATTGAAGTTTATACAACCAGATTTTGTACTCGAGATAACGAGGAGAATAGCAGCAGCATTGGAGCTCGACCGTGGATCATCAATCACTGAGAATTTCTAAACTTTACTCTTGTTTTATTTACAATCGTTTTACTTACAATCGTTTGAACATGTTTGCATTATCACTCGAGATGAGTGAGTAGTTTCCTTATGATAGGGATTTGATGAATCTCTAGTGCTTATGAATAACTAGAACATGATTATTAAATTTATATGAATCAATTCTTGTATGATAATTGCGTGTGTTGAATCATACCCGAGCTTAATCTTCATAAAATAGGTGTCCTGACAAAACATCTAGAAGTGTAGGTCGGAGTAGTATATCTAGGGAAGGACCGAGAGGTGAACTTAGAATATTTTGGAATCAATACAACCATTAGATCAAGTATATTAGCAAAGCGAGAGCAGCGAGTATATTTGGTGCATGAATGTATTAATAAGCGTATTTGGACAGATTAGTGAAAACACCGAGAGGAATGAAGCTAGTCGAGTAGATGTTTACGTGCGAATCCAACATTCGAGAGTGAGGATTCGTATGCTAATGCTACTCAGTCTAAATTCTATAATATAAATCCAACATTCGAGAGTGAGGATTTATATTATCATATAACTATACGTTCTATATTAAATTGTCATCAAGAAGGAAATTCATAACTATAATATAAATCTAACACGAGAGTGAGGATTTATATATCTTGTTTGAGTGAAACCATAAGTATTAGTGGAGGATTCTCATCCTTGTCATATTTTTAATATATATATTTGATAACGAAACCTTTTCTTGAAATATTGCCTTTTGAATAAATAATATTGCCTTTGAAATAAATAAAACACTTAAGAACTAAATTGAAAGCTAGTAATCGAGTGTAGAGGATTAAAAGCTAGTAATCGAGTTTGAAATATAACTTGACTCCACTGTTCCCTTGGGTTCGACACTAGGTCACCCCTAGTTCTATAAATTCTTTTGAGTTGCGTGTTGGAATATTTATTCCATATACCACGCCGTCAAAATGGCGCCGTTGCCGGGGAACGGTGTTTAGTTTTTAGTTTTAAAATTTTTCACTAGTTTAATTTTTAGTTCTAGATTTCGAGTCACTCGAAATCGTAAATATAAATAAAAAAAAATAGTAGTAATAAAAACTTTCATTTGCTTATTTTTCTAGCTATTACTAAAATTCATCTTTTTGTAGGTGAATGCAATCAAACTCTAAAGCGAAGAAAAAGGTGCAAGTGGACGTCACAAACTCAAGTTCTAGCTCTACGAGATCATCTAGACCTTTAACCTTAACTTCGTGGATAATACCGAAGAAACCAAGAACAAATCTTACTCGACCGATCAGGAAACTTACTCGACCAGATATGGAAAATCAAGGAGCAGCTCGAGCAGCAGCCGAGGTCGAGCAACCAGCCCAACCATTGGAAGTTATGATTCTCCCATTCGCATTCCCCAATGAAGAAGGATATGACTTTGAACTTCGAGGAGGACTCATCCAAATGATCAAGAGTGAATCATTCGACGGATACGGTAACCCTCACGTTCATCTTAATAATTTTACTGAATTATGCCGTACGTATAAATTTGCAGGAGTACCTCGAGAAATAGTTTACATGAAGCTATTTCCATTTTCTTTAACCGATGGAGCGAAAGATTGGCTTCAAGGACACGAGCCAAACACATTCAAGACATGGGACGCCTTAGCTCAAGCTTTCGTAAACCAATACTTCCCCCTGCAAAGGTAAAACGTATTAGGGATAGAATTAATAAATTTGTGCAAGGCAACAATGAATCTTTTTATGAAGCGTACGAACGATTCAAAGGACTTCAACGCGAATGTCCTCATCATGGATATAACAAATGGGAATTGTTGTCGATGTTCTACGAATGGACGAATGGACGAAAACAGCCGATTACGTTAGGATCAAGAAGCGGAGGAAGCATCATGGGACTACCCGCGAGCGAAGGATTCAAGGTTATAGAGAAACTCGCATGGAACAGCCACAATGGGGTGGAGACGAAACCATCTAAAGAAGGAGGAACTTGAGCCGAGTACGAATTCAGTCACGAAAGCCGACTTTAATAATCTTAAAAACCGTTAACTCTTTAGTGCAAACCCTTTCTAACCTTAACTTAGATAAGAAGAAAACCAATCAACTACGAGGTTAGCGAGCACACTGAAGAAGGTTACGGACCTAAAGGAGGAGAAGACGTTAGCTACATAGCTCGAGGACAAGGATCCTACGTACCCCCTCAACAAAGGCAGACTAGATTCTACTCAGATTTGAAACCACCATACCCTACTCAAGGGTACAATAACCAAAACCCAGGTAAGTCTCAATACTTTTCACGAGACCAAGCTAGAGGAGACTACCCGAGCAACCAAGCCTCGAGTCAGAACTATGGCCCGAGCACAAATCAGAATTTCAACCAAAGGAAGGAAGACAAGAAATCCGAGGAACCCACCTTAGCGCAACTAATGACTCAGATGATAGCTACTCAAGCACAACAGAGCAAAGACATTCAGAATATTTCGCGGAACTCCAACAAGGAAAAGCCGAACAGAAGATGCTTGAGACACAGTTTGCGCAACTCGCTTCAACGCATTCAAGGAATCCCGGAAAACTTCCTTCTCAACCCGAAATAAACTCAGCCGACTTAAGCGCTATCACTTTGAAGAGTGGTAAGGAGCTTGAAGGACCAAGACCAAAGAAAGCACAACAAATTCAGCCGAGCAAGATGAACCGAGTAACACTCAGCAGCCCGAGCAGGAAGAGGAAGCCACGGACAAGGAAAGTGAGCCGCCTTACGTAGCACCACCACCTTACGTTCCACCACTTCCATTCCCAAACAGACAAAAGAAGGTAAAAGAAACAGCCGCATTCAAGAAGTTTGCTGAAATTCTCGGAAAGCTTAGCATCACTCTACCATTTTCAGAGGTAATTTCTCAAATGCCCACCTATGCTAAATTTTAAAAGATATTATAACTCATCGTCGTGAATTATGTGATGTAGACCATGTTGCCTTAGGACCTAATTCTAGTGCCGTAATACAACGTAAGATGCCTAAGAAACAAAAAGATTATGGTTCATTCACTATACCGATCGTCGTAGGAGATATAGATAATTGATGATGCCTTATGTGATCTAGGAGCAGGAGTTTCCATAATGCCATTTATCTTATATGAAAAATTAGGAATAGGAGAACTTTCTAGCACCACTTTAATTCTTAGACTAGCTGATAGGTCTAAACGAGTACCAATTGGTGTGTTAGAAGATATGCCTGTTAAAATTGGAGAATTCTATGTTCCTGTGGATTTTTATGTGTTAGAAATGGATGATAACCCTTATGCCGAAATTCCTGTTATTATGGGAAGACCATTTTTAAACACAGTCAAGGCATTGATAAATTGTGGCGATGGTTCAATCGAGTTGGACCTAGGTGAGGACAAGGTAAAATTTTATCTTTCTAAAATGATGAAAGCACCTACTTGTTCTTTGGATTGTGATTTGTTTGATGCTAATATTTCAAATTGATATAGTTGATATTTCCGCGCTAACATTTCTTGAAAGTGAAGGAAAGAAGATGAAAATATGTCGAATCTCATGGATGAAACCGAGTACTCGACCGAGTCATTTTCGGTCGAGCAGAATTTGAGAGCAGAAGAACCGAGCAGGAACTTACAATCATAAGCAACTCGAGCAAAGGTAATGAATTTGGTCAGGAATTGAAACCTCTTCCACCAAATCTAAGGTACGAATTTTTAGTTTCAGAAAAATTTTCGCCAGTAATTATAAGTGCTTTGCTAAATCAAGATGAAACTATGAAACTCATGCATGTTTTACGTACACATAAAGATGCTATAGGACACTCTATAGATGATTTAAAAGGAATTAGTCCCGACGTATGCATATCATCGTAGGATGCGTTTATGCGATGACGCAAAACCATCTAGGGAGTTTCTTAGGAGACTAAATCCCAAATTAGGTGAAGTTGTTCTGAAAGAAATAACAAAACTTAGAGATGCAGGAATCATATACTCGATCCCCTATTCAGATTGGGTTAGCCCAATCCACGTCGTTCCAAAGAAAGGAGGATTAACCGTAGTTAAAAATGAAAAATGATGAATTAATCCCACTAGAACCGTAACCGGATATAGGATGTGTGTCGATTATAGAAAACTTAATAAAGCAACTAAAAAAGACCATTTCCCTATTCCATTCGTGGATCAAATGTTGGAGAGACTTTCCGGGCACGAGTACTTTTGTTTCCTCGACGGGTATAGTGGATTTTTCCAAATACCTATCCACCCCGAGGATCAAGAGAAGACCACGTTCACATGTCCATATGGAACGTTCGCGTATAGAAGAATGCCTTTCGGGTTATGCAACGCTCCGGGAACTTTTCAACGGTGTATGATGTCCATTTTCTCCGAGTACCTCGAGAAGACTATGGAAGTTTTTATGGATGATTTTTCAGTTTACGGGGACTCGTTTGACGATTGTTTATCGAATCTATCAAAGTTCTAGCTCGATGCATTGAATGGACCTAGTTCTAAACTGGGAGAAATGTCATTTTATGGTTCAAGAAGGAATAGTGCTCGGACATCTAGTTTCAAAACGAGGAATAGAAGTCGACAAAGCCAAGATCGAGGTGATCGAGAAGCTACCACCGCCTAAGGATGTACGAGGTATTAGAAGCTTTCTCGGACACGCCGGATTCTACAGAAGATTTATCAAAGACTTCTCGAAGATAGCAAAACCACTCACAAACCTTCTCGCTAACGATGTTAAGTTCGTGTTCGATGATAAATGTCATGAAGCGTTCGAGACGTTAAAGAAGTTACTCACAACCGCCCCGATCGTTCGAGCACCAAATTGGGATTTACCGTTCGAACTAATGTGCGATGCAAGCGACGGAGCGATTGGAGCATGCCTCGGACAGAGAGTTGATAAACGTCTTCATGTCATTCAATACACGAGCAAGGCACTCGATGCAACCAAGAAAACTACACCACAACCGAGAAGGAGATGTTAGCGGTAGTTTACGCATTCGAAAAATTCAGACAATACCTCGTTGGATCAAAGACCATTGTTTACTCGGATCACGCAGCACTCAAATACTTGATGAACAAAAAGGACGCAAAACCAAGACTTATTAGATGGATCCTTTTATTGCAAGAGTTCGACATAGAGATCAGAGACAAGAAAGGAGTCGAGAACGTAGTAGCCGACCATTTATCTAGACTCGACGAGACTACCTTAGAGATAAAGGAAGTGGAGACCCTATCAAGGATTCATTCCTAGGAGAATACTTGTTATCTATAGACTCAGCTCAAAACAAAGACCCTTGGTACGCAGAATTATCTTGTTTGTGGAACGCTACCACCGAGATCACGTATGCACAAAAGAAGAAATTTCTCCGAGACGCTACTCGATACTATTGGGACGAACCTTATCTTTATAAGTTAGGAGTCGATGGCATATATCGTACGTGTGTAGCAGAAAAAGATCAACATAGAATCTTACGCGAATGTCATTCTTCATTCTCGGGAGGACACGGATCCACATCCAAAACAGCCGCTCGAGTATTGCAGTCGGGATTCTATTGGCCAACTATTTTTCAAGATGCTCATAAGTATGTTCAATCGTGCGACGCTTGCCAAAGATCGGGAAACATCTCGAGGAGAGATCAGATGCCTCAGAAGGGTATACTCGAAGTAGAAATTTTTGATGTATGGGGAATTGATTTCATGGGACCTTTTCCTTCATCTTACGGAAACAAGTACATTCTAGTAGCGGTTGACTATGTGTCTAAGTGGATAGAAGCCATAGCCACACCCACATGCGATGCCAAGTCCGTAAAGAAATTATTTAAGAAGATCATTTTCCCTAGATATGGTGTACCTCGAACTATCATTAGTGACAATGGAACGCACTTTAAGGAGAAACAACTCGAGAAGATGCTTCGAAAACATGGAGTATATCACAAGATTTCGACACCTTACCATCCCCAAACCAGTGGTCAAGTAGAAGTTTCAAATAGAGAGATCAAAGCTATTTTAGAAAAGACTATTTCAGGAGCAAGGAAGGAATGGGCGTCGAAGCTAGATGACGCACTATGGGCTTATAGGACAGCCTACAAGACCCCTATTGGTATGTCTCCATACAAACTTATCTTCGGAAAAGCTTGTCACTTGCCGGTAGAGATCGAGTACAAAGCCATGTGGGCTATCAAGAAGATGAATTTCGATACTAGAGCTGCAGGGGAACACCGTATTCTTCAATTACATGAACTCGAGGAGATACGCCTAAACGCCTATGAAAGCGCGAAAGTCTACAAAGAGAAAACAAAAAGTGGCACGATAAGAAAATCATTGAGAAGAGATTCAGTAGGAGACGAAGTGCTACTCTACAACACTAGGTTGAGATTATTTCCGGGAAAATTACGTTCCAAGTGGTCCGGACCATTCAAGATATCTAAAGTTTTTGACGATGGACACGTGGAATTATTAACAAGGAAGGAAACACATTTAAGGTCAACGGACATAGACTGAAGATTTATCATGCTGGAGACCAATGCTATCTAGTAGAGCAACTCAATCTCTATGAGGTCGGATAACTAAGAAGTGGAGCATATCCTCTCGAGAAGGGATCCTAGCAAAGGACTTCTCGAGTGTGTTTCTTTATATGAAGACACGGCTACGTCCTTGCCAGGACGTTAATCTAGGCCAGTAAGTATTTATTTTTCCGCATTTATTTTTCCGCAGTATTATTCTTTAGATTAGGAAAAATGCAAGTGTGGGGTAGAATATTATTTGGGAAAATTCCGGGGATAAATTCTTTCACTCGATCGAGTAAACCACCAACTCGACCGAGTCACGTCACCCAAATTAATATAGATTAAACAATTTAAATGAATTCCTATTTCATTCGATCGAGTAAGATTCTTACTCGACCGAATTGAACCGACCATAAAAACTTAAATTAAATCATTTAAATAATTTAATCCCCCCTCATTCGATCGAGTAAAAATCTTACTCGACCGAATCACCACCCAAAAACAAAATACAAAAATAAAAATACAAAAAAAAAATTTTAAAACCAACCGTTGGACCAACTCGACCAATTAAATTTGGTCATATAGGAAATTGTTCTAATTTAATTAGACCAATTTAATTGGCCCATTGGAAATTGGTCCAATTTAGAAAACCCTAAAACATCACTCGACCACCTTCCCTCTACCAAACCCTACTCGACCGCTTCATCACTCTCAAATCCAAAATCCCTAAGCCACCGATTCACTCGACCAAACCCTCAAACCTCAATTTCTCAACAATGTCGAGCGGACAAGGATCAAGCATGGGAAGAACCAAAACCCTAGCAAGGAGATTTACGGTTTACAACCCGGGCACTCAACTTAGCTTTAGGAAACCATTTCAACAACCACGGCTTACTCAACTCTTCTTTGGCTCGAACAAGAAGGAAGTGGTAAGTTCCGTTGCACCTCACAAACCTACTATGATGAGCTTGGAATTTATGAGATTGTGGACAATATATTTATCAATGCCGGTTTGATCGAGTGGGAGTATTTGATGGGGAAGCCGACACACCACACCCTTGTGACCGAGTTCTTCTCAAGTTTTGAACCGTTTTATAATGAGAATGAATGTGTGTCGTGGGAGTTTGAGATTAATGGAAAAGAATTCAAGGAGGAGAAGGAGTATATGGACGGAGAATGGTTCTCTCCCGGAGGTGTTATTCCATTTTGCACGGATGAGATGAGATTGGAAGTATGGAGGAAGCTAAATAATATGACCCTAATTGCTCACCCAAGTGCCTAACGGATGGAGTATGGAAATACATCCATCGTATTATTTCTACGAACATCAACAC